>BSYQ01000015.1:1200000-1602149 GCA_030272585.1 Bryopsis sp. KO-2023
CGAGCTGGAATCAGACATCGCAATGCTGATGGGTTGTCCCGATTGCGCTATGAGGAGGAGCCAGAAGTGGAAGTAGTGCGCAGTGCCAGGGTGCAATGGCGCAGCGTGGATTGGTACGATCAGGTCATTGGGCTGTTGGTACAAGGCGATGCACAGGAGGAAGTATCGGCGTTCATGGTTCAGGAGGGCAGGCTTTGGCATCGGAATTGCGATGGGTTGGTGCGTCAGTGTCTGCGCAGTAAAGATGTGGAAAGTGCAATTCAGGTTGCACATTGCGTGGGTCACTTCGGAGTGCAGGCAACGGCGATGAGAATCAGGGAAACCTTTTGGTGGCCAACCCTTTTTCGCGATGTGAAAGAATACGTGCGTCGGTGTGTGAACTGTCAGCTGGTGGAACCAAGGAGAGGGCCAGGTCGCATTGAACCCATGGTTGTGCGTTCAATTTGGCAAATGTTGGAGGTGGATTACTGCGTTGGAATGCCACGATCACAAGCTGGAAATGTTGCTTTATTGACGCTGGTGGACTGCGCCAGTGGCTATGTTGTTGCAGAAGCAACTCCGAACATCGATAGTACTACAGCGGCTCAATTCCTGCTCAAGCGAGTGTTCCTCGTTTTTGGAACACCACAGGTGCTGTATTCGGACAATGGATCGCATTTTCAAGGTGACGTCGCGGATTTGGCAGCAAAACTGGGGATCAAACAAAAGAAGTCGATTCCTTACAGAGCGGAAAGCCATGGGAAGGTTGAGAATGCGCACCATTTGATTTTGGAGCGATTGCGTCGATACAATGTCACGAATGAAAACTGGGATCAATATGTGGCAGCAGCTTGTTTTGCCATCAATACCAGGCAAACTGAGACATACATTCACTCACCATTAGAGTTGATGTGTGGGTTGAAACCAAGACTCCCAGGAGAAGTGTGGATGGCAGAAAATGGAGTGGCAGTTCCAGTGATGGAAGTGAGAAAAGAATTGGGCTGCTTGGGATTGATTCGGGACCATGCACTGGATGTCATGAGTGAGAAAAGGGACCAATGGGCCAAGAATAGTGCTTATGGAAGCACAGAGCAGATCAAGCAAGGAGATCAAGTCATGGTACTGACTGATCCAAAACACAGGAGCAAGGTGGAGGTCTACTGGAGAGGGCCATACGAGGTTGAGTGGGTTGGAGAGCGAGGAGCGGTACGTGTAAAGGGTAAGTTGTTTGCCGATTGGCAAATAAAAACGTTGAAGTGAGGCAATTTTCAAACTGTTTTTTTGTGCGAGTAATGTTTGAGTGGAGAATGGGATTGCGTGGTAGTTTTTTTTCGAGCGATGGAATGGATTGGAAAGAATATGAGGGCAAAGGGTTTTTATGGGTTGGTGTTTACGAACTGTGTGAGGGATGATATGATGTCAGTGGGCAATATTTCTTGCAATAGGCAAAACAGAGGGAAGGAAAAAGTTTGGGAATTTTGTAGTTCCAGAAAAGATGTGGGAGTATGTGCTGTCAAGTCAATCGTGAGGGCACGATTCAGCATTGTGGGGGAGGCCTGTACTGGAGGAGTGACTGTATGTTCTAGTTGGGAGGGTTAGGATTATGAGTGGTCAGGAAGAAGGACAGTTAGAGTTTGGTTACTGTCATGTCGAATTGGGAAGTATTAATTGTGGGCCAGCGAACAGATGTTTGTAAGATCTTGAGACAGTCTTATCATTTAGTTCTACCACACAATCGTCATGGCATGCGGAAACCGTAGCGAATCCTCGCTGATTGTGTCATGGAAAGCGTCGGCCGTCGCTTTGGGATCAGTCAGGCCCTGGAGGTCCTGAGCTGGTTTACTTCACGGCGATGCCACCGATTTGCAGAAGAGTGAAATCTTGAGATGGCTTCGCGTTTGTTGCTGCGTGAGGTTTCGCGCCTGTCCGAATCTGGCGAATCCCCATCGCCATGCAACTGTAGATCTGTCGAGAAAGATCCAGCTGACTCTTCGTCTGTGTGGCGGCTGGGTTTTCTGCTTGTGGGGGGAACAAGCAATAGGGGTTGCGATAGGGGCGAGTGACCCCTTAGGCAATATGTAATTATTGCTGTTGTTGTTGTTGTTGCTTGTGGGGGGAACAAGCAACTCAGGTGATGAAAGCTGAACAATGCCAAACCTCCACCTGGCAAGGATACCCATACTGCAACTGTAGGAGAGCTGAATCGGTTACTACGTTGGCCAGCTTCGAGGTTTGGAAGTCAGCCCCAAAACATGTGAGTGTGGGTGATGAAATGATCGCGCAGCCTTTTACCACTTGTGACCAGCCAAAAGCAGCTGCTGCATTTCTGAGGTACACAGTGGTTCATTCAGGGGCCCTGGACTCTTGAATCCTCCAAATTCATTGGAAGGGCAGGGGGGTTGCAGCTAGATATTCCCTCAAAGATTGGCAGATTTTCAGAAGGTAGATTTGCTCCCAAACCAACAAAACTAACTTTTACTTTTACTTTTACTGCTGTCCCTCCTAGAAAAGTCGAACAACGAAGCCTGTTTCTTCCCTTGAAATTGATTTTGAGCCCCAAATTCCTCGGACATGCGCTTTTGAATATCAAAAAGAGCAATGCATTTTCTCGTATCTGGAATGGTGCCTTTCACGGTCCACTCACAAGAACATTAACCTTGTATATAATGGAGAGAAAAACAACAGCTCCAACCGATCTCACCCCAATCGGAATTATCATACAGAACAATTCCCCTCGCTCGGCCAGAAGTCACTCTTTTCCCACCCCTGTCTCACTCTTTCTTTCGAAAGCCAGGAAAACTGCCAGCTCCCCCTCATCTCCATTTTTTTCAAAGCCGAAAAAAAATCCTGCAACCCCCACAGGATGAGCTAGCGTTTAATACACTACCATCAAATCGGCCCCACGATGATTTTGCTTTTGTTCCTCTTCATGTCCCTATGACAGACAAGCTGGCGAGCAATCCCCTCCCCCCCTTTCCCCCCCAAAACATATCACCAAGTAAAAATTGTTACCTGGACCGACAACCCTTTCATTCGAATTTCCTTGTTTACCCCATGGAAAACCCACACCCCCTAACCCATAAGAAAAGAAAAGAAAAAATAATGAAAGAAAAAGGATGGATGTAGTGCAAATCATGGTGGTGGGTTTTTCTTCTTTCTTTTACATGCTTTTTTTCCCTCCTTAAATCCGTTTTGTCGGGTTCCAAGAGAGAATACATATCTGGGATGGCAATCCACAGATAAGAAAATAAAAAAAAAATACAAACAGAGCAACCTTCTCGAATTGTTTTTTTTTTTTCATCCTTTTTTCTTCCTCCTCCCATTTTTTTCTCCGTCACTCTTTTTACATAGAACAGGAAAATGAACTGGCCAATCCCCAGAAACTTGAAAGAAAAAAAATACAAGCTGCTTGGGCGCCACGAGTGTAATTGAATTTTTAAAACAATCTTGTCCATTTCCTACTCTGTTCATTGTAAAAAAAAACAATTTTCCCCCGTTTCTTCCCCCCGGGGTTTTTTCCCCAAACCCCCCCTCCTTCCCAAAACCAATCCGAGTCGGATTGCCCCCTAATTTATCAAATCATGGATACACCCAATAACCCTCCGAAATTAAACTACGCCCAACTCCACACATTTTCATTTTTTGTTTTTGTTTTTTAGATCAACTCTCCCTCCTGGCATTTCTTAATCCTGATGGGCATGAGCATTACCCCCCTGCGCATTCACGTTTTCATTCTGATTTCGATTCTCCGGCTGGTTTCTAGCCCTTTCTCGATCCTCCCGGTTCACCAGCTCCTGAGCCGCCGCAAACGCCGCCTCATCTTGAACATTAACATTCCAAGCCGGGAAAACCGAGGTCACAAACCCCAGCACCAACGTAAGAATCTCCTGGATGAAGCTCCTCGGCTGCCCCTGGGCCGGCCGGCCGCCACCCCCAACCCCCCCACGAGTAATATGGCTCAGGATCCGCCTCAGAGGTCGAGCCGCCAAGTACAGAACGCAAAAGAGGCCTACCAGAGCTAGGAATCGACCTCGGGATGTGTAGGCATACAAAACGGTCAGCATGAGGATCAGCTGGAGCAGCCCCCGAATGCTGATTCTGTACATAACCACCCTCCTCCGACGCCTTCGTGGGGGTTGCCCAGGTCCATGGTGGTGGTGGTGGTGTCGAGCGGGGGCGGGTATCGGCCCTCCTTGAAAAGCATTATTTGGCATGTTCGGCTGGTGGGGGTACTGAGGGGGGTGGGTGTTTGGAGGGGTGTATTGATGCCCCGGCTGAAGGGTGGGCTGGATATATTGCTGATGGACTTGGAAGCCTTGAGGAGGAGTGGCTGCTGGGACCAACATTGGCACTCCAAGCGGGAAGAAGGCGATGGCTGGGATGAAAGGAGGGAGAGCTTGCTGGGGTGGCTGCCCTAAGCCCTGTTGTCTTTGCTCAGATTGCCCCACTGCTCCGGAGGTGGACGCTTGGGGTTGAGCTCCAGCAGTGGTGGAAGGAGGCGAAACAGAGGCTAGACTGGGGACCGACATTCCTGGCAACGGGGCGTGTGCATTTCCGTTCGACATCGCGGCGAAAGCCGCGCTGTAGGCAGCGGAAACCACCGGGTTGACCATCATGTACGGCACGGCCACTGCTCCCTGGGGCACCACCGCGACATTGGAGGCTTGGGGCTGGGGGGGCGGAGCGGAAATTGAGGAGGAAGGTTCAGGAGTGGGTCTCGAGCGAGGGACTCGTCTGAAGGTGGTCGAACGTGTGCTCGTCCCAGCGCCATCCCTTTGACGAGATGTCGCACTGGCGCTCCCGCTCCCGCTGCTACCACGACCATCTCCACTTCCACTACCACCAGCCCCAGTGCCATTGCTCGACCAACTCCTTTCCGAGAATTTAAACTTCGCTGGCGCGGGGTCTGTTTCCTTCACCACCAAGTGGATACTGTGAGGTCCGCCAGTGTGGAGCAGCTTGAGCAAAACTTCGCCGAGCGTCGCGTCCGCATCCTTCAACACTTTTCCAGCGAGGATCAGAACCTGGTCCTTGGGGGCGGGGGAATCCTTGTGCTCCGCGCGTATGATATCCTTCAGGCCTGCCACCGTTGTGGCCAGCTCCAGCTTGAGCGTCAGATCCTTGGACGTTCCTGGCGTCGTGGTGCGAATCAAAACGTCCACTCGGTTGTCTGGGATTTCCGGCCTTGACGACGAAGCTCCCTCGGTTTTCGCCAACGACCCACTTCCACCCTCCGATTCCATTTTTTCCCCCGAAAACCCTTGAAAATCCTCAAGCAACCGCTCTTTTCTCGTCCCCGTTCAGAAACTCCTCTTTCTTACGGTCGTTTCCCCCTGGTTGATGCGTCAATCCCGTCAGAAACTCACGCGGCCGAAACAAACACCGAGAGATTAACGATTGACCCCCCTTCTCCTTCTCCTATCGATTTTTTCTCGTTCTCCCCAGGTGTCGACTCTCTTCCAGCGATAAGACGGAAAAAAAATACTGCTCTCCCGAAGCTGGTTTTTGTTTTTCGGGACCCGAAAAACCCGCTTTCCGTTCCGTACGTTGTGACGAGGAGAGCGTTGGAGTTCTCATCCAACCAAACCAACCATTGACGTGTTATGCATTACCGCGTGACGCCAGGATAAAAATGACATCTGAAGGTGGAACCCTGCTCTATTTTGGTGTTTTTTTTCCAGTAATGATGATACAATAATCACGGTTCCATTACTTGGGGGGAAATTTGGGGTGTCAGGTTTTCCCAGGGGGGCTTCCTCTTTCCCTCCAAGAAGCATTCCTCGTTTTTTTTTGTTTCTCCTACCCTCCCCATTGCTCCTCCTTTCCACCTCTTTATTGAGTACATGGTATCCCAAATCCTTTGGGCTGGAAAAGAAAAGAATGGAGCAGTTGTTGCTACAAGAAAAAAAAAGGTACCTCTGGCGCTGCTTGTTTCTGGACACCCTGTCTATTTTTCTGCATTATAGCAAAGCAACGAGGAGCCTATTCATGTTGAAAAAGAATGAACAGTGTTTCGACACATGGGGCAGGAAGTTGGTTACTCTCTGGACGTATTTCTTCTTTCGGAAAATACAAAAACTCAATACACTATCTTGAAAATCCATCGGTTCGTCTAACCCGATCTACAGAACATCATCCTATCGCCCAGCTCATAGAACTCCTCGATAAAATACATAAAACTCCCTCCCTAACCACCTGTGAACTTGTTTGAAAAAGGACCACCTTGGTAGTTCCTTGATTTCGCTTTTCGCTCGTCATTTGCAACAGTCTGCATCTTTTTTTTCTCTATCTCTCCTAACTGAACTGGACAATCTCGTTATATGAGCAACAAAAAATAACCCAATGGAAAGTATATTTTCCAACACCGTGACAGTGTATCAGATGTTAATTTGGGTCCTCTGCAGTCAGCCTTTCTTCCATTTCTCGAAATTCCTGCAGCAATATTGTGTTGAAAATGAATCCAAAAGTTGAACCCCCCCCTTTTAGAAATTTGATCACTTTCGCTCGACTCTCTAACAGGCTAGAGAGATTCTGAGGCATGAAAAAAAAAAAATAGAAAAAAAAACAATTGCCATTATCTTAAGTAAAATATTAATCTATTATTATTATTATGCATTTTCATTCTCCCTGTTTAAATTCTTGCACCCACCCGAGAAAGATAAGCCTCTGAAAACACTCTCAGCACTGTTTGATTTCATCGAAATAAAAAATAAAACAAAACTAAAAATATATGTAAAATAAAAAAATATAGGATGCCGTGAAGTCGTACCTTCACGCTCTCAGGTTCATTTCCAAGTTTGATTCTGCGCCATGCGCCCAATATCTCTTTCTCAGGTTTCCACTTCCCCTTTTCATTCTTCATGGGCTCTATTCTGCGAACAAACGAAACCCAACACATTTTTGAACAAACAGATGGGGGCAGCAGCTGCCTCCACTCAACCTCAAAAGAAGTTCCAATTTCATTACGAGGAAATCATACAATTGATCGATGAAAATGGGCACATAATTCCATCCCAGCTGCTGCTCGTTTTTGTAGTTTTGAAGCGACTGATTAGTCATATCTCCTCCCCTATCATAGAGCCCCCCAAGAAAAAACCCTTTTTTTCGGCTGCATTGCACCGAGGATGAAAGGTCTGTCAACCGAGCGCCAGTCTGACTTGTTTTCTCTCTTTCTTAGTTGTGGGGTGATTTCTGTGGAGTGGCATACCGATCCGTGTCTTTGTCGATCCAAGGTTTTTCGTAGCGATTATCCCATCCACAGTACGAAATCTGTCTCCCCCCCCCCAAAAAAAAAAAAAAAAACCGATTTCAGCATCATGTTCCCTCAGTTTCATATTCATATGCAAAATCAAAAAATATATATAGATATGTAATAAAATAAAACAAAACAAATCGTTCATAAATTTTTTCCTTCTCGATTTTGGAGATTCTTGCTCTTCAGGATCCAAGAAAAGGGGTATGAAAAAAACACAAAATCGCAAAAAAAAAGTCATCGTGGGGGCTGCCAGTTTGAAAGAATTCTTCCTTCCATATTGGAGAAGTTTATGTACAATGCATGTTCGGCAAGAAAAGGATCCATCAATCTGAATGCCCTTCACCTGGACGTAGTTTTCCGTCTCTCCGATGACTTTACATTTGAACCAAAGCTCAGCGTCCAGGTCGTAAAACATCACAAAATTCCCCACTCTTGCCAGCAACTTCGTATCACTGGAGTCCGACATGGAGACTCCCCCCCCTTCCTTCTTGCCTGCGAGTTGAAACTCCGCTCCTCACAGCGCTCACCAACGGGCAAACAATGCTGCACAACTCTGTCGATTTTGCTAATCCTGAATTTTGATCATTGCCCTGTTCGTGGTATCTTCCGCTCCTCCCACCCCCCTGCTGTCCTTTCCGCTTGATTTAATATGACGTCGGTTCACACTTCAGCAGTGTGAATTTGCACTACGCGATTTTTTTTTCGTTTTCCACATCCGTGAAACCCTCCCACACATCCTCCACAGAAATCGCGAAACATCGACCAAAATATCAAGGGGAGGGGAGGAGCAGAAGAAACCCTCGAACAGTTTGGTGGTTTGCCGTGCGGAGTGAATTTCCACACTCCAAGGAGTGGCAAAAAGGGAAGAAAGAAAAAAAAACGAAACAGAAAAAAATGCTCCACGACGAGGTCGAAATCGAAGACATGGACTGGAGCGAAGAGTTGCAATCGTTCACGTATCAGTGCCCCTGTGGGGACTTGTTTCAGATTTCCATGGGGGAGCTGGCGGCGGGGGAGGAAATCGCGAAATGCCCCAGCTGCACTCTTTACGTGAGGGTGATTTACGACGCCGAGGATTTCGCAGGAATTGAGGGGGAAGAAAAATCCACCCCAATCGAGGTCCATTAGGGGAAAAAAATGCAAACTCTGAGGGTTTTCTTTTGGATGTGGGGAGATAGAAATCCATCATCTTGAATGCATTTGTTGAGGGTTGTTGCATGCACTTTGGTGATTTGACCCGGATTGTTTAAAAAACTGGGGAATCTGGTCAGCAGAATTGGTTGGGTTTAGGATGTGGTGATTGCTGGTGGCTAGGCAGCGGTGGTGTTGATGTTGGAGGTCCGGATGTCTCAGGAATCAACATGGGAGTGTATAGTTTCTGGGATGCAGAGTTATTGCACTTAGTCACTGGGAGTTTGTTCCGGGGCTGAGAAAACTGGACCAAAGTGAGGTCAACGAAGTTGGGCAGTGACATTTCAACACAAGTTGATTGCTATGGCTGCGGTTTGGGAAATTTGTATCAAATATTTGATAGCATTAGTTCTTGCTGGGGAGGTGGAGGCATCAGCGATCAATGGAGGGGACATTTCAGGAGGGTGTTTCCAGCATGCGAAAATGCAAGAATTGTAAATTTGAAAGGTCATCGAGTGGAAGCTTATTGGGGCTGTGCAACATCCTAACGCATGTACTGTGGACATTTCTTTTGGCAAGATGTTGAGGGCCCCTCTGAGTTTTAGTAGAAGAAAGGGGGAAATTGAACTTGTTTGCTTGTGCTCAAGGGACGTGGTTTCGATTTCAAGAGCATCACAGCGATTTGTTTTGAAACAAAAGCATTGGGTGTATTTTATGGTGAATTCGACACGATGTTCGAATCTGCAAAACGGGATGCATGAAAGAGTTACAACGTTGAAGCCTATGTTCCCTCAGCTATTTCTAATCAAATACCACGATATATATATGTATACTACCCATCTTTTTTTTGATCTTCTTCGGCCCCACACCCCTTTCCTCTCTCCTTACCCCCAGAGCAAAGCACTACCCATCCCGATGTCTGACTTCAATCCCCCAATAAAAAACGAAAGAACCTCCCCTCCACACACACTCCGAAACACAAGCTTTATCAAGAAAGATACTTGTCTGCATCTTGAGCCAGCAACCTCGCTGAACATTTGGCATCATGGAACAGTGCATGGACCTCTTCGATGTCTGCTTTGCAAATCTCGTCCCTGCCGTTGGTTTTGGCCAGCATCGAGCCAGGGGTGAGCAACTGGACGACATGTCTCAGGGAGGTTTCTTCCCCGAGTTGGCCCAGATAAGCAAGACTGCCTTCGTCGATGGCAATCCCCTCGACTTGGGCTCTGATGGCCAAGATTTGAATGATTTCTTCGGTGGTGTAGAGCTCGGTTCGGATGATGACTAATCTGTCCAGCAAGTCCATGGGGATTCCGTGTGGAGAATCGATATGAGTGCCTCGAACCTGAATACCAACAGGTTAATAACTTAACTTAATTGAATAACGAGGTGTTTGGACAATCAACATAATTATTACCCAATGAAAGCGAAACCCCCCTTTCTATTTCGTAAAAGGAAAAAGAAAAAGGGAGGATTATCAACTCTTGAAAAATCAAGGTTTCTTTTCGATGCTAGCACATTTTTGGACGCATGTGATCTTGGGTGAATGCATATGTGCATGTGGATTTATGGCTCACTTGGCATATTCCTCTGTTGGTTGCAAAAATTACGATGGGGGCCAGTGAACTCTCCAATGCTCGATTCAAGTAAGTAAAGCACTCTATATCCAGCATATGCACTTCATCCACAAAAAGAACCCCAGGGATGAGCTCAGCCACACCTGTCCTCATAAAAAAATCGAATGAATAGTGTCAGCACAGGTTCTGGGGCAAAAAAACAGAAAAAGAGAGAAAAAGGAAGGAAAACCAGCACAGCTAAAGAACTGTGTTTTCTGGGGAAAAAAAAAGACAAAACTGAGACAAAGGAAGGAAAGAAACGCTGCCCAGGCGACCTGCACTGGTGTTTTTCTATGCCCCCTTATTATTCACTTCACCTTTCGCACTCGAAATGTAAAAATAGATCTACAAATAGCAAAGAAGAGGAAAGGTAACCACGAACCTTGGTCGATGTAACGATTGACGACCTTGTTGATTTCTTGCCGCAACTTCTCTGTGATTTCTGTTTTCTTGGGTTTCAGCATTTGACCCATGACTGACATGATGTCTTGCCCCCCTTGGGGCTTAGCATTCGCTGCATCCAAATCGTGCAGAGTTACATCTTGCACAAGCTCCTTCTTCTTGTGAACGTCCCCCTTTGATTTTTTGAAAAAGTAACACAGAAAAATTCATATTACTACCCCTAATTCCTCAAATTAAAAAAAACGAAAAAAACGAACACCTCGGGCATAAATAAAGCACAAATTGCAGCCACCACGGGTCAAAAATTTCAGCAGAAACCCAGGAATAAACTTCATTCTCCCTTTAAGAAAAAGAAAAGAATCTCCGGAAAAGTTTCATCTGAAACATCCAGCCCTCCAATACCCTGCCGTCAAGGAGGCGCCCATTTTTCGACTGGAAAAAAAAAACTTTGCGCAAAAACAGATGCACTCATCCGAAATTTACAAAATAGAGCTGGGTGCAACCTTTGCAACCGAAAGCAATACATCCATTCCACACACACACACACACTTTTCTTCATTTTTTTTGTATTTTTTTTTCTATTTTCTTAGCCCGTTTTTGGAATACCTTGGGAAGAGGAACATATTCTTCAGCCTCCAAATCGAATTCGGTTGCGTAAGCATCGCATCGACCCACTCTTCGAACAGCACCACTGTTGGCTTCTATGTATATCACATCCCCCACCGCGACTCTTTCCTTCTGGAGGCTGTCGTATATGGTGGGGTCCAGTTTTAGTTGCTTCGTTCCTTTCACCGTTTTTAGCCCGATCACCACATGACTGACAACTTTGCCATATCCGGCACCCTGTGAAAATACGCAGAACGTAACGAATAAACAACAATGACCTCTCCAAAATTCACCTGGCTTTTTGTTAAACGATGTTTCTTTTTCTTTGGTGTTAACAGAGATCTGTCAGCGCGGGTTCAAAAGTTATTCTTAATGATTTTTCTTGCATAAATGCCAAAATGGAAGGAAAAAATGAAGTGAAACATGAATGTTTGCACGGACATTCTTAATTGATCGATTCATACCATGATGCACTCCTTTATCTCTTTATCTTTTTGTATTTCCATGAAAAGGCTTTTTATAAAATAAAAGGTCTATTTTTGGAAGAGGAGGGGGGGGGGGATTTATTTTCACCTGTGCTTGTGCATACTCCGGTGTTAACTCTGTGACTTCTCCTTCGTAAACCTCTTTGTTTTCTTTCACTCTCAACCCTGAAAAATCGACAGTCATTTCATGCTTCCGGTCAAATCCTATTCTCAGCAGTGTTTTCAACAACATGCTTCTGTTCCAAATCAATCTATTTCAACTTCAGCTACCACGTATCTCTTTTCTGTTAAGTTGATTGAAAGGGGAGGGGGGGGGGGAGAGGAGATGGAAACCATACAATAACGGGAGGCTGCCCCTCCCGTTCAACTCACCAATGGCCCTCCGAAAATTCTCCATCAACACCTCGGTTTTCTTGACTTCTGAAGAATACACCTCTGATCCCACCATCGGACAGAACGGCACCTTCGTCCCCAGCTCCTGAGCGATTCCCAGCGCCAGCGCGGTCTTCCCCGTGCCTGGCGCTCCCCCCAGCAACAAAGCCCTCCCAGCCATCTTTTTCTGTTTGATCATCTCCACCACCACCCCACAAGCTTCCCTCGCTTGCTCCTGCCCGACGAACCCCGACGCCATTTGCAGCGCGTTCCCATCGTCCGCCAAGCCCAACCCTTTGATGTGAGTGTGGGTCGCTACTCGTTGAGTTTTCGTGGTGGACGCTACTTCTTCGATCCGCATCGTGTGATACGAGCGTCGCAACTCGACCGATGAAAAAAAACAGAAAACGAGAGACGAGTGCCTCGCTCAATCCTTTCTCGTTTTTCGCTCGTTCCTCGTCTGCGAGCGCGCGTGGAGTGACCGCCAGGGCTTCCCGATGCCAGAAGCCAGAAATTCGCTTCCTGTCAGTCAGACATGCAAGCAAGACATCCATCACACCCCATTCCGCCCATTTCTTTTCAATCTCTTGCATCTCTTGATTAATGATTTTCGAAACGGTCAGATTTGTTTGATTGATTTGTTGGACTTATTTTCTCGTCGGACTGGGACATGATTTGCCGATCCCTGTATATTTTTAGTAACTCCTCAGTCACTCATTCTCGGCTGCTCCGCACGTCATACAAAATCGCCGCTCCCGCCAACTTGCTTCTCACAGCCTCGTCAAGGGACCTCAACCACGGAGTTGTCTAAAATGCCAGAAACCAAGAGAGGTGCGGACGAGGGCGCCGCGAACCCCATCGCGAAGCGTCAGCGGAAAGATTTCGAGGAGTACACGCTCAACGTGAACTTGGCGGTGGACAAAGAGGATGAAGTCAAGTCATTCGGGGATTTGGCCGCGTCCCCCGTCGAGGTCGTGCAAGGGATTGCGGAAAAAGGCGCGGCTGCGCTGGAGCCCCTGGGGGTGAAAACCGTGAAAGACCTGGGGACGAACAAGTTTTTCAGATGGGCGCGCGCGATTGTCACTCTTGCGGGAAAGGAGGAGGAGGGAAAGCGAGGGGAGGGCGCGATGCTGAACATCGATCGGGCGGTGGTCAAGGACTACGAGAAAAGTTCGTTGAAAGAGATCGCGGCGGCGCCAGTGGCCGCGCTTCAAGGAATCTCGGACAAGACCGCGTTGGGTTTGAAGTCGCTTCACGTCACCACTGTGAAAGATCTCGCGGAAAACAAGTACGCGCGCTGGTGCGAGGCGATCTCGACTCTGGCTGAAACGGAGCGATTGGATGCCGAAAACGCCCAACTGAAACGCTTGTCCTAAAGGCTTTTCTCGACAAGCGTCAGCTCGAGCGCTGTTTTGAGGAGGCACCTTGGAGAAGCAGCTGCAAGTGTTGCGAGACTGGAAGGGAAAAGAGTACCGTTATCTATTTTTAGACGAGATATGGTAGTTTTTGCCTTTTTCCCTTCGTCAGCCCCGCGGGATATTGGAGGCTGCTGGACAATTTTGTAAAAGCATTATTTTTCCAGGAAAAGCCTCCACAGAATTCCTCCACAGAATCTGCCCAAAAGAATGCCCCCCCTCCCTTCTATCTCGCGTACTCTGGATGATTTTCCAGTTCATCGAGGCCAATTCTTGAACCTCTGTGGTGACCGCTTCCTCCTCTTCGCCACCACAGCCGATTGCACTCCTCCAGATTCTTCCTCCCCCACCAACAAAAAAAAGCAACAGAGAACCACAACAGGCTGTGTCTGATCATTATAACCAGTGATGGGTCGGGAATGAGGTAGGAATTCTCTTGAAATTTTAGCGATCCCAGCGCTGCTTGCTTCCGCGCGCTGATCCAGAAACACCACCCAAAACGAAACGAGGACCGAGATGGCGACGAGAAGCGTTTCAAACTTCCAACACGTGCGACTCGCTTCCGTCAGTCGCGACGCGCAGTTTTGCTCTGCGCCGCGAGCCCTGAACAACGGGTGAGGAGAACTGATAAACCATCATTTCGTCGAGTCGACGCGCAGGTTGGAGTGTAATCAAGAGGCTTTGGTGTCGTTCGTCAGGGGAGCCTGCCGGCGATTTTTTCGAGTAGCTGGCGACTTAGCCAAGCAAACGCGGGAGCGACGCGCCCGCTGGCTATGCCAATCTGCACCGGATCTTTCCGAGCACACTCTCAACGTGAATCTCGCGGTGGATAAGGAGCACGAGACGCTATCCTTCACGGAGATCGCGACACTGCCTATCGACGCGCTTCAGGGGATAGCCGAACGTGGCGCGGACGCCCTGAAGAAAATCGGCGTGAAAACTGTGGCGGACCTCGCGAACCTGAAGTATTACAAATGGGCGAAAGCGATCAGCACTCTGGCCGACAAGGAGGAGGAGGGCAAGAGGAGCGCCGACGCCGCTATGCACGCGAACTCGGCGGTGGTGAAAGAATTCGAGCTGAAATCGTTCAAGGAAATGGCTGATGCGCCTGTGTGGGCGCTCCAAGGGATTTCTCCGCGAATGGCTGAGGATTTGAGCGCCGTCCAAATTCGAAGTGTCAGGGATTTCGCGGAAAGCAAGTACGCCGCGTGGAGCGAGGCGATCGTAACGCTGGCTGCGTTGGAAAACAAATGAAGCAATGGGGGAAAAAAAGAATGTTCGTGGAGTGCTCTCCGTCAAGGAAAATCGGGAGTGAATGAAAAGGAAAAGGAATTTCGCTTCCACGAGGAAAGTCGATAGGAAAATCGTTTTAGAAGCGAGCAGCTTTTGGCAAATGAAAAATCTTGTGCAAGAAAAATCCCTTGAAATTGCTTATGAAATGGCTGTTTCCTTCAATTTTTGGGGTGGGGGGTTCCATTTACTCTGCAGTCCCGATCGGTATCCCCATGTATGGAAAAAAGACGTTGCAATTGTCCGAAAACAACGAAACCATACCTCCAGGCAAAGATCATCCAGGTAAAAATATCTTATTGGGTATGCAGCTGCAGAACCTATCCACTGGAATAAGAAAACATTTCCTCAAAGCAAACCATGCATCCAGAAAAAAGATGGGGTCTTTTTCCAAGCCATTGCATGCTGAACAGATATTTTCTCTCAGATTTACAATGGATGTATTATCCCCGAAGCTTCTCAATATATGTAATGTATCGTTTACATCTAAAACACCAGCCCATGGATGACTAATATATTCTTAATACAGATAAAAGACTGTGGGGTAAGGATTCGAAAATGACATTTCCACAGAGACGCCAATTGTGTGGAATCCATCCCACCTACATCCTCGCCTGTCTATTTGATCGCCCGTTGCATCCTGCCACTCTTCAAAGAAATAATAACTCTATTTTGACAATCATCGCTGGGACATTTGCCAACAATGATTTGATAAATTGATCACCATGGCCCCATCAAATCAGCTCTGCTCTTTTCCATATGTTTTGAAAGAAAAACATCCAGGAGAAAGCAGCGCGGGCCAAACCACCTCTGGACATCTAATCCAGAGTCACATCGATCAACCCAGCCAGGGTTTCATCTTGTCCAAAATAAACCCCGCAAACAACGATCATCAAATTGACCAGCGGCAAGACCTTCCCTAGCTTCTCCTCTCCAGTGTTTGCCCGCGCTTTCAAACAGAACCTCAGCAAGGAGAGCAGAGTACAGCTGATGTCAGGGGGCACCGGCTTGTGCAGTCTAGCCATCAATGCATACAGCCAAATCGCTTGGATTTTACGTATCGTGTTCTCTTTCGGCTGGACCAGCAAATTATCAACATGAGCTTGCAGAAAATCCACCGTTTCCACCTGGGTAGTGAAAACCAATCAAGCCTAGATCTTTCTAATAAAAACAGGTGGTCCAAACATAGCTTTCATCGTTCAATTCTCAAGACAAAAAAACAGACGGATGCATGAACTCACCATACCAAGCTGCTGAACCTCCATTAACTGTGGCTTTCGATTTTCCTCCAGACAAGATAAAACTTCACTATCGGCATCTGTGGTGTTTTTGGTCAGCCTAGCATCCACCTGAATCAGCACTCCAATGGGCAGCTCTTCGTTCTCATCCTCGTCGGCATTATCGAGTCTACATTATAACCAAATATCAAACAAAAGAATTAAATATAAATAAATGAATGTGAACAAATAAATATAACTATCAAACAAAGAAAATATCAATCAAGAAACAAACGTAAACAAATAAATGTGAATATGCAAAAAATATATATTAAAGTAAATCCAATGCGGGATGGCATTCGACCATGGGGATCTCTACTTATTAGTAATAGAGTGGCGGATCCAAATTTGCATACTCATTTGCATAGTGGATGAGCTAGATTATTTGTGCTATTTATTTTCTATTCTTTATTTTACTTCTCTTATTTTAATTTAAACTTTTTCCAAATTTGTTTTTTTGAAATTATTCTACACAAGGCCAAAACGCCGAGTGCAGCCCGTTCACGTGCAAATGTGTTATATACACAGAAGCGACTCAGAAGCGAACCACCGGAAAAAAAAATGAAACGGTGGTTTCATCCCAAATGTCCATATCTAGCTCTCTACCCCTGCCTCAATGCAATAAACTATACAAAAAAAAGGGGATCCAAATTTGAGTGAAAACAATTATGAATTCAGCTGGCACGTCATCACCCTAAACAACAACCCATCAAAAACACGCCATCATCCCCCAAAGCACCCAATACATAGGATAGCTCCACGATGCTTTTCCCACTCACTCTTCGAAAGCTTGTCTCAGTTTTTTGAAATCCTCCAGGCAGCCCACCATCCACCTCACCGTGGGTTTCCTGCCTTCAGAGCATTCTGGCAAATCCTCTCTGGGAAAATATTCCGTCCGATGCTCATCGAACTGCTGCGGATCAATGTCAGCTCTGGTCGTTTGTTCACATCTGGAGGCTTCCCACCTTTTCGGACGAAAAAGAAAACAGCGAACAAAACAAGATATGAATAAATATACTGCTGGCCATATTTGAACCAAGGGAAACCTAATTCAAAGCTGCGCAGGTCAGACATTGACCAGGTAATTTTTTAAACCCACCCACGAAAGATCAATCCCTCTTCCCCCCCCCCCCACCTTCTTTTCCTATCCGGTTTTTGAATCAGGTGTCTCGATATATGCAGAAAATGAAGAAATATACATGAAAACACGCAGATGGACAAATTCAATCGCCTCCAGATATGCCCATTAACACATGCATGGCAAAATTCGAAAACTCAAGTCACCGACGTTCTCGAATCGCGGCGGACACCCCCCCCCCACACACACACACAAATACCTCACTCGTTTCAGATACTCCTCCACAGTCGTTGCAGGTCCAGAATCCCAATCAGGTTCACCCCCTTCCACAGGCAGCGCTTGCTGAACCCCGAACTCGACCAAGTCGACGCGTTCACTGCCATCATCCTCTGGTGCAAGATCCACCGATTGCTCAGCCCCGCGCGATTGTTCGCTGGTCGAATGATCGCTCGCAGCATGCACCTCTGGATTCATCGAATGGGCAAAGGGAAAACATGAGACGTCAGCGACCGCGTCCAATATGGTGGTTTTGGACGAGTCGAGTGTGGGGATGATGTGTTTTTTTGGCATAACGTTTTGATTTGGTGATTTTTTTTTCCCTCAAGTGGGAAAAGTGCTGCGAGTTTTGGGGGCGATCGATCGGAGGGGTTGGGTCGATTTTCTTTGGCGGCCGAACGATTGGTGGCGTTGTTCTGTTTTGGGTGGAGGAGGAGGGACGATGGCTGATGTTTGGCGTCCACAGTTTCATATCATGCCCAAGAAGGGTTGGTTGAATGATCCAAATGGACCAATTTTTTACAAGGGACGATACCACATGTATGGGTGCTTCCATCCAAATTGCCCCCCCCCCCCCCCCCCTCCAATGGTTAATTGTTTCTGCAATATTGCGACATGAACATTCCATATTATTATGCACTGTGAAGATTGACTTGCGTTCAAACCAAAATTTGAAAATGAGTTAGTCTGCCATTCCTAAGGCCCCCTCTCCATCCCTGTCAAAAATCAGAAAATCGCAAAAAGGAAATGGTATGTAAGCGGGTCAGCCTTTTCCAGGAAAAAACAGCCATAAAACTTCTGAGAAAAGATGGTAGCACCGTCGTTTGAGGGCTGAATAGAATCGCAGGTTTTTCCAACACATACCCAATTCGACGAATTGGGATTGGTGCATGGAATGGGGGCATGTTGTCAGTTCAGATCTTGCTCATTGGCATCACCTGCCCAATGCCATCCAGCCCTCCGAAGGTAAACATTGCATTTTTTTTTCCACAAGAAAGTATCTTTAAAGATGGTTTCAATCCAAAAAAGGGAAAGCTGAGGGTCGTTTTTTTTTGTTATGTTCTTTTTTCTTCTTTTAAGACAACAAAAAAACAGCAGCTCAGTTTTTTTAAAAGTATTTTCTCTGGTCCACTTAATTAATTTAAGTTTGTTTTATTTTGGAGGTTTAATGATACAATTCTATTTTTTTTAAATCAACGACGTGCTGCCGTATGATCCCGTGACCGCTTTGCTTTTTGAGTTTCGTTTTTTTTTCCAACTTCTTTAGGGGGTCCTGATGCGAATGGCTGCTGGTCGGGATGTTGTGGTATTGACGTCGACGGGTGCCCAGTCTTACTGCACACAGGGGTTGTGCTGAGAACGAACATCGATGGCAGGCTGCCCCCACCCGAATTCGACCTCGGCATTCAGATGATCGAAACTCAATGTTGTGCGAAGGTTTCTGATCCAGGTTGGGTGCATGCATGTTTTCGATGCATGTTGGGAAAGCATGTTGGAAAATGTTTGTTCAGGTTTTAGTTCGTATCATTTTGCTGGGAAAAACCGATATGCATTGATTTGGGCATTCAGACGACAAAAATATGGAGCACTGGATTAAACAGGAAGAGCCGTTTCTTCGATACCCCCCAGACAGACTGGCACTCACTGGATGGAGGGACCCTTTCCTCGTGCACTTGCCCGCAACCTCAGCAAACGAACCACCACAGAGAAAACTGATGATATTAGGAAGCGGGTTCTCTGGGAAAGGGGGCGCCGTGCTGAAATACACCACCCACAAAAGTCTGACCTCGGATTGGAAATACGATGGAGTCCTGATCCAGCACCAGAACAGCGGTTCCGGTGAGGTTTGGGAATGCCCGGTGTTGGTACCCCTCCCCAAGCATGCAAATAACTCTATGTCTGACGGAGCTCGACCAGATGGGATCACTCATGTCTTGATGGTGGGGGTGCATTTCCCTAACGAACAACCCCGCAGATATAGGCCAGTGATTTATTGGTTGGGCCGATTGACGGAGGAAGGGGATTTTACACCTGTGGATCTGGAAAACCCAAGGGTTTTGGACTCTGGGTCGATTGTGTATGCCCCCAATGCGATGATTGCCCCCGATGGTAGAACTTTGATGTGGGTGTGGATGCATGAACGAGGCGGTGGTCCCACGCGAATGGACTACAATGGGTGCTTGTCGATACCCAGGGTTTTGACTGTTTTGGATGGGGAGCTCCATCAATGGCCGGCAGCTGAGTTGGAGGCCTTGAGAACGGGCGATGGCTTCAAAATATCAAACATGCAGGTCGGTCGATTGCATTCAATAGACGTTTTAATGCATTGATTATGCATCCACATTTTTGTTCCTTGAGGTTGGGCATTCAGCTTGGAATAAGAATCGCCTTATCGTTTTTCCAAGTGTATAAACAGATTCCAGATTCTTTGTTTTGGGGATTCAGGTGAGCGAGGGTTCATTGGTGAGTTTCCTGTCTGACATTGGGCCTCGATTCGACATGAACCTCACCATTTCTTGGGAAGACCACACCCAGCGATTCGGGTTGATAATCACAGCCACCGATACACCGGAATCCCTCGTAATCGAATTCGATATCAAGTCCAAGCAACTTCGCTCCTGCAGCCTCGATCCAGAAGATTTCAATGGGGAGGAAAAGATTCAGATAGAAAGCAAGGGTACTGATGAAATCGAGGGGGGTCAATTGGGAATGAGAGTGATAGTGGATGGCCCGCTGGTAGAAGTTTTTACATCGCATGGAGCTGCTCTTAGTGGCAGGGTTGTCAGACCAATGAACGGCGACATGAAGATGTTTTCATGTGGAGGAAAAGTTTCCATACTTGAAGGCTGTGTTTGGAAAATGGGGTCGGCCTGGAGTTGACACCCAAAAGTGAATCTGCAAAGTCTTTCCTCCCCCCCCAGGAAAGGGGGGGATGTCTTCCTGTACAGCTTTGGGTTTATTTTTCTCTTTTGTTCTCAAGCTATCCTTTTTAATCCAGAATGGCTTTTGTTCTTGGGGAACCTGGTGATGAGATTCTGAAAAATTCGCATCAAGGATGAAAGTATCTGTATCCATTCAGTCGTAACATTCATGTTTCATGTTTACGGCTTTCTTTTATTAATAGAAAAAAACACTCAACCTTCACTGGAGGTAAGAGTGAAAGCCTAGACTGGCTGTAAATTTAGTATTGTGGAAAAGAGTAATTCAGTTGGCCAATTGCTGGCAGTTTGAAAAGTTAGGACTTGGGTTGTGGTATTTGAAAGGATACATATATATATATATATATATATATATTCTGGTCGGAACACGGGTCGCACTTTTTACAGTATTACATTTAAAAGTAATAAAAAAAGATGAATATTTTTGTATATAATTGAGATTGGGGGCTCGATGTGGTGGCAATACCTTATCTTTTTTCTGTCTATGAAAAAGATAACCCCTAATGTCCAAAACACACAAAAAAGAAGCAAAATCATTTGGTGACCAAAACAAGGTTGGATTTTACAACTGCATTTTCCAAAATGAATTCATATCCCCATTCAATACAATTTTTTTTTTCTTCTCATAGCCACCCTCACCAAAAACAGAATTTCCCAAAACCAATCAAAATCAACACCAAAAACTGGAAGAAGAAGAAGAAAAAAAACACAAAACCGGGTGCCAAGCCACCACCTCATAAAAGCAAATTCCACATCCAATTTCCTTTTCCCTCCTCCACCACTGCCCTCTTCTTTTTTTTTTTGAGAAAATAAAAACCGATGCCGAAAAAGACGTACCTCCCTCCCTCCCTCCCTCTTTTTTTTAAAAGGAAAAAGAAAAACATCCTCTCTTTGGGAAAAGAACAGAAAAGATTATTTTTTCTTCCATTCACTTAGCAACAGCAGCTTTGGTGGTGGCAGAGCCGACGGAGGTTTTTCGCCAGTCAACCGCTGGTTTGATGAGCTCTTTCCTGACCCGGTCCTTATATTCGATTGCGAAGGAAAGCAGAGAATCCAGCATGCTATCACCCAACAGGTGAGGTTCCAAACCCAACTCCTTCAGCCCGGTGTTCTTTGCGTTGTAGTAATGCTCTTCTTTCTCGACACGGGGGTTAGGGATGCTGGCAATCTACGAAAACCGAAATCAAAATATATAAATATGAATGAATGTTTCATTCACATTAGGCAAACTTGCCCGACGAAGGTCGTCCACAACAAGGTGATTTAGCCCTGCCCTTGGATTAAAAAAATAAAATAAAATATATATATAGATTTATTTATTTATATAACAGAGAGAGGGAGGGAGAGATTTTTTCCCGGAAAGAAAGGAACTTGTTCGAAATAAATTCCATCAATTCAAGTGAACGAATTCTGAATGAGCATTTCTGTCTGCTTGAATGCTACAGGAACGAAAGAAATAAAAAGAAATCCAGCCCATTTTTGGTAATTCAAACCCAAAAATACTCGAACGAAAGGATCTTGAGAGGAAAGAATGTTTCAGAGCAGAACGTTTTGTGTTTTTTTTCCATAGGAGCTTCCATCAGGAATATTCGATTTTAACACTTATCAATTTCAATTTCAATTTTATTTTTTTTGGGGGGGGGGTCGCAGTTAACTATGCCTTTCAAGGTTTGGAATTGTGTGTGAAAACAAAAAATTATTATCAAAAAAAGAAATTTTTCCATCAGTACCTCCACATCCAATCCGACATTGGCTCCCAATTTCGACACGAGAGATGCCAAATCATTCACGCTGAACTGTTCAGTGAACTGGTTGAAAACTCTCATCTCGCCCTTTGGAGCTGGATTTTCAATGGCAATTTGAATGCATCTGACCTGGTTGAGAAAAAAATAAAAGGGAACAAAAAACACACCCAACAAATCAAATTTTTATCGCAATGTATCATTGGAATAAGTTTTTTTCCACAGAAAATCGACAGAACAAGAGTCCAGAGGGTGGTGACTTTATCGACTTCAGATGGTTATGATTTTTCTTTTCCAAACGATGAACTATTTTTTCACTGAATTAAGGTATTTCGATTATGGTGTTCCCTTCGTTTTCTGTTTTTAATTTCTTCAACAAATGCAAAAACATATAGCAGTCGAGGGCATTTCGCAGCAGCCGAGTGTGAAAGGGAAAAATACATATTCCGACTTCACCACAAAATAAAATCCAGGTGATTGCAATCTTTCAATCAACAAAAATGAGCTTGGTATCAAAATTTTGAAAGGGAAAAAAGCAGGAATAGGGTAGGGAGGAAGGGGGGAGGTAGAAATGAATTTCTGAAATTTTTCAAAAAAATTTCATGCCACTCGCATATCTATGCATATCTTTGAAAAAAATCACAACAAAAAAAATGAGAACATCAATTTCCAATTAATACAGATAAATTTCATGAAATTAATTTGGTTAATATTTTTTCGGCCTGTCCATACCGTATCTCTGATGTCCAGGAAACCTCGTGTCTGTCCCCCCTTTCCGTAAACCGTGAGTGGAGCACCGACAGCAGCTTGGACCACAAACCTGTTCAAGGCTGTTCCAAAAATTCCGTCGTAATCGTATCGATTGATCAGCATGGGGTCAGCCATCGTTTCCTCAGTACGGACTCCATATACCACACCCTACGTTCAATGAAAAAGAAACGGAAAAAACAAAAAGTTAGGAAAAATAGGAAAAAAATGGTGAGAATAAAAGTTCTGGAAGGATTAGTGACCTTCGCTTTTCTTTTTTTGGTCCAACCAGGAAATTGCTGAGCCAGGAATTTTCAGCGATTCTATTCATTTTCTTTTTTTCTTTTTTTTTGAGGGGAGAACGCTCCTGCACGGAAATGCCCCAAGGAAAGATTCAGCATTTGAACTACAAAATGTTTCCCTGGACCCCCCCAAAAAAAACAAGAAAATAATAATATGTTTTGTATTTTACTTCTTGGGGGGGTCCATGGAGGACTAAACAATTCTTTCCATAAAAAAAACTGCCAAAAGCGAAGAATTTCTGTGCTCAAATGCTCCAAATCCCCCACCCTTACTTTACTTTTCCCTTCGAATTTTTCTCGTACCTGGTTCAAATCCGTAGCGGCAATGTTCCATGCTTTTGCAGCAAAAAAGATGTTGTGAGAATCGTGGACCTTGCTGAGATGGTAGAAGCTTCCCCCTTGTTTGGGGTAGGGCAAAGTATCGGTCCTTCCGTTATGCGTGATGGTAATGTAACCCTCTTCGATGTCGATGTTGGGGGTTCCGTATTCACCCATAGTTCCCAATTTCACCAAATGGCAGTCGGGTTTGAATTCCTGATAACAAAAAAGGAAGAGAAAAACAAAAAAACGCAAAGGTGAAACGAAAACAATGAACATAAATTGTTTTTGGAATCCTTTCTTTTTTTTAAACAGTTATTGATCTGGTGGAAAAAAAATAGAAGGAAAAAAAGGGAGTCGCCGATCGGCGGCTTGGACATGCTCCCACTAATGAGGAATTTTTATTTATTTACTTTTTTTATTTTCGCTTATTTGCGATTAAAACGAAAAGAAAAAACATGCCGCATGTTCTATTAACTCATGTTTCCCCCTCTTCGGTTGCTCAACCCAACAACCCCCCACCCCCCATATCCAAACTTCCCCCTCAACAAAAAAAACCAGCGAACAGGAATTAAATTTCAGTCCAAAATATATATATTGTAATATATAACTTTTCCACATGAATCAAAGCCCCCCCCTCAGACTGACCTTGATAGCAAAAAGCACATTGATGGTTCCAATCACATTGTTGTGCTGAGTATACACAGCCCTCGACCTGTCGATCATTGAGTAAGGTGCACTCCTCTGTTCCCCGAAATGCACCACCGCATCCGGCATGAATTTCTCGAAAGCTTCCGAGAAAAAGTTCCAATCGCAAATATCGCCGACTTCCAGATCGACTTGCTTCGCTGAAACCTCGCCCCACCTGCATCCCCCGACCAAGAAAGATTTCATCGTTAAGTGTGTGTGTTGGGCTAGATAAGAAGCAAAAAAAATATCTGGTTTGCTTTTCCATGAAGCTGATTTTTTTTTTCATAGCAAACATGGCAAATTTTTTCCAACTTTTTTATCTCTTCTCCTGGTTTTTTGTGGTTCTGTTTGTTGTTTTTTTTTGGGGGGGGGGAGCGACTGTCTGTTCACAACTCATTGCATTTGGACTCGATTCAAAAAAACAAAACAGTTAAATAAATGAATAACAGCCGTCTTACTTTTTGATTCTGTCCTGGATCGATGCGATGGGAGTGAGGGTGTCCAGACCCAATTCCAAATCAAAAACCCTTCGGCAGAGATTGTCCAGGATGCAGACATGGTAGCCTTGGTTCGACAAATGGAGGGCAGTAGCCCATCCACAGTAGCCGTCCCCACCTGCAAATCCATACAATCATTTCACGTCTCGTCCCCCCTTTTTGCTGTACTTGCAAAAAAAAAGAATTGATATAGCTTCTGCTAATATTTCTAGATGTCAAAAATCTCTTCTTTTTGAACCCTTTTTGTTTTGATTGTCGGCTTGATCGATTCTGGAGTGACGACTTTGTTTTTCACCTACCAATAACCATCACTTTGGCTCCGGCACCGTTGCCTGTGGCGTTAACGAATGGCGACCCCAATGGAGTTCCAGCGACGGCTTTGACGATCGGACCATGACGCCTCTCACGCGAAGCCACCGACGCAGAAGTCTGCAAGCAAACGACGCCAGTGAAAGCAGATTAAAACCTCCCCGAACACGAAATCGAATACCAGCATCAACAGGAGAGCCTGCGAAAGATTCCCTCAAAGAAATTCTTCTCACGCTTTTCTGGAGGATGGTGGGGGCAGTGGTCCTCAAGGAACCTGTTGCATGAGCGAAAGGGGAAAAAGTGAAATTAGCAGCTGTTGGGCGTCAGGCTTTCAACTGGATTCAATCGAGCGAGGACGATAACTCCAATCGAAAATTCACTCACTGCGCGAAGAAAAGCGAAGGCTTCGTCGGACCGCCGCCGGTGCCCTGACTCCCGCCTGCAAACCTGAGAGTTCCGACACAAAGAATCTTCACAGGGAAAAAAGAAAACACTTCCGAGTTCTGCACACGGCATCCAAAAAACTAAGATCCGACCCAGCCCTTGTCGATATTCGAGAGGTACCTGTGGAGTTCATCGTTGCTGGACCTTTGGTCGCACACAGTTGCCAAAATCGGAGTGTTGGGCAAGGAGGAATAAAACACGGGACAAAACGCGAGATGTTGAGTTGTTGGCGGGGGGAAGAATATTCGTCCACCAAAGAACCAACCAAAAAATATGCTGACGAAAATCTGTCATCATTTTTCTGACCTTTTTTTGCTTTTTCTGTACGACATGTACGACGGACTCGTCAGCTTAGTCACCCAACACTCAATTGTTTGGTGCAGAGTTAGCAAGATCTTTTCCCCACCCCCCACCCCCAGATCCTATCTGGCCGAATCCGCAACATATTATCGCATTTGCTGGAGGTGGCTGTTGTGGTGGTGTGTGTTTGTTGATTAGCGATCGAAAGGTTTCCCTCCACTGGACTACTGAACCCGATCGGCGAAAAACATGGTTTCCACCGTCGTTGCACAGACTGTGACGCCGTTCAAGGCTTCCAAAGCCGTTTCGGGAACTCGGGGTAAGTGAGAGTAACTCGTCGATCAAAACTACCCACCCATCGGTGTTGCAGACCTCGTGTTTGGAAAGAAAAACTCTTTATGAAGTGGTTGGGGGGGGAGGAGGGGTTTGTGACTCGGAGTGTTCTATGGGGTTCGGTGAAAGCTGTGGACCTGTGGTTGATGGATGGTTGTGTTTTGTCTGGCAGTCGTTTCTCTCTCCCGTCGTCGCACCGTCAGACCAGCGAAAGCTGTGCAAGCGAAGTAGGGCCTCTAGACGGAACGTTTTGCTGCTTTTCTCTGAATAAGAAACCGAAAAGAAAGTCGTCGAGGGAGTTCTTGCAACTTTTGGAAACCTTGTGTGAAGGGACACCCGTCATATCCCTCGCTTTCGACTCGAACAGAAAAATCGTCCAATTTTTCCAACCAGTTTTTCCACCCAAAACCTGCGACGTTTGAAACAGGGGTTGGCTGTCACAGCGACCTGGTTGCATTGCTTTTTTCCCGCCAGAATACACACATCCTTTTTTTTTCAAATTTGCACAGGCTCGATGAAAAGAAACTGACTGCGGCGGCGGTCGTCGCCACCACGATGCTCGCAAACCCCCTCGTAGCCCAAGCGACCGAAAGGACCACATCCGTCAATGCTTTGCTCGGGTCGGTTGTCAACGGAGGAATCGTCGCACTGTTCATCCTTGGTGCAGTCACGATCGTGGCTGGATTCGACCCCGTCAACCGTTAAGGCCCCACGTTTTTTTCAACATATAACAACGGCATTCGACGTTCGTTTCTGTAGACTGCGCAGTCGTGGCGGCTGTGCAGGTGTGAAGACACTAGAAGAGAATTGCCAATTTTGACGAGGCAGAAAGACGGCGTTTTCCGTTTTCAACGCTGTATTTTTGTTGTTAGGGAAGAAAATTGAGAAATGTAGAAAATGGGGTGCTTATGGTTGGGGTTTTTTCTTCTCCGCGTTGCAGAGGATTGCTTCTTTTGGGCCCGGAAAAAGAGATAGTAGGGATGGGTTCAGAAAGCTATCTGGGAGAGGGGGACAATTTTCCGCCTTACATCTTGTTTTCGGTGTACTAGGCTTGTAAAAAAGAAATCTTTTTTGATCAAAAAGGAAAGTGCTTTGTTGTTGTTTTATACTGTGCGATGATGGGCTGGCCATCACCCCACTGATCAGTGAGTTTTTTGTTTGGGGAAGATCATTCAGAATGTCGAGTTCAGTGTAGTCGCTTTCTCTTCGAATCCTTAGCAGTTGAATTAATTTCGGTGCATGTTGGATCCACAATCACAATAAGAAGAATATTAAAATGATTGAGTGATTTCATTCTTGTGAAATCATTCTTTTGTGGCAATGTTGCTGGTGAATTTTTTTCCTTCACTCATCTCGGACCCTCGCAGTCTTATTCTTCAAAGTGCTTTTTGAATAGATAATGCTCTCCACCAGCTCCATCCAGACCTCGGGAACTTGCTTTTTCATGTCCAGCAATTTCGGAAGGGTCACCAACACCAGACACCAAAGCGTCTCTTTGAGCATTGAAAAGTGCGTTCGCCTAGAGTTCTATTCTGAGATCCCTTGACACCCTTTGCATTTCCATTCTCAATCACCTATAGGGAGGGAGAGCCCACATGGAATGGTGGAATTGCATGGGACGACAATAACAAATATTTACTAATCCTTGCTTTGGTGGGAAGAGGCTGGATGAACTGTCGTCATTGTCTTGGTGTGGGGTGTGATCACAGAAATAGTCTTAAGCTCCACGGGCAGAGGTGGAACCAGCCCCAACTGGGTGTCTTGCTTTTATCGTCTAACCATGCATCGATCGCAGACTGTATACACTTTATGAGCGCAAACATGTGGTTTTCGGCATGTTGTTCTTTATCTTATAGATGAGGTAAGTGTCAACCAGAGCTGTCACCCTCCACTCAAAAAAGTTTACTAACCTCCAACCTCCCCTAACCCTCAAGACGCACACAAAGCGTGTGGGTCCCCAGAATATGAATGTCTTATGCCTTGATCAAATTTTCCTTACAAAATTGGGGGGAAAAAAAAGCAAAAAAATGAGCAAGCAAAGAACAAGATTCATACATTTCATCAAATCGGGACCTCCCCAAACTCTACACCAAGAGGTTTGCAGTTGACCAATAAAAAGTAAGACGAAACTATGACTCATGCTCAGTGCTCCATGTCGCAAAAAATGCTTTCGACTTGTCTGGGTGGGGTTTGATTGTTTTATCACCAGGGTGCCAGTTGGCTGCAAGGAAAAGACAGATACTCCGATTAACGATGTTCAAGAAGGATTCATATAACATTTGCATCATGGAGGGGGGGTGTTGTTCAGTGGGAAATTTCATTTCAATAACAAAAAAAAACAAACTGAAAATAAAACAAAGAACTGAAATTAATGTGGTGCTCAAATTTGCAAAAAAAAAATGGAAAAAAAACATATATGCAGGGCACCCGCACGGCCCCCTAAAAAAAAATTAAAAATATATATATTTGAAACAAAAAATGATTTGAAAAATAAATGAGTGAAAAATAAATTATTGAAGAATAAACACATTTTTTAGGATTTAAATTTTGGGTTCTGAAAACAATGATTTTCTGGAGTTCCTCACCAGGGCATCCTTCCCCGTGTTCATCAGCGTATTGGAATGCTTGTAAGAGTCTCAGTGTTTCATCGACGTTTCGGCCGACGGATTCATCATTTACTTGGGTTGCTCTGGTGAAAAAATTAAAAAAAACAAAAAATCAAAATCAGAATATCAGTGAAAGAAAATCAGTGGTGAAAATACTGAGGATTGGTTGGCACCAGCTAATTGAAGAACCCCGAAAAATAAAAAAATAAAAAAAATATCTATACACAGAAGGAAAAATGATAAAAAAAATATTCATGTAGTTTATTACATATTGACGATCTGAATGTGCTATTCATGAAAAAAAAGGAGCCTCCCCCCCCCCCCCCCCAAAAAAAAGGTAAATTATATAATAAAAGCAAAAAAAAAACTTGTAAAACGATGGATTGGTAAAGACATGTTCCCCACGTATAAAAAAAAATTGCTCAACTTTTTACAATTTTTATTTCCATCATGTTATTAAGCCATAAAATGGTGTCGAATACGAATTACGCGACTCCCCCCCCCAAAAAAAAAAAAAAAGATAAATAAATAAATAAATAATCCTTCAAGTTAGTTCGAAAAGTCACACCACGACTTAAAAAAACCCACACAAACTACTGCTAATTTATTGCTGGGGAAAATGAAAAAAAACAAATCAAAAACAAACCACAAAAAACAAATAAAAACAGAAAACAAAAAACAAATATATAAAAGACAAATCACCTGATTTTCCCGGTCGGGTCGATGATGAAAATCCCCCTCAGAGCAGCACCATACAATGGATCGTTTTCGTCCTCCACCAAAACGCCATAGTCAAAACTGATTTTCTTGCTGATGTCAGCAATGAGAGGAAATTTGATTCCACCCAGGCCTCCTTGATCTCTGGCTGTTCTCACCCAAGCCAAGTGAGTGTGATGGCTGTCAGTGGAAACGGCTGCAATCTGACCATCCATTTACCCCCAAAACCTCAAAAGGAAATAAGAAACAAACCAATCGGCCGAAAAAAAGAAAAGAAAAAACACAGTGGAACATCATGATTATTTTTTAAGAAACTATTTAATTTTCTTTTTCTCTTTATTATCATATTATTACTGCGAGAGAAGTAAGTGGGGTTTTCAACCATGATGCTTACGAAAAGAGAAAAAGAGGCCGGAAAAATGAAAAAATAAACTGCAAAAGAAAACAGGGGAGTGGTAGACAAAACAAAAATGAGAAAAAATAATAAGATGGAAAAAAAAAGAAAAAGAGATTCTTTTTTTTCCTTTTTTTTTTTTTTTTTTTTTTAAGCAAGTTTTTTCTTGGCAAAACTTTTCTCTGATTGGTACCTCTGCTCCGGCGGCCTTGTACTTTGAAACGGCTTCACTGTAAGCCACCAACTGTTTGATACACAAAAAAAAAAGAAATTAAATTAAAAAAAAAATGGGAACATTCAATTTTTGTTTCACATATATATATTTTTGTTCTCTGCGAGGGCATGAAAAGGAAATATAGATCCCCCCAAAACCCTAAAAAATGATTTTTGCTTGTTTCAAGAAACACACAGAAGATGGGTCTTTCAAAAAAGTAGCCATCCTCCGTAATTTCAGTTCAGAATTAACACCCCACTGGCAGCAGAATTGTGAAAGAATATTTGTACAGAGAACATGGCATTCTCAGCAAAGGACTGGGAAAAGGTCCAGAAAAAAAGGCACCTCAACAAATATATATCTTCACACCAGGTAATATTCCACCTAGCATAAAGCCACCAGGAGAAGCGGGTTTCTAACCGAAAGCGAAACGACCAAAGATCAAGAGAAATCCAAAAAAAGGATCATCGTGCAACGTCGCAATATTTTATTCACCTCGGTGGGACAAACAAAAGTGAAGTCGAAGGGATAAAACAGCAGCACCAGCCACTTCCCTTGGAAATCGCTCAAGGAGATCAACTTGAATTCTTCGTCCACTACAGCATTGGCAGAAAACTCGGGAGCGTTGGTTCTCGGCACGAGAGCACCGGGGCCCCGCACTTTTCCCCAAAAGTTATCGGCCGACGCTTGGACGACGAAGAACGCAGCGATCAGACAAAACGAGAGAAAACCCTTTCGATCCATTTTCCAGCAACAGGAAGGGAAACCGAATCCTCAGGACACTACCAAGCGTTTTTTTCGTTTTCTGAAATTCCATGACCCCCAAAATCATTTTCTTGATGAACGTATAACGCTCGTCCGAGTAACGCTCACATTGTGCAAAATTTGTCTGCTTTGGAGTTGTCTTTTTTTGCACGATAGGGAAACCAGCTATATTTTTTTCGATTCAAGAACTGATTTTTCTTTTAGTTTTTTCCAGGGAGTGAGAAGGTCCACAAGAGGAGGAGAGTGTTACCATGGTTACCAAAATCTTATAATTCTTTTCAAGTGAAGAGAATTTCGTTTCAAAAAAGACGACAGCATGTTTCATAATCCTCTTTTTCATCTTTGAAACATTCCAGCTTGAACAGAATTCTGGAGAACAAAAAAAGCTGCAAATCTGTCTAAGGTATGTTTACAAAACAGCCCATCTCACACAAATCGACCGAGTGTAGGTGTCCCAACTTTCAGCATTTGCCATCAAACCCCAGGGGGAAGCACCCTCTCCCCATCATCGATACTGCAAAGCTTACTGCAATGTCCTGCAAAATTCAACCCCTCCTGGTGAGGCAACAATGATAATCTCTCTCTCTTTTTTTTCCCCCTCCTTTTTCTCTTGTTTTCCAAGTATCAATCAATCAATCAACAAGGAACCCCAACGGCACAAAAATGGGCTTTTGCCCATTTGGTGGGCCCCCCACAAAAAAAAGTATACACCTGAAATTGGTTGTTGCTCTATCCTTGGTAATTTCGTCAAAAAAAGCCGACGTACAGTCAGGGTTCCCCTTCATTTTTCTTCCTGTCCATTTGCCCAGCGATTCTCTCCAGCTTCCATCCAGCTTCCCCTCCCTTCCCCCCTTTTTTCCCCTGCCCCGACACCCACTTAATGTATTCATCCCCCATCGCTTTCAATTCTTGCATTTGCCCCCTCGCCGATGTCCGGTGAAGGCTCAATACATAAATTCCATTCCAACCTCACAAATCAAATTACATATGTGACAAAAAACAAAGAAAGAAAAAAAAACTTCTCTGCCATTCACCCCACCCCATCCGAACCCCCCTGTTTACACGCTCAAACTTCAAGGAAGGGGTTTTTCTGAAACCAAGTCACACATCAGATAAGAATCGGACAGAGCTCACAGTTAATCAATCATCTTTTCTCACCCCACCCAAAATATCATGCTAAGGAATTTTTTTTTCGGTTGGTTTTTTCCTTTCTTTTTTCTTCCAAATCTCGCTTTCTCTCTCTCTTTCCTTCTTTTTTTTTTGCTTTTTTTCTTTCTTTTTTTTCCTCATCTTTCATTAATTCTTCTTCGACGTCCCTTCTCTGTTTCTCATCAGTCAAACCCTTCCCCCCTTTTCTCTTTCCCCCCCCCAAATCCTACCATACCCGACAGCATGCCAGCAAAAGACAAGGACCCCACACAGAAGCCACACACTTGTGGAAAACTGATCACGCTAAATTCATTAGCTCTAAACCTCCAAGTCATCCACATCTTCCCCATACTCATCTTCCTCATCCACAGCAGCATCCTGATACTGCTGGTACTCAGCCACCAAATCATTCATGTTCGACTCAGCTTCGGTGAACTCCATCTCGTCCATTCCCTCCCCAGTGTACCAATGCAAGAAAGCTTTCCTCCTGAACATAGCAGTGAACTGCTCCGACACTCTCCTGAACATCTCCTGGATGGCCGTCGAGTTTCCGATGAAGGTGGCAGACATTTTGAGGCCGGTGGGGGCGATGTCACAGATGGAGGACTTCACGTTGTTGGGGATCCATTCCACGAAGTAGGAGGAGTTCTTGTTTTGGACGTTCACCATCTGCTCGTCAACCTCCTTCGTCGACATCTTTCCTCGGAACGTGGCAGAGGCGGTCAAATATCGACCGTGGCGAGGATCTGCAAAATTGAAGAATTTTTCTAACTCAGAACAGCAATAATCGAACAGTTTTTTCACCTGAGAGGAACGGCAAGCCAACCAACAGAGTCCAACAGCTGCACTTTTCTACCATTATGTTCAGCTAATTATTATGAGTGCATTAAACAAAGAAAGAAATATATTCACAAACACTGGAACCCTGCTCCAAAAAATTTGTATCGACTTTCAGCAGAAACCAATGAGAGAACATATTTGTCATAGAGCATCAAGCTTTTTAAAAAAAGAAACTTCGACCTATGGACCCAGGTTAAAAAGCAAATGCGCTCCAATGCATCGACCGATCCACTCACCAGCAGCACACATCATATTCTTGGCATCCCACATTTGCTGCGTCAACTCTGGAACAGTCAGGGCACTGTAGCCCCTGGATCCACGAGAAGTCAAGGGGGTGAACCCCACCATGAAGAAATGCAACCGAGGGAAAGGAATCAAATTCACCGCCAATTTCCTCAGATCAGCATTCAGTTGTCCAGGGAACCTCAAGCAGCAGGTGATACCCGACATGACGGCGGAGATCAAGTGGTTCAGGTCCGAGAAAGAGGGGTTGGTCAACTTGAGCGTCCTGAAGCAGATGTCGTACAGAGCTTCGTTGTCCAGCACCATGCATTCGTCGGCGTTCTCCACCAGTTGATGAACGGACAGAGTGGCATTGTAGGGCTCCACCACGGTGTCTGAAACCTTGGGCGATGGGACGACCGAGAAGGTGAGCATCATTCGATCTGGGTATTCCTCCCGGATTTTGGAGATGAGCAGGGTACCCATTCCGGATCCAGTGCCGCCACCCAAGGAGTGACAAACCTCGAAACCTGACAAACACCATGAATAAACTCAAGGTCAAGGTGGTGGTGTGTGTGTGGGGGGGGGGGGGGGGGGGGGGGGCATCATGGGGAAGGGAGGAATCACCCCAGCACAGCAGCTTTGAATCACCATGGGACCGCATGAGCATTGATTGAACGAATACGCCGCAGCGGGATTTCAACGACAGTACATTCCCGTTCCGTCACACTGGATTGGGTTGCGGGGAAGGGAGGGGGTGCTGCGCTTATTCCGAAACCTACCTTGCAGACAATCGCAGCCTTCGGCTTCTTTCCTCACGACGTCGAGCACTGCTTCGATCAGTTCGGCACCCTCGGTGTAATGGCCTTTCGCCCAGTTGTTTCCAGCACCCGTTTGCCCGAAAACGAAGTTATCAGGCCTGAAGATCTGTCCGTAAGGCCCCGAGCGGACGCTGTCCATGGTTCCGGGCTCGAGATCCATCAACACGCAACGCGGCACGTATCGCCCTATGAGCACAAACAAAATTAAGAACTCGCGACGCGATGAAGCGGGGCCTGGTCCGCTGATGGAACAGGAGTCACAGCAAACCGACCGGAAAATCAACAGCGGAAACATGCGGCGTGCAAGTATAACTTGTCGAACGTGACTGGGCCTTTCCACTCGGGATAGAAAAGTCGTCAGTCCGATACGGAAAGAGCAGCGTGTTACGAGACAAAGGCCGGCTCCCCTCACCGGTGCTGGACTCATTGTAATACACGCTGACTCTCTCCAACTGGAGATCCATGTCGCCGCTGTATGTTCCAGTCGGGTCCAGTCCATGCTCTTGGCAGACAACCTATCGCAAAACAGCCAAAACCCGTCAATCACTCCCACGGCCTCGAATGCGCAATAGGCATGGCAGACAGCCGAGCGACTGCTCCAACGCGAGAAACGCTCTCCAGACGTTTTCCTCACCTCCCAGAACTTGGCTCCGATCTGGTTTCCGCACTGGCCGCCCTGAATGTGAACGATTTCACGCATGATTGCTTTTTGGAGGAGAGAGTGGGGATGGGCGAGAGGGAGAAGAACAGACGGTCAGAAGTATTTGAAACTGGGGAACTGCGAGCGAGTTTCGACTCCCAGACGAAAGCGTGAGTGGTTTCCCCCTTTTTGCAGCTAGCCAAATTTCAATACTCCACAATGGAGCCACCGAGCTGTTTTACATACTCGAGCGGGCGGTTGTTCACGGCTGTGAGGGGGGCTGGCTGGCGAAATCGTACATCACTTTTATGACTAATCGCCACCCCACAGCGCAGGAGCCCCCCGCTACAAAATTAAAATTCCACCCTCTGGCGCATTTTGGCCAAGCACGAAATACCTCCCAACTAGGACGGAACTCTTGGTGGGTTATCTTGCTTTTTCCCTTTTCGTTTTTAGCTTATGAGAAAAAAGCCTTCACTTTTTCGTTTTTCAAGTGAAAAAAAAAACGAACAGCGAAAGAAAAACTGCTGTACGTTGAGTTTCGACTTTGTTTTTGTCCGACGTGTTTTCTTAGACGTCCCAGCGATCGCTGGCGAAGGAACGTACGTTTCTAGGGCGCGTTTTCCTTTGATGGATTCTTCTCTCTCTCCCCCGCTTGCTTCGTTTTAGTGAGCGTAGTTCCTGGTATTGTCGATTCTTTTGTTGGAGTCGTGATGTGCTTTTTGCGACGGGGGCGATTTTCGACTGCTTCTTTGAGAGCGCGTGAATGCTCTTCGCGCTGAGGGTTGTGGCGGGAAAAATATGTGCGCGAGATCCCGTTAGAAAGCCAGGAAAATAAGCAGATCAAGAAATGAGGGATGACGCCTCTGATGCAACTGCATGTAACGCCAAAGCTGGAAAGTAAAAGTCATAAAGTACGACTGAAGCGTTTTCCTCAAATCCTTTTCTTGTGTTCTGCAGTCTGTGAGTTTCTGGCAACCCATTCGTTCACCAGCCTCTTTCGGATCTTGCTTTCCAGGAGAGCCGGGAAAAAACCTTTTAAAAAAAACTTTACAAAGAGGGGAAAAAAAAAATCAGAGAAGAAAACTGAAAAATCTTACAGAAAATATTTTGGAAAAATATACGAAAAAAGATCTGGAGGTCCTGGAGATAGAGAAGAAGGAAGAAGAAAAAAACACCAGAGTTTTTTTTTTAAAGAAAAAGTAGAGAAAACACAAAATGGCCTCTGGACAAGGGGGAAGTGAGGACCAAAGCCAAGGGCAAGTTTTCGCAAAGTGGAAACAAGATCACGGTGATGATGGAGAGGAAGTCACCAGCAAAGCAACCCAGGGGGCCTCCGTTTCAGAAGCTGCAGAGCCCAGTGCAGGGGAGATAGTGGACAGGCCTGCTCCAGGTAAAGTATACCATCAATTTTAAAAAAATTATTGTATTTTATTTTATTTTATTTTTTAATTTCAATTTTATTTTATTTACAGTAATAATATTTTTTTTTTTTCGTCTTCCTTTCAACTTTGCGTCAGATGAGCATTTTGATTTGATGCACCAAAATATTCTTCTACTTGGGAAGACGTCCGGTGTTTTTTTTTTCTTCTTTGTTTTTAAAGTATCTGATAGGTGAGGAGGGGCCAAAAAAAAATCGTGGGTTTTGGCTTTGAATCAGGGAATTCGAGTGGTGCTGTGATTTCCCCTTGGACGTCAGGCAATGATCCTGTCGAACCCAATAGAACAGAGGATGCCCAAGGAGAGAGCAGCTCCTTTCCAGCTAGGCCAACGGACGAGGATATCGTCCGTCAACAAAACATCATAATGTAAGGGGTGGGGACCTGTTGTAAAGTCAGATTCAATGAACCTTGAACTGCTGTGGAGGGTGTCCCAGCACGTGCTCTCTAAAGTTAAATCAACGGGAAAAAAAGTGCACAGCAGGTTTTTCAGCAGTAGAGAGAAAATGCCCTATCCAGTTTCGAGAAAAAAATTCTGCATCACGGATCGAAAAGCGTTTATCGAAAACTTTGATACTTTGCGATTTTCACGTTTTCTTGTTTTCATTATACATTATGTAGAACTGCCGTCGTCTTTTTTGCGAGTCTTCTTCCTTTTCTGTTTTTCTGTTTTTTTGTTTTTTTTTTTCCCCAAAATGCATCTGTTCAAATGAAACAGGTTTGCTGCTGGTCGGAATTATCTTATGGAGCGTGGGTTGGTTTTTGTGTTTTCAGTGTTCTTTTTAAAATGTGAATCAGATTCAATGCGGGGATGCTATTATTTATTATTTTATTAATTTATTTTTTCTTTCAATTAGGGAAGAGCAAGCAAAAAATTCACCTCTTGTCGGATCCATCGAGCCTCTATCAGGAATGGAGACAGGTGAGCTATTTTTAGCTCAGGTCTTTTCATCAAGCTTTTGATTGAAGTTTTTTGTCGATGTTTTCTTAATCGAATCTTGTCCAAACTTGGGTCAAAGTTTTGTTCGTCGATTTTGTTCGTCAAAGTTTGTCATGATACATTTAAAAAATTTGAATTTTTTTTCCAATTCTGGGATATGGAAATGTTGCGTTGCTCACTTTCGTGGAAGGCACAAAATAATTATGAATAAAGAGATTTATGAATATATTTTTTTAAACGTTTATATCGGCGTTTGGATATTTAATTGTTTTGATCATATTTTATCTTATTACTATTACTGATGGTCCAGTCTGTGTTTACCTTTGTTTTGACATTTCAACCCCCCCCTCAAAAAAACTTTCTTGCAACTGAAAAAAAAAAGCGAAAACCGTGGGGGGGCAAAAAACATGAGTCGTACCCTTAACCTCCCCAACCCTGTTTTACCATGCGTGTGTTTTGTCTTGTTTTTCCTTTTATCATTATTGAAGCTTTTTCTTTCTTTTTTTTTTCTTTTTCAGAATACAAGAATGGCAATGAAGTTTTCGTGGAAAAACTGCAGTATTTGCAGAAGGACTACTCGGGGGTCCGGAGAGTTAGAAGGGATGGAAATTGTTTTTTCAGAGGCTTTATTTTTGGATACATCGAATCCTTGCTGGTCAACAGGGAATACAAGGAGCGAGATAGGTAAGACTGGAGAGTTCAAAACGGCCCCACTTGACCCGAGGAGGGGAAAAAAAAAAAGAAAAAAAAACACGCGAAAGGGCAAAAGGGTGGTTTGACTATTCTGTAGAATGGTTTGGACCGAAGTAAATTTCGTTGCAATGACCTTATGCTTTGAAAATGAAAACTCTGTTTCAGGTGGTTACTAAGTATCGACAGCAGTTACGACATCTTTAGTTTTTCGTATGTGTGTGTGGGGGGGGGGGAGGAATTATCATATCGGGAAATATCAAATTACTCTTTCGCACTTTTTCTTCCAAAGCAAACATCATCAGTTCTTGGAGGCACCGACACAGTGGATAGAATTTTCAGTTTTTTTGAAACAGTTTTTTAAGGAGAAATTTCGGAGAGGATTCGTGTCATGTATATATATCTGTAATTTTTGTTTATTTTTGTGTGTGTGTGCTTGTTCAATTTTGTAAAAAAAAAGGATGACTAAGCACCTCGAGACCTGCAAAGACAAGCTTCTGGCGGCCAGTTTTCAGGATTTGGTTTTCGAAGATGCTCTGGGCATTGTCCAAGAAAAAGTTTCTGAAGTTGGGCACCCCACCAAGGACTTGAGTTTGGAAGTGTGGGAATTAGTCATGAGGGATGATCAGGTCTCCAATTATGTCGTCATGTTCCTTCGACTGCTCACCTCCGCAGAAATCCAGCTGAACAAGGACAGCTTTTTGCCATTCATCATGGTAAGAAAGCCATGTGGTACTTTTCTCCAGTGGAAGAGGTGATAGTCGCTGTTCCTTTTTTGCGGCTTAAAAAAAAGTGCGAGGAAAAAAATACAGAAAAACTTGAAAAAAAAATGGCTGTTGTGTTTGTATTGCTTCCGGGGGTGGTGTTTGAAAAGGAATTGGGAGAAACCTGCGTGACCAACCACAACACATTTCCAGAATGTTGCATTTCCAAGCACTCTTCCCCCCCCCCTCCCCGTCGTTTTCAAATTACTCGGAACAGTGTGTTGCTATTTTGATGAAATACCACGACAGGGGGGGAAGAATTTTGTTTTTGGAGTGCACTGCTGTTTTTTCAGCAGCAGTGTGTTGCTGTTTTTGTGAAATACGAGGATAGGGGGGAAGCATGTTATTTTTTAAGAGTGTGCTGCATTTTTTTGGAACTAAAAAGAAAGCTGGTTTTTCCAGGGGATCAGCGAAATCATGGACGTGGAGTTGTTTTGCCAAAGCATGGTGGAGGTGATGAACGAAGAGAGTGAGGAAATCCACATCAAGGCCCTCACGGATGCTCTCAAGGTGTCTGTGAGGGTGTATTCCCTGGACAGTCGCAGCCCAGTGGAGCTCACCCCAGCCGACTACGTTCCAGAAAACTGCCCAACGGAATCCCCCCTCGTTCACCTTCTGTATCGACCAGGACATTACGATATCTTATACCCGAAAGGAAGACAAACTGTGCGGTTCTGAGGTGTGGGGAAAAGGACCGGGGCTCCGCCCCCCTCCCCTCCCCCCGAAGTGCAACGGTGCTGGGTTCCTGAGCAGATTTATTCCAGATTTTGAAAAAGCTGGTGTGGTGGAAAGGATGCTGCTGTGGTGCTGGTCAGATATGTGTGTAATTTTGCTTAGTTTTATGTGCGTATCCCAGTAGAGGGTTTTGGGGGTGGCAGGTGGAAACGAGTCCTGCTCATGGGGGGGGATTCGAGGTGAGCTGGGAGGGGAAGGGGGGGGGGGGGGTCTTTTGTTTTTCCTTTGGAAATGAAATATCAAGGTGCAAAGGTTGCATGCATCACAACTTCGAAGACCACATTTCATTTTTTTTCTCGCCGCAGGAAAAAAAAAAGAAGAAAAAATTTAGGTTCCGAGTTTTTTTGAATTTTTTTTTGGGGGGTGCGGGGTAGAGGGAATGCAATGGCCCATATCAGACGCAATCAATGAAACTCAAAGCAGATCCAAGTCTCATGCATCTGCTTTTAAAAAGATGCAATGCCGACCTCGTGGTGATGGGGGAGTTTTTCATGCGTCTTCATGACCTTTTTTTGCTTGTTTGGTTTTTGTTTTTATTGGAGTGAATGAGTGAGGTGGCACTAGGGTATCTGTAAATTTTTCTTCAATGAACTTACTTACAGGCACCCTTCACTGAGAACGAATCAACCAGGCCTGGGGAAAAGAAACAAAACATGACCTGCTTTCTGTTTTCCCCGCTTCACCGGCACCAGGAATTTGAGAAAAAGATGAAAGGGCGCATTTGTAATCCTTTTTGGGGTGCTTCATTCCACTCTGGCACTCTTTCCCCTTCTTCTTAGGAAGCATTGATTAGTCACGTTTCCACAACTGAAGCTTTCCTTCTGATGAATTTTTGGTCGGAGTAATTGTCTGGAACATTGGTTGCGATATGGGCGAGTGGCCCCTCAGGCAATGTGTAATTAATGTTGGTGGTGGTGTCCTTGGCACGAGACAGCACGATGTAGTCAGGGGTTCATGGAGGACTCCTGACCCCCTCGTGACTTTGGTGAGAGTCTTGTGCAGAGTTGTGCGCCGTTACAACGTCTCTAAGAATAACGGCGCCGTTAACGGCAACGGGCCGTCATGTCAGCACATACCTCGCACTTTGAAATGCTACACCTGCATACCTCGCACTCAGAGATTCTTCCCCTCACCTCTGATTCTCAATTCATTGTTTTCTGAGTTCAACATCACTGACTGGATCTTGTCATTGCTCCCAGTCTGACTGTAGACTTGGTTTCACTACACCGGTTCGTTTGCTGGATAAAAGCCTTTTATCCTTGCCTTTTATTTAAAGGCAAGGATTCTAAACTTGGGTACCCCAAACTCCTGAATATCAATCCCCCGACACTCTCGTTGAAGTTGCGGAGGCATTTCCAAAGTACAAATCTCAACGTCTCCACTCAAATCCCTCTCAGACTACCGCAAGAGCGCTGGTTCGTGTGGCCGCCAACATCATCCAATACGTGTACCAACTTTGGGGATTAAAATATATATATAAAAATAAATTAAACTGTAATCGCTCTGCTATTTCATGTACGACAATGCAAACTGGCGCAGCGTGCGTGACTTGAAACTGGCATCGCATTTCGATCATCTCCAGGCGTGGTGGAGATCGATCCTTCGAAGAGCCACTGAAGAAGTTACTAATCGTGTTTCGAAGCCGCTTCAAAAAGCCTTCCGACACGCTCATGTGACTCCACAAGCTTCCGTTTCCTTCGTTTTCACGCAGCCACAGACTGGTTTGATCCCACGAAATCAATGTTGGGATTAGGCTTAGGGGTAGCCGCCGCTCCCTTTCGTGTCGGTGCCACCCATGGATTTTCCATTCCGATAGGAAAGCTTCGCACTCCTCCGACACACGAAACCACGAAATGCAAACGGTGGATGGCGAACAAGATATTCTCCTCAGTGTGAGTCGTCCATATTTGATCAATCGCCCCCCTCCAAAAAAAAACGGTGAAGGAAAAACTTTACTGGCAGTTCACGATTTCGGACCAAAATGATGATGGATCTTGAATCAAAGAAGATTAGATCTGCCTGCATCTGTTCATGACAAGTGCTTTTATGTTTGGCTGGGTGGCTAGCTGGCTGGTTGGGTGGCTGGCTGGCTGGTTGGGTGGCTGGCTGGCTGGCTGGCTGGGGGGTGGCTCAGCTTTTTTTGCACCACAGGCAACTAAGTTTGTCTAAGAAAACTGAAGAGGTGTTTAAATTTAAATCCTGATTGACTGGGACTGGGAAAAAAATACTTCTGGTGTAGGGATGTGATTTCAGCGATTGATGGGTTGAGTTTTTATTTTGCAGGCGTCCTCGTGCGGTGGTTTCTGAAACGCCCAGTCAAACTGCTGGAGAGGAAAACTCAGAAACGTAAGAAGTGTTCCTTGCTTTTTTTTCCCTTTGTTATGAACATAAATACAAGAAAAAAAAAGCAAATGCTGCTCCGGGGTGTTCTGATGTTAGCATAATAAAACTATTTAGCAAATAGTTTTTAGTAAACAATTCAGAAAATTGGCTTTTTGTAATTTTTCCAATCGACCACTTTTTCCATCACCCTCAATATGGCATGCTCATCAACAACAAACTGCCAGATATTTTCTTAAAGAAAAGAAAAGAAAAGAGGAATTCAGTGAAAGGGCATTTCTAGAGTAGGGTCGATGTCAGTCTTGGAATTTCAGTTTGTTTTTTTTCGGAGCAATTGGGCGGCATTTTTCCATGGGCTAGAGAGGATCATTTAAAAACCCAACAAAGAGAGAATTATCCTGGAACCTGCGAAACAAGAAATTAACTTTCCAGCACACACACACACGTGCGATCTCAGCATTTTTTTATTTTTCCGCTTGGTAGAGTTGCTTCACCTTATGAAGGAAAGACGGCGATTGTTGTTGGGGGGGGCCCTGCTGGATCGGTGGCCGGAATCCTGCTGGCAAAAAGAGGATTCAATGTCAAGGTGAATTTTTTTTTTTGCATTTGGTTATTCTGTGCATGACCTTTCATGTCCAAGAGGTGGACTGGAAAAAAACAAAAAACAAAAAACAAACAGTCACGGGAGGGATATTCCAATTCCAAGTAAGAAAAAAATGTGTGAATTCGTTTTCAGGTAATTGAAAAGCGGTCGATTTCGGCCAACGATGGCAGTAGTAACCATCGCTCCATCATCCTTCTGATCGCTCCTGAAGTTGCGGAATTCTTGACAGACATGGGGATCTCTGTAGCAACCGAGCCTTCCGATGAGGGCGTCACGATTTTTGAAAAATCCACCATGATGATGTCGAACGGGAAAGTCAGAGAAGGTCGCGTAACCACACAGAAGGAAAAGAACAAAGGATTTATTGTCGAACGGCACGTCTTAGCAGAATCCATCCTGAAAATGGGACGTTCCCAAAACCTCCCCAATCTGGAGTATATCTTTGATTCGAAATGTGAGGTATGCTTGCTCTTCAATACCCCCCCCCCCCTCGTTTCTGTATTTAAATCAAATACATATATATATTTATGTATATAACGTCTGAGAAAAAAATCCCCTTGTGAAAAGAAGAGCCTTGAGATGTTTGAGAAAACTGCCTGGAAAATAATAATACAAAACATGTCTGACCAGATCCACCCGATCCGAAAAAACAAATAAAAAGGAAAGGAACTAGTGGGCCTGATCCTTTTTCCTTTTTATTTTTTTGTTTTGGATATACATATATATATATGTGCGTGTGTGTCTGTATTTACCCCTTGTATTTTTTATTTTTATTTTTCGCCTGCTTTTTCCTCTGACTTCAGCGTTGGTGTTGGTTCGCGTTTTTGTCAGGGGGTGGATGTTGATTCGAGGGTGGTCAAATTCTCGAAACCGGATGGTGAAAGGAAGGAGTTTTCTTACGATTTGCTGATCGGTGCCGATGGAATTAAAAGCGAAGTCAGGGAGGCTCTGCAATCGGCAGGGCATTTGAAATTCAGTCAAAGGGCAGCTGGGAGGAACTATGTTTCTATTCGAGACATGCCACTCCCAAAAGAAGCACCCAGTAAGCAAAAGTGGAAAAACAAAAAAAAAAATGAAAAAATGAAATGAATCGGTGAACATATATATACACATTTTTTTTCTTATACATATATATATATATATATATACAGATATGTTTTTTCCTAAGAAAAAAGATATATTTCCTTTGTTTGCAAAAACAATTGTGTTAAATGGAAGGTTGAGTCCTTTTTCTTTTTTTTTCTTTTTTTGAATTTTAATTTTATTGAATAGACTTGAACCAGACGACTTTCGTTTGGCAAAAAAATTGGAAAGAATGCAGATGGAATGAATTGATGTGATATGATTGATGTGTTTTGAAAAATCTCCGCAGAGGAGGTCTTGGATGGATTAGTCCTGGGAAAAATCGTTTTCGGGTCGTTTAAAAAAGTGTGGAATGGCCCAAAGCTGGTAGTTCTCTACCAAACCAAAAATGGACGGGTTCAAGCAAATTTGGCAGGCACCAAAGGGTGTTTCGAAGCCATCCAGGGGAGGGAGCTGGAGTGGATCACCAAGGCAGCACCCGAATGCTTTCCAAAGGTTGTCAGACATCCTGCATTCCACCCTACCCCACCCCTTTTTTCGTTTTTCCTCGAGTCTCTTTGTAGTGGCAGAAAATCCCGAGCAGCGACCACCTTCTTTTTTTTTTAATTAATTTTTTAATTTTTTAATTTATTATTTGTTATTTTTGGGGGGGGTCGTTTGTCTTGCATCAATTTTGGCAAAACAGCGCATGACACATGCAGGAATTTTTTTTTTCTTTTTTGATGTTGTAACATGCACAGGATTATTTCGAGCCCTTCGTGGAACAAACGAGCAAAGCCAGGCCCAGCCCAGTAGGACCTGTCACTTATTGCTCGCCATATGTTGGACCGAAGGAGGCTTTGATCGGGGATGCCTGCCATTCGGCCACCCCCTCACTTGGCATAGGAGCCAATCGAGCAATTTTGGATGCCAGAGACTTGGACGTAGCTCTGGGGAATTCGCAAGGAAATCTGACAGAAGCTTTGAAAAACTATGATGAAGAATGCAGGCCCCAAGTGGCAGCCATCCAAGAACTGGAATTCGTAAGTCCATTCATCTTGGAAATGGAATATCGTTCGTGATGATATATATATATATATTTTTTTTATTATTATTATTTTTTTCCATTTTTTTCCCAAAAAAACGAGGTCTATGTCCTTTATCTCTCAAGATGTTTTTTTATTTTTTTGGTTTTCCTGCAGGTGACTCCAGACGCCGAAATCGAAGGAGTGAATCCATTGTGGTATGCCTTCGCTCGAGTCTATTTCCCTGTTCACTTTTTGGGCAATCAACTTTTACCAAGCATCATCCCAGCACCAGCCCATCTGCTTTTGCGCTCCTCCACCGTAACCCCAGTCGAGGCTCTGGAACAATTTAAAAGAGCTGTGGCGGTTTGGACTGCGATTGCTGCATGCACAGCAGCTGTGCCTGCCTATTTCATTATCAAGTTGCTGCTGTGAGGGTCCCTCGATTTCATGCCACTGGGAAAACCCTATCCGTTTCATTCGGAGCACTGCTTGGATGCATCGGATTTTTCTTTTTCTTTTTTTTTTGGGGGGGGGGGGAGGGGCCGGGAGGGTTACATTTTTGTTTATTTTGTTCTTGTCTATCTCGTGGCTCGAATTTTCGGTTGAATGGTTCTCATCATAAAGAAACGAATTAATCAGGCAAACGGAAAAAAAAAGCAATCCTGAAATGTGAAAACAAAGAAGCCCTGTTTACTCGCACCCATAGTTCATTCTGATGGTCGACTCGTTGTGCATGTTTTCCTTTGAGTTTTATTATCGGATCCTCCATAGTGACCTTCGCAGCCTCTCCGATTTATTGCTCTCACGTGGATGGCCTGTTTAATGGCACACTTCCCCCAGGGTTTGGTACATACTGAAAACTAGCGGAAAGCAACGAAAAGCAACGGAAACTCACGAAAAGTAACGAAAACTGAAAAAAACTGAAAAAAAACTGACGAAAACTGCAACAAAAAGTCTGTTGATCTGATTTTTTTTTCTCTGAACATAATTAAAAATCCCACACATACAACTTTGGAATTAAAAAAATCTTTGCATGTAATTATGTTTGTTTGTTTGTTTGGAATAAAAGAAAGTTTGATAATAACTAAACCCACAGTTAGAAGATTTCTTTCTTCAAATGAAAAAAAAAGGAGCTTGCTCTCTGAATATGAAGCCTTTCATACAAACTTCAATCAAATCGAATGTGAGTTGGGATAGCGAGATTCCGTCACGGGAAGGCCCCCCAGGTTTGATTGAGTGTGCTGGAATAGTAGAAATAGCGATTCACTATTTGTGAAATAAGCAGTCATTAAAGAATGTATTGCAATACTGTGGATGAAAACAACATACAAGGTACTTTGCATTATGTACGATTTGTTGTTTGCTTTGGAAGCAAGATTGTAAACAAAATTCGGAACAAAAAAAAGAAAAAAAAAAGATTGCCCAGTTGGAACAAGCGAAGTGCAGGCCCGACTCGACACGGATCGAACAAAAGGTTGTTCTGACCTCCCCAAAAACATCAGCTGGCCCCACAATCTTGGGGCAGCAGAACGAATTCAAACCAACAGAACTTCCTTGATGCCATGAAAAAGAAAGGAAGATTACTCATAACACGGCCGATGACAAACCCACGAAACGATCGTTCAGAAAAAAAAGAAAACCACGTAGCACAAAAAACTCTGCCACAACGAATGTGGTGCATTGAACGCTTTCGCTACAAGCATATTCACTTGTTGAAGCCGTGCATATGCACGAAAAAAGTTTTTTTTTGTACACACAACGATGAATCCAGACCAGTCGCCGATGAATATACCAACGAACACCGAAACATGGAGGATACTCGATAGACGGGTTGACGTTTTTGAGATGGTCAGAAGACAACCTACCCGCAAGGTAGGTGCCTTCCTTCTTCTTGGGAAGGGGCTGGCTCGGAGAATCCCGTTTTGGAGCCGAGCCGGTGTCCCCTCAAAGGGATCGACGGCGGAGTTTTCTTTATCCTTGGATTTTTTTCCCCCTTTTTTTCACCTCGACGCTTAAACGAAGCAGCAGGAGAATTGCCTCTCGCACGCACGCCACTCTTTGCCCACTTCCACTGTTATTCTTTTTGGGAAACAGCCGCTCACTCGAAAACAGGTCGACAGCACAACAAACAAAAGATGCACACGGAACACCACTTCCAACGAACGTTATTTGTTACAGTTCCACTTCTTTCACACTTCTCGCTGGATACCTCAGGCCTCTCGCGCTGCCACAGGGAATGGTGGCCATTCACGCGATTCTTGTTCAGCAGCAGTCACCTCACTGTGCACGTGTGGCGCGCGCCCGTTTGGTGCGCTGCTTCACCACGTGTACATGCGCCGCAATTGGTTTAAATCATGCACGAAAATCGTGGCAATGGGAAGAGATATGAGACCTACGAAAAAAGGTCCTTGAGCTTGGGGTTCCTGGGGGATCGCATATTTGACAGGACTGGAGGGGTGGTTTTTGGTACAAGTATGAATATTAGTGGTTGGCGGTATGGAGAAAACACAGTCATTTGCGCCTGTTACTCATCTTTCTGTGGGGGTCTGAGCTGACGCCCAGTTCAAATTAACGGCTGTGGAGCAAGGGAGTGAGAATCTGTGGCGGTGGGCACGCTTCGAAACAAAATTACGCACTCCTTCAACACGTCGCCCACAGAGCTCTGGGCTACTTGTTTCGCACCAACAGCCACCAAAATCGAATCTGTTGCTACGCGCGCGTTAGGTATTTCTTCCCCACCCTGGTTCGTAGGGTGCAAAAGCAGCGATATCCTGACGAAGTGCACCGAGTGTGGGGAAAATGGGCTGCAGGAATAAGAACCGTTTGGCCGTAGTGGTGGCTTTGATCGCTCTTTTTCTCGCGTCGTCAGTTTTGGCGGTCGACCTTCGTGGTAGAAGTTTGCTGGACTCCGACGATCACGACCATGATCACGACCACGACCATGAGGTTGGAAAGGAGAAGGGAAGCGTAGAACTCAAGGGCGACTCCCACGACCACGAGTCCGAGTCCGCCGCAGAACATATCGTGGAGGATTTTGGAGGGGAAGGGGTTCTGTACGAGACAGAGGTCGCCATGCTGTTCGACAAGCTCAAGTGTGTAAACGATTGTGGTTGGGAAAGTCAAGACAGTTGTGTTCCAGTGGGGGGAAGTTCTTTTTGCTCTTTTCAGGCTGCGATATCTTTGCAGAGGCGTTACACCTTACGTAACGCCCGTAATTGTCACATGAGCGAGACGTCGACGACTGTTCGCACACGCCACGCTTTTTGGAACTGGTGATCGTACATTCCGCCAAATATTGACGCGAATGGATAGTTTGAAGTGTGACCCCATGGGCATTCTGGCAAAGTGCATCCCCTTTTCGTTGAAGAGAGTCTGGATAATGTGCCACCATTCGATCAGTGAAACATCTGTTTCTTTATTTCGGAACCAGAATTCACCTCCGACACATCGAATTCGATCATTTGGATCTACTCTGACGAAACAGGATGTTTTGAAATTTTGTTTTGATGCAGTGATGGGTGTGGAGCTGGTTCGAAGGGTGGCCATGACCACGGCCACGACCACGGCCATGGCCATGATGAGAAGGGCAAGGAGACTTTAACAGCTGAAATGCTGTTGGAGGATTTTGGCCATGATGGAAAGCTGCACTCACAAGATCTGGACGAAGCTTGCTCATCGATTTTGAGATGCCAGGTATCGAAGCCCATTTCTGGATTCAGCAGAACTGCTTGCTCTTGGAAAGGAAAGGATGGTTCGATCCTTGATAAGGATGGAACATGTATATACAACTTTTGAGCAACCGTATAATTTTTTTTTAATAATAATAGTAAATCATCACTTTACATCCATCCATCCCCCCAAAAAAAAATAATAAGAAGAAGAAGAATGAGAATATTAAATAAATAAAAGTGATGAACACATGGAGGTTTCACCCCATTTTTGTAATCACTAACAGTTGAATAATCACACTCTACAAATATAAGATTACAAGCACAATGAAAAAATAAAATAATTCAAATTTGTTTTGATTTAAAAAAAAAGAGGGGGAACTCTGCTGAAATATCTGTTCTCTTTTTCCCAACACTCTGAAACACTATTCTTTCCAACTTTTTTTCCTTTCCATGAATTTCACTTTACAAGTCATTTTGTTCAACAGTTGGAGCCCGGATGCGAACTCGTGAGTGAAGAGCACCATGATGATGATGACGATGAAAACGAAGGCGTCGGCACGCTGAAACTCATCATAGCCATCGTATTCTTTATCGAAGCCATCCTCGGGACGGTCATTGTGTTGGTGACGGGCTACTCTGGCAAATTCAAGACTGCCCTCGGAGTGATGAATTCATTCGCTGGAGGGGTATTTTTAGCAACAGGTAAGTAATACTCCCCCCCCCCAAAAAAACAAAAAACACCAAAACATTAAAAAGACAAGAAAGATTAAAAAAAGACAAAATGAAGACAACAAAAAACACACCAGGACTTCCAACATGTTTTTTTAGTTTTAAACTACTAAAACTACTAAATAAATAAGTAAAAAAATTCGGAACGAAAAAAAAAATAAAAAAAAAATGTGTTAAAAATCGAAAAAACGGTGTGTCAGGTTTCATTCACTTGCTCCCACACATCAACGAAAACGAAGCCAAGATATCAGGGTTGAACGAGTACCCTTTGGGCTACCTCATCATCGTGATCGGATTCATGCTGGTTTTCTTCGTGGAGCATGTCTTGTTCGACGTGCACAACTCCATGGACAACGTTTTCAAAGATGAAATCACCGACATGGAGAAAAAAGGAATCGAATCCAAGCACCCGACCTCAGATGCACAAGTCCTGGTGAGGTTCATTTTGCAAGGAAAAAAATAAAAAAAATAAAAATAAGAGTGATATTCTTGAAATGTCGAGCAGCTGGCATCTCCACCGATCGTGCATGAGGGAAAACTTGCCAGAACTGTGCGTTGGGTAGTTGATTTTTTCAGCATTCGAACGCTACAAAGGGAAGGCAAAGTAATTTGTTTTGTTTTTTCAACATTTGAATCCTCCCACGCATGCATGTCAGACTGTCAATCAGCGTTTCAGAAAAGCCTTTTCAGATGGAGGTCAATGTGGTAATAATCTGAGAATATTTTTGAAGGGTTTTTCGTTTTTCCCCCATTCAGGCAGTGGTCCCTCCCGAACATAAGTCTTCTGAATGGACGTGGAGCAAAGTCCAGAAGCCTGTCGTCTTGCTTGCAGCAATTTCGGTGCACGCAATTTTGGAAGCCATTGCAGTGGGGCTGGAGACCCAAAAGTCAGACGTACTTTTGCTGTTCGCCTCCATCGGCAGTCACAAGGGGGTGGCTGCACTAGCCCTCACAGCAAGGTTCATTAATAATGGTGCATCGAGAAAGCAGGTGGGGCCGATTTCATTTCCTCTTTTGTTTTTTTCTTTTCTTTCCTTGGTTGTGTTTTACATCCTTTTTTCAACCCTTTCTTGGTTTTTTTCCCCTCCTCTTTTTGTATATTTTGAAATTTACACTTGCTGACACCTTGAGTTATCCACGGTGAAGCACTATATTCAATACAGATAGGGTGGGGAGGAGGAAAAAATCAGTGCCATCGTTTTTTGTTTTTTTTTTTCGCATTTCGTTTTGAGCGAATCCTTTATGAATTCATTCGTTTTTTCTCGAAGCATCTGCTTTTGCCTCCTTCCAACTGTGTGTGTGTGCATTTTTTTTGTTTTCTTTTTCCTTTCTCGCAGGCTTTGGTTTTCATGAGTGCTTTTGCTCTGATTGCTCCTTTCGGAATTCTGATCGGCTGGGCGTCTGACAGCGTCGAACCTATGACCCTGCTCATTTTGGATGGGCTAGCGGCTGGAACATTCATTTATGTGGGGGCTTATGAAGTGATTGCTGAAGAATTTCACCACCACGAGGACAGGAGGGAGGTGAAATTTGTCAAATATCTTGCTGTCGCTGTTGGCACTACCATGATTTCTTTACTGCAGTTGGTGCCCCATGCCGACCATTAAGGGAAAAAACTGGAATGTTTTTTTCTGTCTATGTCGTCCCTGTTTTTTTTTGTTTTTTTTTGGATTTGGTTCCGATGCAGAACGTCGCTATTTCATTGTCTGTTGGTTATGTGAATATTTCTTTTTTTCATGTATTTTTTTTGCTAATATATGAGTAGTTTCGGTCGAAGAGAAGGTTTGCTGTTTTGGAAAAGAAAAGTTTCTTGGGGGGGGGGATGCATATAAAAAAATTCGGTGTCAGAAAAAAAAAAAAAAAGGAAATGAGCAGGAGTGAAGCAAAACTAATGGAGAAAATGGCTTGAAAGAAAACCACGATTTGCAGTTACATGCTTAGAAAAGAAAAAAACCCAACACAGCACAGGATGGGGTGTATTTTTTTTGCTGTTCTTCTGACAGTTGCAGTTATCATGGCTTCTTGGCTTCTTTCTAGTTTTGATTTGGGACTGATATGAAGAGGGAAAGCTGAAAACAGAAAATTAGTCGTATGCCTTTAGCTTGGCCATTTTTTCCCCTATTTTATGTTTTTTTTTAAGTGGGGGGAGGGGGGGGGTTGCATTTCTTATGCTCATATCAAAGGATGATTATCTTTGTAAGAAAAAGCGGAGAGGTACAGGGAAGATGAAACAGCCTTGAGTAATTAAACAAGTAGGAGCCTCCCCCCCCCCCAAACAAAAAAAACAAAACACTTTCCCCGACAAGTCGGTTTTCCATAATGTCCAGTGATCCATAACAAGCAGGTGGGGGCAAAAAATTGTCTAACTGCCCTGTTCAAAAAGCTCCTCAGAATGTATAGTGTGGTGGATGGGTTGCTTACCATCCCAGAGCTAATGCATACTTGCTCCAGAAATAATTGAAACAATTCTTCTCTTTTTGAACCACCGATATCTTTTCAACCCCATACTCCCCCCAAAGGCCAAGGAAACCATGCTGTGCTGAAAGGGTGTTTTACAATGCACCTTGATTTGTACATTGAAAAAAGTGTGTGCCAAGATTGTTAATTAGTCATAGCACATGAGAAGCATCCTACACCTCTGTGAATTGATGTGGGTTTTTACTTTCTTTTGCAGTCCTGTTGAGTTATCCTAGAATTCTCTTCTGGACACCAACAAACATCATGGATCGTTTCAAACAGAGTCCCCTCCCCCTGGTGCTACAACTCTAAGGCAAATGTCAGAAAATTCTGGGGAAGCCTCCAACATCCTTCATCTTTTGTTTTTTCCCGAACGAAAAATGACTTAGATGGCACACTTAGCTTTTCTTTCCTCGAAAAACTGTTTCGAAGGAAGGTAACGCTCCATTGCTGCTGAATCAATCATCCCTCTCGGGACGATCTGATTGCCTTGGCTGATCTCTTCCAATGGTCCGCGTTGCACTTGCCGCACATTTCAACTGCTCTACAACCGCCATCGCGATTTAGCTCAGTGTTGGGTTGAGGATTCCGATAGGTCAATTGAGACACTCAGTTTGTTGGATGTGGTGTGATCAGTCATGGATATAACTGGCAGCAACAGCTTAGTAAGGAGGATCGGGAAAGATAAAGAGGTACATGTAGCTGTGGGTGGGAAAACTGACTCTTGTAAAAATTTGGGAGTCCCAAGGGTCTCAGCAGAGAAACTGCAATTTGTAAACGTATGGTGTGTACTCGGGCTCTTCGCCTTGTTAATCGTGGGAGTGAATCGTCGTAAGTTACGCTGTCAGAGTTGCTTCTGGTCGAGGATCAGTTCAGCTTTGGGTTGGGGATTTTGCGAGACTGTCATGAGGGCAAATGAGAAGCGCAACTGTCAGAGGGAAGCAAACACTGACGCCACAACAGTCCGTACCCCCCGTTCAAAAAAATCCAAGGAAGGGAAAACTCAGCTGGGTGACACATCACCGAGCACTCAATCGATGCATGCACGCAAATCGAACAGTTCAAAAAGAGTCGAGTTTAATTAAAAAGCCAAAAAAAAATCGAACATAAGTAAAAAGTCCAAAAAAAAGTCGAACTGAAAAAAAAGCCAAAATCGGTATAACCGCAGGCTGCCACTGCGTTCATGTGCGGTCTGAGCGCAGGAATAATAACGAAACGGTCAAATTAAGCGACCGCATTTCCCTTCATGGTCAGTTTGGCTCCTCCCCTCATGCACAGGGGGTAAATATCCTCCTGTGCCGCGCTGGACACCCTCAGCCAAACTTCTCTCCCGTTACAAGCGAACCACGCCTCCCCGGTACTAGGGCGGTGCTTGCCCACCGTCCATCCATCACACTCGGAGAAAGAATTCATCTTGACGTTAACTGCCCCAATATCTTTGACCATAGCCAACTCACCCTCTGGGCAGTCCAAAGACCAGATTGAGTTGATCCCCCAAAACAAGTCTTTGCTCAATACTGCGGCCCACTTGGATGGCCACTTCGTGTCCCTACCACCCCAAGGGAAGTAGGCTTCGACGTTCCCATTAACGACCCCGCATCGCCCGAACACGCTCTCTGCCATGAACTCATGGCTGTTCGACCAGCACACGTACCACTTGCCGTACAGAGCAGGCATGGGGGCCTCCTCGAATAAAGGCAACTTCACAGGATCCTCGAGGATAACACTGTCGCTCTGCAGAGGCAGGGAGGCAGCATCCACCCCATCGAACCCTTCGATGGCAGTGCCGAACCCTTCGATGGCAGTGTCCAACGCTACATCTGCGACACTTCGCGCCTCACTGAGGGTGGAGACGGCGATGAGGACGGCGAACGCAGTAGCGACTCTGGCGGAGGAGAACATTGTGATATGGGCTGTGTCCGATCGTCGTCGACTTCAGCTTTTATCTGTGGGTTTGGGGTGACGTCGTTGCGCGTCGACGCATCTCATCCCCCATGACCAGATTTCCTTGGCTTGCAATCCCACTGTCGCGGCCCCCACATCCGAGAATATCTTACTTCGTGGTCTGCTCGTCTGCCATCGCGTTCTGCTTCTTACGTCTTCACGCGACTCTGGCATTGACTGGCATTTTCGCACAGGTCAGCCGTATTGGTAAGTGGTTATTGTGTTCAAGAATCGGTTCGCTGTTCATGGCTGCAGAATGGAGGGGCGCCAAGCGCACGTCAGGGAATCGGCCAGATCTCCGATTAGGACACCACGCGAGCCAGTGGTGTTGGTACAGTGAGAGAGAGAGTGACTGAAGGTGTTGCCTCTGGATGGCTGCAGCAGATTGCAGGGCTTGTGGTTGTGTGCTGAGATTGTTTGGGGTGCCCATGTGTGGACGAATCGCGATCAAAAAGAATCAAGGGAGGCGTCCCATGGTGCGCTGCAACACAAGAGGCTCCTGACAGAAAGAAGACGGAGGCCTCTGTGGTTCGTGGTTGGCTTCGTTTCCCCAAGGATTGGCCGGGCTCAGAACGCCACAATTTCTACCAACAGCCGACGGAAACGTCATAACCCCAGGGCGTTGAAAAGAAAACGTCGAGATGATATGAATTTGGTTTCGTTTTCCATTCCCTTATTGGGAAGTCTTATGGCTGCCCGTCGGTGGATTTCGCACACATTTCCCGCCAACTCTTCAACACTTCCTTCCTATTTGACCCCCCGAAATGAGGTCGGCCTCGCTTTCTCAGCTCGAAATCACGTAAATTCGTAGCGATAGTCGCGATTCGCTCGCACGTGGGCGAGTTGAGATGAGGATGAGCTCCGCGGTGGGGATGCTCTTACAAACAATAACAGGAACAACGATCTGTCAACCCCAGATTTGTCTGGTCCGCTTGCTACCTCAGAGAAAACCCCGCCGTCATGCACAACTGTTTCACCCCTCATCATTCCAGAATTGACTAATCCGCTCACTACCTCGAACATCAAGCTTTCACCTTCTGCACTGACGTCAGACTGACGTCATGAATCCGGCATGCTCTCGTTCAACAATGCTGATTTGTGGGCAGTCATCAGCTCATCTTCTTGATGGACCCCCCCTTGATTGATTCTCTACAGTTCTTTTCACTCCTGGGAATGCCAGGACAGCATTCCCTTTCTCTGTGGGGGCTGGATTCACCTTCTCATGGTGACCATCCAGTTGAACACAAACAGATGGGTTTGCATCAAGTGCCAAAACATTGCCAAAGGCAATTGTGAAATTCTCAATTTTGCCCAGGTCTGGAACGACACTGGATTGTTGTCACACGATGTTCATTGCTTGAACAGAAGGTTCAGATTTGTGACCTAACCAACTGGACATCAAAGCCATCAATTGAGACATGCATGTGCATGTCCATCCATGCTGACAGTCACTAGGAAAAAAGACCCACTTTCACACTCGCCTACACTCGCCTACACTCGTTCCAAACTCGCTGACCCAATGAACACCGCTCCACACTCGTGGACACCATCGACAATTTCCAACCTTTGATGCAACTTTCATCCACACTCGTGCACACTCAGTGTACACTCGTGAACACCATCGACACTCAACTACACTTGATGTAACTTTCATCCACACTCGTGCACACTGAGTGCACACTACTGAAACCATCGACACTCAACAACACCTGGTGTAACTTTCATCCACACTCGTGCACACTCAGTGTACACTCGTGAACACCATCGACACTCAACTACACTTGATGTAACTTTCATCCACACTCGTGCACACTGAGTGCACACTACTGAAACCATCGACACTCAAAAACACCTCATATTACTTTCATTCACACTTGTGCACACTCCTGAGGCTGGAAGTCACAGTGACTCAGCTTCAGGGCAGGCCTGCCCTAGGGTACCTTGCACCGGTGCACAAGCCTACTTAAGTGGCTTGAGTTTTGAACTCAAAAATCACTCGTCACATAGGATGTCTTCGATAGGTGAGCACGTACAGGAGTCGAGGACTTGGTGTGATATCTCTTGATGGGAATTTTGGGTCGGTCACTTCTTCTGTTACTAGAATCCAAATTGGAAGTTGTGGTTTTTCAGGTGCGAGGGCAGCCACTGTCCGAGGACATAAGTGCGGCATCACATGGAACTCGGCCACACCGTCGCAGTCGGACCCATCCAGAAAATTGTGTCCCTTTTGCAACAATGGATATGGGAAATCTCGATGGCATGAACATACTCGCAAGTCGTCGGAATGTTTCACCCACTCGTTTCCATGGAAACTTACTTGGAAACGCGATTCCATCACGCTTCCCTGGAAACGACACGTTTCCAAATTCGTATCCAGAGGGAAACAACACGTTGCCAAGTACGTTTCCAGGGAAACAACACGTTTCCAATTCATATCCAGGGAAACATCACCATCGCATCTTCGTCGTCGGAATGTTTGATGCCGTCGTTTCCGTGGAAATACGACACCTTTCACTTCATGTTCGACTGAACACGATTCCCAAAATTTTCAGCCCTCAAAGCATCGCGCGCAGTCCCTCGACTGGGTGGGTGCCGCAGTCTCGGCGGGTTCGATGGCGCCGCCGTTCTGAGGGACCCAAGCGCCCCAAGCAAAAATCGAGGACGACTTCGCCTGTCGGTTATTCAACAGTGTCGCGCTGGGCTTCGAGCCCATGGATCGGAAGGGGAGTGCATCAGGTTTCTCAGTGTGGAAAAAAGAAGGAAACTGATGAAGCAATGGTGAAAACAGAGAATATGCTATCATTCCATAGCAAGCCCGGTTGTGATAAGGGAGTATGTGAGAGCCCAGTTCAGAAGCAGGCAAGTGAATACCAAAGCTTTCCTGTAGAGGAAAGGGGAGCCTGAAGGTGAAAGTGGGATCGTGCGGACTGCGATCAAAACAGCAGATGAGGTAGATAAAATACTAAGAAGATTAGTTGTTGATGTTGCTACATGTCGTGCTCGTTTATTTATGTATGGGATATATTGATCTACAAATTTGAATTTTATTTTCCTTCTTTCTGCAACAACGTAAGTTTTCAGTGAAATAGCTGAAAGAAATAGGCACAATAGCTGACTTGCACAAGATAATACCTGTTTTGAAGTGAATCAGTCCAGTCAATTGTTTCTTGATTGCAGCATGTTTTGGGATGACGGGGTGTACTACGCTTGATATCCTGGAAATATTGGTACTGTCATCTAATTCTTTATATGGGAGGGGAGTTTGTTGATTGAGAATTTATGAAGAATGTACATTCACCCATTCCTTTACTTTTTTCCAACTTGTTACATCTACTAGTACCTTGGATTTTGTTTTCAGACCTGCCATGTATTATTATATCAAGAGCTCACACATTGCCTGTCAGGCAGGTGGAAGTCATGCGGCTAACGAGGATTTCCTGCAAAGGAAATTCTCGAAAGGAAATTGCAGCAGCTGGTGGTGGAGTGCAGGAAACTGAGCCTTGCCGTTCAAACATCCCTTCCCATCTCAACGGTAACACCAGTTCCCCAATCTATTGGGTGAATCTGTTTTTTTCTTCTTCCCAAAATCGTTACATCAATCGTGTTCATCCTCTAAATCAATATCCCAGTAACTGCTGCACCGTTCAGTCCTGTGAATTCGCTAAGAATCCTAAACACCAATAACCCCACTTGAGATCCTTTTATCCAGCATATGCAAACTCTAGCCCACAACTGAACAACCTTTCCCATTGAACACCCAGCCAAATATTCGGACTAGTATCTTTTTCTTTCTCGTTCAATATTTCCAGAGTAATGTTCTTTTCCCTCCACTCCGTAACTTATTAAACTATAGCTCTTGAAGTGCATTTTCCCGCATTTTCCCTCATTAAAAAATATGTTTTAAAGCTCCTTCCACACGAAAGGAGTTGCATGAAAAATTATAAGCTCCGTTACGTTGGCCGGAGATGCCTTGTTGGCTGTTGATGGTGTGCCCACATTAAAATTGACTCCCTATGAAGCTGGTGAGAAGCTGCAAGGCATTGCAGGTACTGAGGTGAGCTGGACTTCAAGGAACCCTCTTGAGTGAGGAATGAATGACGAGGAGTGAGGTGTAGCTGAATAACATCGTTTTAATTCTCAGGTGGGTCTGACACTGAAAACTCGATCGGAGCCGCCCAGGGATGTTGTCTTGAAGAGGTACGATAGGAGTTTCGTATGTTGCTGCTCTTCTTATTCGGCGTTTGTACGTGAGTCCAAAAAAAAAAAAAAAAACAATTGTCAAAAAACAATTATCACTTTGTTTTTGTTTTTTTTCCCCTTTTTTTCCCCAGCCAAGCTGCGGAGGCGGAAGATGCAGGGGCGATGAGTCATTTGGGCCACATGTATGCGAATGGCCTGGGGGTCGAACAGAACAACAAGACTGCTTTGAAGTGGTTTGAGAAAGGTGCCGGGGAGGGGCACCCCAACGGTCATTATGGACTGGGCTAAATGTACCTCGCAGGCTACGGAGTCAAAAAAGATTTACAGAAAGCTCTCTGATGGGAAGAGCAGGGCTGAGGAAAGTGAGGAGGTGGAATCAAGAAGAGACTTGAGCAATCCTTATTGCGGGTTGCCTCTGAAGGCCATTTGGGTATTATTCATTCGAATATGCAACTCGTAAGAGTTTTTGCAGATGGTGCATAGCTTTTTGAGAGAGTGTTTAGGGTGATGGTGGAGTTTTGGGAAGTGAGTTTTGGGTGGGATGGGACTGGGAGAGTGATTGCAACAGGGGATGATGGGAGGGAGAGGGATTGTAGTAACTCTTATGTAATGATTGTATATTTCATTATGCGTGCATGGTTTTAAAATGGAATCTCTCATGCGTTATTGTCGTGTAATTGGGATCTACACGTCGGCCACATCAATGTCAACTCGAATGTACACTCGGGTGCACACTGGTGTCACACCAAGTGTACACTCGATGTCAACGAGTGTACACCAAGTCCGATCTACACTCGAGTGCACACCAGTGTCACACCAAGTGTCACACCAAGTGTACACTAGAGTGTGTGACGCTCCGAAAACGCATTCGGCACAACTACTAATTCTTCATTCGCGCCGCGACTGAAGGTAGAGTCGTACTGAACTACCGCAGAGTCTGTCTACGGCAACGGAGTCGGACTACGCCGACATTGAATGTCTTATCCAAAAAGCAAACTTGGTATCTAAACTGCGACGCACTGAAACTATCGTCACCTAAGAAGTCGGCTAAGACCAGTCGCGCTAATAATCATCACCATCCGAGAGTCACAGTCTCGATTCCCCATAACAACGAAAAAGCCTAAGACCAGGCATTTGAACGCAACACGAGTCAAAGTCGACGGAGACACCCGCTAAGAGGGCCTTGCTCCCGAGAGTGAGACAGAAAGTGGAGTCCCCTGGAGGGTGGTCGCTAAGAGACCATGGCCTAAGGGGACTCTGGAAACTGAGCTGGAGAAGGGAGAAACATAAAACACAAACACCAAAACACAAAACACAAAGGGGACACTCAGAGGAGGGGAAAGACTCCTCTGAGTGGAAAACTCCTAAGGGAAGGGCAGCACCTTTCCCTTCTACTTTTACTTTCACCTAGACCCCTTCTCCTGACTCTATAAAACTTTTCACTAACAGAAAACTTCCTATTTTGCATAAGGACACTCAGAGACACATGGATAATAGCAAGAGAATATTTTTACAGAAAGAGAAGGGATGGTGTATCCCATTTCAGAAGTGTACTTCAGAAAACCTTGGATAATGCTATCTTTAGCCAGAAGTACCTCGTCCGGTCGGGATTCCCGTTTAAGGTAAGTCGCGAAGCTTCCTTAAGTCCGTCACGATAAGAGAGTTCTCCTATAGATAGATGTCCGAGGTAAGAAGTAAACGAGGTAGTCACCGAGTTCTGTCTGTCCTTAATCAGAATTCTGTGGGATATTTATACTCGCGGCCGGTTCTAGCGCTAGCGCATGTGTGCTGGCCGCGAGTTCGGCGTCACGACAGGGGTCGACTAGCGACCCGACTGCCAGTCGTGCGTATCGCCTAAGAGATCGTTTTTCGTAGTGAGTTGTATCCGTTTCGCTGGAATCCATAGTGTTTTCGCTGGCTCCTTGTGTTCCCAGCCGCACGTTTCGTAGAAGTCATACCTCGGATGTCATAAAATGACAGTGCCGGCAGTAAGACTCCTAGTACTCTGCGCTAGCCATGGGTTGGCGTGCCAGCTATTCGATATCTTCCAGCGTATCAATATACAACTTTTCCTACGTCATCGACCTCGTCAGGAATTGAACCCGACGTACGAACCACCAGGTCTCACATAGAGCAGCGTAAAATACGACTGTTTATCAGTGTGAGTTGGCAATTCCATTCTTCCGAATTATCATCGGAATAATCATTACATCTGGTGGCAGTACATCTGCCATGTTCTTTCTAGCTCCGTCACAGAGTGCACACCAGTGTCACACCAGTGTGCACTCGAATGTACACTTGGTGTGACACCAGTGTGCACCCGAGTGTAGATCGGACTTGGTGTACACTCGTTGACATCGAGTGTACACTCGCTGGTTTTTTCCTAGTGAGTGAAAGTGTCCGAATAGCTTGTCTTAGAAATCCAATCAACCAACAAATGTCCTTAAGTCTGCAAGGAAACGAAGCATTCTTGTTGGCACCTAAAGCACTAACTCCAATCAATTCCACTCCACCCAGCACATAATGAGTAATACACACCCTGTCATCCCCCAGAACTCCTCCCCAAGGCTGCACCTATTACCTAATGAGGCATTTTGGCACACCTTGACCGAGTGGATCGAAGGTCGACTGTGGGTCGCCTTTGCCACCAGCGATGCGGAATCAAGTCCCACTACCCGTTTTACCCACTTTTTAATTCGTTACAATATTGTTCGACAGTGTTTCCACTGCAAATGCAGGGGCCAACAAAAAAAGGAACACATCCACATGCATAACCAAAGAATGACGTAAACAGTGGATGTAGAAAGTGACCCTCCTCGCCCTTAAAATCAATTCATTTATCAATGTACACATGTGTGACAATTCATATTCACATATGGTCCACTCCAGCATAAAATCAGCAGGGATGAAAAAACTGACACTGTCAAGAACGAAAGAGAGCATGCAGAATAGCACTATGATTTCCTTTGAGGTCAGCTTGCCAGCACAACCCCAGAGGTCTCTTCGCCATCCACAAAAAACTCCAGTGCACGCACAACCAATCCCCAACTCTACAAAATGAACAGAACAAGAACATCCAGTCACAGCCCCCTTGGAATTCCCTCGCTCAACACATTGAGCTCGTTCAATATTCACTATAGGAAGACCCGCTCTGTGCGGCGTTATCCGAATCCCGGTGGAGGGTCGTCCAGTGTGAAAGTCGCGAAAAAGAACTTGAAACTCCACAGGAACGGTTGGTTATACCTGGGTTCGACTCCCAGGCGTTCCCTTTCCCATCTGGGGCCGAGAAAGTATGGTCGCCGACAAAGTCGTCGTCGACCCTTGCCTGGTTGGAAAAGCAGAGCCGCACAGGGAGCTGCGCGGGGGCGTCATGCCGCACAGGGAGCTGCGCGGGGGCGTCATGTCGCACACCGCCCTGTGCGATGTCACCATAGGGGAAATTCATTTAAAACAACGCACACACACAAGTGCCCCAGTCCCCGAATCCCAAATAGCCCAATTGTTTATCAAAACCAGGTCCCAGTGAACCCATAAAATCGACAGAAAACACCCATAATCCCGCGCGTACCCCGCACAGAAATGCAACCACCCCGCACAGTCTCCCACCACCTCGCGTACCCCGCACAGAAAAACAGACCCACGCACAGGCATTCACCACCTCGCGCACCACAGAAAACGAACTACACGCGCAGGCACCCACCACCTCGCGCCCCCCGCACAGAAACCAAAAAAAAACCGCGCACAGGCATTCACCACCTCGCGCACCCCGCACAAAAAACGAACTACACGCGCAGGCACCCACCACCTCGCGCACCCCGCACAGAAAACAAAAAAAAAACCGCGCACAGGCATTCACCACCTCGCGCACCCCGCACAAAAAACGAACTACACGCGCAGGCACCCACCACCTCGCGCACCCCGCACAGAAAACAAAAAAAAAACCGCGCACAGGCATTCACCACCTCGCGCACCCCGCACAAAAAACGAACTACACGCGCAGGCACCCACCACCTCGCGCACCCCGCACAGAAAACAAAAAAAAAACCGCGCACAGGCATTCACCACCTCGCGCACCCCGCACAAAAAACGAACTACACGCGCAGGCACCCACCACCTCGCGCACCCCGCACAGAAACAAAACAAAACCCACACACAGGCATTCACCACCTTGCGTACCCCGCACAGAAAAACAAAACACGCGCACAGAAACTCGTGAACAGCGCACCGACACTGAAACCCTCCGCACACAGCTATTTCTTGTTACGAGAGGAACGACGTTTTGGGGACGGCGAGCGTTCGCCCTCGGCCGACTTCTTCTTTTTCGTCCGCGTTTGTTTCCCTCCTTTGTAGATCTCCGACCTCCCCCTCTTCGTCTTTGTGGTGTCTTCATCCACTGTCTCGGTGAGGTTTGGGTCGTAGTCAGGCTGTGCGGCGTCGGTGGGTGGAGGTGCGGTGTCGTGAGAGCCCTGTGCGGGGTCCGGCTGTCCCTCCAGGGCGGCGGTCGACAGAACCCGCCCGACCCCCAACAGCAGTCATCGCAACTACTCGCAATTACGGGAGCGCAACAGACAGAAATTTAGTGGTTTTTCGAGCAAGAGCCGCCGTCTAAGGACCTGGTCGCAAACCTTGCCCCGTCACGTCGCCAATATAGCTGGAGGAAACCCAAACAATCCAAAGCCAGTGCTGTCAGCATTAGGGCCCTCGCGATCACTTTCGCGACCGCTCGAGAAAGGTCCAGCCGTCGAGAGACCCGGGCCGTTGACAGGGTGGCATGGAAAAGCGGAGATCCAGAAACAATGTTGTATTTTCGAGACCTCGAAACCCGTTTCTGCAGGGAAGCAACGAAGCACGAAGCTGTCCGAACAAACGGGGGGCGTACGCGATGGGGGTTTGGTGAAGAAACCGACGGGCTGGGGGCAAGACCGAGGAAGGTGCACCTCGTGGTGCAGTTCATTGAGATGTACGAGGCTGAAAACAGTGTTAAGGAGCGTGAAAGCAGGTTGAGAATAGTTAAAGTATTGAGTTGTGTCCAGGAAACCCCCAGAAAATGAAAAGAAATTGTGGAAATGGATGGTGGGTTGTAACTTGATTTTTGTGGAGGTGTTTTGTGGCTGATACAGGTGGTTTACTCTTTTTTGAAAGCCAGGCAAGCTCATGGGTCCAGTTGTGTTTTGTGAAGTTAGGGTCAGGATGTTTTGTTGGGGATATGTGTGTGTCATTTTTGCTCCTGATTGCATGGAGATCCTTGTCTGTGCAGGTGCTGAAACGGTCCAAGAGGCACTGAAGGAAATGAAGACATGCAGAACTGAGGTCGACTCTTTGGGATCTCAGCTTGCTGCCATGGAGTCAGGAAATGCCAATGAGGTATGCATGGGATCATAATTTGCTGCAAGGTTTTTATTCAGATATGCTGCAAGATCATTCCCAACCCACCCCTCAGATGAACCACAACAATAGGACATCGAACATTCAATTTGATGCATATGTGTTCACGCTATTGAATGTATTGTGTTTCCACAGGCAATACCACCAGAAGACATACGTATGGTTATGGAAGGTTTGCCTGGTTCTCCTGAGTACGTTGGGGAGTTGAGAGACAAAAAGAGAGAGAGAGAAGGAGGTTCCATGAAGGATGCCATCAAGACATGATTCCAAACACAAAGGACCATGTTACCATCCTACAGAAACTATTCTAGACTTTGGGAGATTCTACAACAGTTTGTGTATGTTTTTAGAAGCTCCAAGGACAATGGAAATTAGAGGGGCTCATTGGGTTTTTATTCAACAAACTTGACACAACCTAGTGGACATAAATTGTAGTTATGAATGCTGATGTAAAACAAATGATTTCACACAAAAACCATCCCTGTACACGGTAGCATCACCCCCTTATGTGCAGCCTTCATTCACCCCCGCACGGGCCTGTACCCGTTTTGGCCCATTCTGTGCGGCCTTCATCCACCCCCGCACGGGCCTGTACCCGTTTTGGCCCATTCTGTGCGGCCTTCATCCACCCCCGCACGGGCCTGTACCCGTTTTGGCCCATTCTGTGCGGCCTTCATTCACCCCCGCACGGGCCTGTACCCGTTTTGGCCCATTCTGTGCGGCCTTCATCCACCCCCGCACGGGCCTGTACCCGTTTTGGCCCATTCTGTGCGGCCTTCATTCACCCCCGCACGGGCCTGCACCCGTTTTGGCCCATTCTGTGCGGCGTTATCCAACATCCCCGCGCAGACCCCTGTTCACCACGCACAAACTGAAAAAAGACACGTACCTGTTTTGGCCCGTTTTGTGCGGCACTTTTTCATCCCCGCACAGCCGCTGACGACTTTGCCACATTCGAACCCCGCACAGGAAAACAAAAACCCCGCACAGTGTGCGGCTCTTTAGTTCCTGAAACCCCCCGCAGAGGAGAACCCCGCACACACAAATGTAACCCCGCACAGTGTGCGGGGTTTAGGATCCTGAAGACCCCGCACAGGAGAACCCCGCACAGACAAATATAACCCCGCACACTGTGCGGGGTTTTTGTTTTCCTGTGCGGAGTTCGAATGTGGCAAAGTCGTCAGCGGCTGTGCGGGGATGAAAAAGTGCCGCACAAAACGGGCCAAAACAGGTACGTGTCTTTTTTCAGTTTGTGCGTGGTGAACAGGGGTCTGCGCGGGGATGTTGGATAACGCCGCACAGAGCGCTTTTTCCTATAGTGATTGTAAACGACCACTAGAAAGCTTCTCATAACACAATCGTCGGAAACAATGCATCTTGGTACGAATTCAATGTATAGATACGGTCTTCCTGGCGGCGGCTGTGTAACCACTGTGCCAACGCCCAATATGTTTCGGTTGGCGGTTAGGAAGAGTCAAAAGGATGGTGGAAAACTTAGTGGAGTACCCGTAGCTGACTTCTTTCCTCAGTTATTCGACCGTCCTTGACAAAGGAATGCTACCAGGCGTTTGCCAGAAACATCAGGGCGAAACCCGGAGAAAGCTTCAGTTGTTTGGACGAGAACTGCGAGCAAGCTAGCTCTAGGGAAAAGCGACCTGGATAGGTTGAACTACAATTGCGTTCTATGGACAACGAGACATTGAAGACGTGGAACAACAACATTTCTCAGTTGACCAAAGGATTGGCAGCTTTGCGGAATGAGGTGGCCGCCAACTCCGAACGGTGGGGGCTACTCGCGCAGCATGGTTATTCGAAGATGAACCTTCACTGTCGAATATGCAAATCGAAAAGGATGGATGTATTGCAGGCTAGAAGAAAGAGCCCGTGCGGCGGAGCAGCTAGCCCTCCGCGCGATAGGTAGCTTTCACAAACAAGAAGAAAGTGAAAAACACCTCATTGTGTTCAGATAAGAGTTTCTGCATAAGAGAGGAGTGCCATTCCGAAGTCAGTTTTCTGTTTGGTTGAATCGACAGAGGCAGCCGAAGCCAGCAGCCATGCTGTTGAGGAATTGAGAACCATGCAGAGCTTCATTGGACGTTCAGACTCCACGGAAGAAGGCTCTGTTGTGACGACATCAGATGATGATGAAGAGGGCGTGAATCTGGACAGCCAAACTTCCTCGGCACCAGAAAATGCGGCGTCTGCAAAGCCAGACCAGCGATTAGAACTGTCAACAGTTCTGGAACACCAGAACTCTCAGCTGCGAGACTGCAGCAATGGACAGTTGAAGAACACCTGCCCTGAAGGCACCACATCCATGGAGACTCCTCATATCGGTCAAGATTTGAGTGCTGCTCCCATGGAGCCAAGCGATACGGTTATCGACATGCTCCAAATCGGCGGCGAGCCCGAAGCCAACATACCTCCCACAAGGAAAGCGTGGGAGTCCGACCCTGAAATGGTTGGAGAGTCTGAGACGAGCTTTCTCAGGCAAGACTCTTTTGGTGCAGAGAGCATGATTAGCATCAGCGACGCCCTTTCGACTGAACCAAAGAGCGTGGGGCGTGGGCGATCCATAAGTCACTTTTTCTTTGGGGTGGTGGAGCCGGAAGAGCGTGGAAAATGGGACTTGTACATCGTCTTCCTGATGTTCTGGGTGTGCATCGTGTCTCCATACACAGTGTGCTTCGGCATCAAGGTGAGATTCTAAAATCGCAGCGGTAAAGCTCTTCTTGCGTGCTTTGCTTTCACTTGAGGGGTTCTCGGTGCTTTCTTTTTTCAGACCACGCTGGACACAACAATAGGCATCTTGGAGTTTCTTGTGGATGTTTCGTTTGCTTATGACATCTACCTAAATTTTCGAACGGCGTACCGCGACGACGATGGAGCTCTCGTATTCAAGCGATCCAAAATCGCGGAACACTATTTCAAGGGCTGGTTGTCCATCGACCTCATCTCCATCCTTCCCTTCGATCACGTTTCCACATACAGCAAATCGTCGGCGGCGTCTTCCCTTCTCAAATTATCAAGGTGAACGAGCAACGCTGGAGAGAGACTTCATCGAGCCAGTATTTGTCCTTGACCCCGCACCCCACCACCCTTTCCCAATTTGAGAAAATTGCCCATGTTCAATACACAGACGTGTCGATGGATGTGTTTTTGCCGCATCTCGGTCATCCTTTGTCCAAAGATCGCTGATATATCAGTTCTGTTTTTTCTTTAGGGTAATCAAGACAGTGAAAATTCTTCGCCTCCTAAAAGCAATCAAACTCTTGAGGCTCCTGTTCCTGCCACGGCTCTTCGACATGATGGAAAACTTTCTTGGGAGACCCTTGTTTCGCACGTTTCGTTTTTTGCTGGCAGTCGTGGTCATTTCCCACTGGAGCGCGTGCATTTTCTATTTCATCGCTTACACGGAGGGGGAGGGCACTGGAACTTGGGTAGATAACTACGGATTGGCAACAAAGAGCAACAGTGAAAGGTGGATTTCTGCTTGTGTTGCAAAACAAATTCAGGGACGGCAAAAACCAACACCGAAAAACTCTCCATCACTTATATGTCTGCGAATCACTTGGTGTGTGCGTGTGTATCGGTATGGATATCCCAGGTTCACTGAATTGTTACCATGTTTGTGCTCGATAGATACGTTTCGGCTCTATACTGGGCGTTTGCTACAATGACCTCCGTTGGGTATGGAGATGTGGTGGCGATAACGGTGGCTGAGAAAATCATGGCCATCATCTGCATGATCATCGGAGTTACTGTGTTTGCGTATCTGATGGGGGCTGTGACCTCCATCTTGGGGGCGCTCAATTCATCTCAATCGAGAATCACCGCGAAAAAGCAGAGAATCGATGAGTTCCTCAAAAACAGGAAGGTGAGCAAAGTAAACACACTGCTAGGACACACCTCCTTTCAGCATCAGGCTATGTACAAGGTCGATTTTTCTACATTCTGGCACACTGTGGAGATCCTACCAACAAGTTGGTAAGCTTTGTGACAGGTCCCCACAGCCCTCTGCAATCGAATCAGACAATTCTACGGGTACATCGTGGATAAAGAAGTGCGAAACGATGAAACCGACATTATCTCGGGGCTCCCCAACAAAATGAGGGTCGAAGTAGTGTTGTTCCTGTTTCGGGACATCATGAGCAAGGTCATGTACTTCGACAACAAGGCCCCCCAATTCATCGCTGAGCTGGTCATGATGATGAAAATCGAATTTTATGCCCCAGAGGATTTCGTGGTGGTCCAAGGAGAAATGTCGACCGAGATGTACTTCATAGGCGAAGGCACCCTTGCTATACGGAACTACGAAAACATGGAAAACCTCCCTAGTAAGCAGCTCTTTGCAAAACTCGCAATGTTTCCCCAAAAAAACTCAGGAATACAAGCACTAGAGCGACTGATGTGGTGTTGGTGCAAAATCGCCTCTCGAAATGAGGCTGCAGGGGTTTAGTAATGAATATAACCCATTTGGGCTCTGGAACAAGCCAATCCTGAGATGCTCTGTATTTTATGATGTGTATGTACATATATTTGCTACCAGCCCACTCGATTGGTTAAAAGAGTATAAAATTGCGGTTGCAGAGCTATTGTACAGCGGAGGCAACGTGAACGTGACCTTCAAGCATCTCGGGTACATCAAGGCTGGGAGTCAGTTCGGGGAATACGCATGCTTGACGATGGAAGCTCGAACGGCGACGGTCGTGGCGGAGACGTTTTGCGAGCTCTACGCGCTGTCCAGGGATTCTTTTCTGGAAGTCATGAACAACTGGCCGGAGTACAAGAGCGAACTGACAAACCACATGATGCAGCGATCAAAAGTCACGAAGGAAAAACAAAGGAAAAAGAGAAGAGGTGCAATTGAAACAGACCCATGAAAATGCACACATGATGTGCGCACATCTAAATGTATATTTTTGAATAAAGAAATAAAGAAATATACATAAATATGATATATTTATGCATACACACTGAGTGTACAGCGTTCCTTGTGCAAACCATGTTTTCGCAATGTTGCTGAAACAACTCTCCTCTTCCCGCCAGGTGTAAGAGCCAGGAGGACGCAGAACTCAGGTTCCTCAGGCAAATCGCTCAGAAGGTTCCCCTCAATGAAACCTCCCCAACAAATCCATGAGCCGAAGGAAAGACCGGTGCCAGACGACAAGTCAGACATCCTGCAGACCTCGCCGCCTCCCTCGAAACAAAGCAACGAAGACATTCTGGTGCAACCAATTCGACGCGGAACCATTCTGGGGAAAAGTGGTCTTTTTGATCATCATGGGGACCACCACTCGATTGCGATGGACAGCCATAGCCACAGCCACAGCCACAATCAGCGGCGTTTAACGGAGCCACGGCAAAGGAATGAACACGCCCACTCAATACGAATGAACCACAGCAACAGCGTCAGGTCTAGGTCCTTGTTCAGAGGATCGTCGAGCACGGAGGGGGGGTATTCTGAAAGGAAAAAAAAGGCACTCGAGATATAGTCTAGGAGTTTTGGGGGGTTCAGTTTGGTCTTTGGGGGACAAAAACACACTTCTTGTTGATAATTCGGGCAGAACTTTGATTGGCGTCGCATCCTCGAAAAAAAAGGGCAGTTTTCTTGGTTTGAACTTAAAGTTTATTTTGTGTAGATTTTGCATGGTTGGTGAGGAATTGGTGGGTGTGGTGAACAGGGGTTCTTGTATTTTCTATTCTCAGGAGACAAAAAACATCAAGCCTCGAAGCTGCTTTTCGACTTAAAACGAGACATTCTGAGGAAATTTTGCCAAAAATCTGTTGGCATTAATGCACCCAGAAATGGGAGGAAAAGATAATAGTGTCTTTCCCTCCCATCGCCGCAAAATAACAAATCAAACATCTCTCACATTAACTCCCCCTCGTAAGACGATGCCACGAAGAAATCGACAGAAAAGAAAATTGTATGAATGGGTGCATGGCCTCTTGTTCAGAGGTTGCACAAGTGGTCCTCTGGACTAGAATGCACTGGTGATGAAATCTAAATTCCTGTCCAGGTTATCTTAGTGCTTATGGAAAGCGTTTTTGCCTCTTTCACCAAAAAAAGGAGGGCTGTTTTCAAAACAAGAAGGGTGTGACGGAAATGTAACGTTCACACGTTTTTAATATTAAAAACCATATTATAATATGGTAATTATCCTGTCACAGAACAGTTTCACACACCGAAATGCACTGTACACCATTCACTCACTCAATCAATAATTACAACCCACACCAAAAGAGAACCATAACCCATTATGATGATGCTACCATCAGTGAAAAGTCCGTTTGACAAAACTGCATTCCATTTTATACAATTTTCTTCAACATTTCTTAAAAGTTCGTTTCATATTGACGCCTACTGAAAATCCACACTTGGAGTGAAACAAATTACACTCATTAACCCCAAAAAGGCATTCACCACCAGATCTCCTCCGACTTCATCCACCCAACAACTGCATTAGAACCAACACAGTCAGCCGCCACTCGTTCAATCGAAAAGGGTTGATTCGATTGTTTACTTTTTGTAAGCGTTGTTTTCGGCGACAGCCTTGTCTTTGCCAGTGTTCAGAAATTCTATATTCAACAGGTGTCAATGTTTTCTTTTTTTTTTTCGAGCAAAGACTCTTTGCCAATCTCAGGATTCAAATGCTTTTAAAAGATTGAAATACATTGTGAGTAGAAAAAATACCAGCCACAGTTAGAGTTTCTCGAAAGCCTTGGTGGGGGTTCCACCAAGGCTCAACAGTACCCTTGGAGAGGCCTCAAAGCAAATTTGCTGCAACATACAAGTATGTATGTATGCATGTTTACTTGTACGATTGTAGCGTCTTTCCAAAAAGCTGTCGAGTTGATAAGATACGAGTAGAGTTGAGACGACAGTTGAGTGTGATGTTCTGGTTGATTGATTGAGAATGTCGTGCCTTTGGTAGTTCGAACAACCAGAATTCTGGTTGTGGGAGTTGGTACAATTGGGGCTGTAAATAATATGACAGTCCAACTGTAGGATGGACACCTTCGTTCCATTCTTGTGGAGCGGTCGTGTTCATATCCATGCATTTACATTCGAATCTCGACAAAACCCACAAACCAGCGTCGCGCGAATAGAACTCAATAATGAAGGGAGCATCGTTATCGGCGGCGTAAATCTCGTTTTTGGCGTCGATCATGCCTGCGCCCTCGGAATTCCGAACCTTGTTCGACAACACCGCAGTTGGTGTCCTGTTGTATTGACCACGCATCGTATCTTATGTAACGGTCGAAACTTGGAAAAAATTGTGTTGCGCCGCCAGAAACTGGAGATTCTGGTTGAAACTGTTTTGAGGGTGTGAAACTGTGATTCTTCTAGTTGAGGTGACTGAGAGGGCACATTTTTTTCAGCGTTTCTGCTGGCAGCGCAAGGGTTCCAACGTTTTCACAAGCAACGCAGGACACCTCCCATTTGCACGATCTTGCCGACGCAGTTTATACAGATCAACATACTTACCTGGCCGGTGCCTTTTCCCGATCATCCAAGGGATAGGCGTCCTCGATCTGCGTTTTTTTTTTTTTTTTTCCCGCACCATTGACGTAGTTCGAGGAGGGACCCCATCAGGGTCCCACGGTACAATCTTTGCCAGGCTGGTGCTGCGCTACGCGCACCTCGGCGCCAAAAGTCAACTCAGCTGCTTTGAGTTTCATTTGTGTTCCAGCGAACCAAAAAACCATTCAGCACAACATTCAGAAAAACGAGTTTAATCCTGAGCCCGCGACTGCAGTGCAGCGAGTGCCTCGGAAGTAAATTTGGATCATGATTTGGATCATGGTTTGGAGCGGATCACCGGAGATCCTATGGAGCCTCTACAAAACTTGGGTTAAAAGTTCGATTCAAAAAAGCAGTCGCTATGCCTGGGCTGTCACATGGATCTGGATGGAATCTTCTAAACTTTTTTTTTTTGGAGATTCAAGGAGCCTCAAAAAAACTGGGGTTCGATAAAATTAAAGCAGTCGCTATGCTTGGGCTGTCACATGGATCTGGATAGAATCTTCTAAACTTTTTTTTTTGGAGATTCAAGGAGCCTCAAAAAAACTGGGGCTCGATAAAATTAAAGCAGTCGCTATGCTTGGGCTGTCACATGGATCTGGATAGAATCTTCTAAACTTTTTTTTTTGGAGATTCAAGGAGCCTCAAAAAAACTGGGGTTTGATAAAATTAAAGCAGTCGCTATGCTTGGGCTGTCACATGGATCTGGATAGAATCTTCTAAACTTTTTTTTTTTGGAGATTCAAGGAGCCTCAAAAAAACTGGGGCTCGATAAAATTAAAGCAGTCGCTATGCTTGGGCTGTCACATGGATCTGGATGGAATCTTCTAAACTTTTTTTTTTGGAGATTCAAGGAGCCTAAAAAAAACTGGGGTTCGATAAAATTAAAGCAGTCGCTATGCTTGGGCTGTCACATGGATCTGGATAGAATCTTCTAAACTTTTTTTTTTTGGAGATTCAAGGAGCCTCAAAAAAACTGGGGTTTGATAAAATTAAAGCAGTCGCTATGCCTGGGCTGTCACATGAATCTGGATGGATGTTTATGGATATATTTTCTGATGAATTATGGAGCCTCGGCAAAATGAAGGTCAAAAAAAGGCTGCTGAGGTGCTTGAGCTGACAAAAAGACTTGGATGGACTTTCATGAATATTGTTTCTGATGGATTATGGAGCCTTGGCAAAATGGGAGGAAAAATAAAGCTGCTGAGGGGCCTGGGTTGTCGAAAAGACTTGGATGGATGTTCATGAACTTTATTTCTGATGAATTATGGAGCCTTGGCAAAATGGGAGGGAAATAAAAGCTGCTGGGTTGCTTGAGCTGACAAAAAGACTTGGATGGATTTTTATGAATATTGTTTCTGATGAATTATGGAGCCTTGTCAAAATGGGAGGAAAAAAAGAGCTGCTGTGGTGCCTGGGCAGTCAAAAAGACTTGGATGGTTGTTTATGAATATTTTTTCTGATGAATTATGGAGCCTTGGAGAAATGGAAGTCAAAAACAAAAGCTGCTGGGATGCCTGGGCTGACAAAAAGACTTGGATAGATGTTTATGAATATATTTTCTGATGATTTATGGAGCCTCAGCAAAATGGGAGTAAAGAAAAAGCTGCTGGGATGCCTGGGCTGACAAAAAGACTTGGATGGATGTTTATGAATATATTCTCTGATGATTTATGGAGCCTGGGAAAAATGGGAGTCAAAAAAAAAAACCTGGTGTGATGCTTGGGCTGTCACATGGAGTTGGATGGATTCTCATGAATATGGGTTATGAAAAATTTTCTATGATGGAAGATTTTAGGGATTAGTACACTGCTGCCAATTTTTTATTTTTATATTCATCGCTGCCAATATTTTTTTCTCATTCCTATTATTCAATTTTTTATTCAATATTTTTGATTCTTATTTTTTTTTTATTCCTTTCGATTCTTTATTTCTTTATTTTTATTTTTTATTTTTCATTGATTTAGAAAAAAGAAAATACAATGGTGGTGGAAATATTTTGGGTTTTTTTAAGTCGATGGTGAAAGATTTTCCTACTTGTTAAAGGTGAAGCATCAGCTTGTGATGTTTCATCCATTTCAAGTTCGAAAATCTTATGGTTTTGAACAAATATATTTTTTGTGAGGTGGTTTTATTCCTTTTTGTAAGTGATTCTATGCAACGTGATTTGTATGTTTTTCCTGAATGAAAGTCTTTCAAGCCAGATTTTTTCACAGAAAAGTTGCCAGCTGTGCATCAAAAGTTGTTCAAAACTTCATTGTCTTGCATTTTCTGACTTTTTTCCTCTTGTAGTTCTGGAACAGTGAAGAATTCAGCACTTATAAGTAGAGCTCCATCTGAAAATTACCCTATTTTTTTTTTTTTCCTAGGGCCAAGTTCTGAACTTTGTTTTTGATTTGTTCGAATGTGGGAATGTAAAAACACCGTCTTTTAAATCCAGCATTGAAGTATTTAACATTAATGAGGAAAGAAGTTCACCATTTTCTGCAAACAAAAAAGATACAGAAATGTACACATAACTTGTGCTTCCAAAATCCTATGAAAAATATTAAGAATGCTTCCATTGCACCATGACCTACTGCCATCCAGACAGGACAAGGATAGGTGTCCTTGACTGCTTCCCATTACATCATTATATCCTTAAAAAGGAATTCCTGACCTAAAAAAAAATTTCACCTTGAAAAAAACAGTACTTCCTGCAACTACGGAAAACAACCGTTCGAAATTTTCAAAACTCCACAGGGCTGCACGATGTTTTTTGAGCTGGCTCCACCAATGGGAAAATCTATTCCAATCATCTTACGACCTCCTCTGTGTTGCACCAAACACAAGGGATTCAGTTATGAATTAAGAATATCTTGATGTAGGTAGTTACTGAAAAAAGCCACCCTAGAGGCATCTGTTGTAGGTCCCCTGCCCATCGATTTTCAATGCAGCTTCGACATTCACGCTCTCTTGACCTCTAAAAAAAAAATCTGCTTGGATAACTACTTCCTCACTTTCCACACCAAATGACACCCAGTGTTCCAGACCTTAGAATGATTTCCAAAAGAGTTTTGATCTGGGCAAAACAAAACAGGAGAAAGGGTAGACCATCAAGGGATTTCTCTGCAGCTATGTCGTCAACGCTCAAATAGAGGCTTTGTTGGCAGGTATTTATGTATCTGGCCGTGCCGAAAAGAAAACAACTTAAGAGCAGCAACTACAAGCATCCATCCAAAACGGGCGTCTTGACCTGGTGGTTTGAGTCACGCCGGGGGAGCCCTGAGCCCTTTCCCTTGTGGTCTTCTTGCGAAATCTCAATTTCCCTCTCCGTCAGACAAGGCTTGCAGCAAAGAGGTTTGGAGCTGCCAGACCTCATTGGGTAAGAACACCACCACCACAAGCACCCCAAGCAGGGTCGAAGAAGGCAACCCTTCCAACCCCCGAAATTAAGCAACCCATCCATAGCCAGAAGTCCAGCTCCAAGGGGCGAGCACTAGTAAAAAAAGGGTCGATTCACCAGTTTATTTACCAGTTTTGCACGAAGTTCCAACATTCGTTTCGTCCGTTTTTTCAGTCACAACACAGCCAAACAAACAAACAAACAAACACCCTTCAGGTGACACGAGCTGACGTGAAAGAAGGGAAAAAAGCATCGGCCACACGCCTCCCGTAAGGCCCAACGTGGGCAGTAAAGAGACGCAGAGCTGCACATGGCAACACGTAAAAGCCGTGATGTGATCATCGGAAACGCACGTGGCTTGTCTTTGGCCCCCATAAAAACGCACCCCACCGCAATTCATTCAGACAACTTTCGTTTTGCGATTTTTCTACCTTGTTTCGGTGTTCTAGCCTTCCGTTCGCAACAGCGTTCTAACGATGGCACCGTTTTTCAAGACCGTAGTTGGCCTTCTTTTGGTTGGCTTGATCGTTGTATCGGCTGCAGATGTTTCTGACGCAACAAGCTCTGAAATTGGTGGGCCAACCTTTCGACAGAACGTGATATGTAACCGGGTTTTTGGACTTCGAATTCGGTTTCTGAGTCGAGAACAGTCCTGGGTGGGTCATCAGCTTTTTCTGAGTGACTTCTTTGGCTCACCAGGTCTGCAAAGAGTCGATGTTTCCAGCCGTGCGCTGTTGTCTAACCTGCGACACTTCAACGTTCCTGGTAAGGGTTTTCTGTCTACGAAGAGTAGACTCTCCCTGTTGTGGTTAATTTGGGCCGGGGGGGGGGGGGGGTCGCACCTCCGGCTTGGCTGCTGTGTTTTTGCTTGCCAGAATGAAAAAAATACTCTCTGGAAACGGTGGTTATCGGCTGGTGGTTTTTTAATTTGCGCTGTATCATTCTTGTCTTGTAGGTAGTCGTGCTCTTCTGGTTTTCAAGAAAGGAAAGAAGAAAGGAAAGAAGTTTGGCGGTGGGGGTGGTGGAGGAGGAGGCGGCGGCGGAGGTGGTGGAGGAGGAGGTGGAGGCGGTGGTGGCGGCGGCGGTGGCGGCGGCGGTGGTGGCGGCGGTGGCGGCGGCGGATTTTATGGTGGTGGTGGTGGTGTAGGAGGTCGAAAATAATTTGACCTCATTTCATCCCACGATGAATGAGAATTTTCAAGCCCTTCCCCAAACTGTGCCAGCTTTTTGAGCATTTGACATTAGTTTCCTCGTTGTAGTTTTGACACGCACTTGCAATTTTCATAGGGGGTTGTACCAAGCCTGGATTAAAGTTTGATGTCAATTAAGAAGAAGTCCAGTTGATCATGTGGGGTTGTTCAAACAGTTCGGCTTTGTCAGGCACGGCTTTCAAGACAGATGGTTGCAATGTAGCTCTTCCTGTTTTTGTAAGCATTTTTGGAGTGACTATTTTTTTTTTTTCGATCAATCCGTTCAGCCCTGCTGCCTTGTGATTTGATTGTATCCTCCATCCGTGCTGGTCAGCGATTTGATTGACTTAATTTGATGGCCAAAATCTGGCTTCAGCTTTAAAACAGCATCAAAGGGCATGGCCAGTCCGACTGCAAAACCTGCCTGCAACTTTCAAATCCACTTTCACCTTCCCTTTGATTTCCTGTCATCCAAAATTGATTGCCAATTCAAATTTCTGTTTGGATATGTTTTCACCAAAGATTGAGCTCGTTTTTTAGTGAACCTGAGTTAATGTTCATCAAGCCCCACTGGTTTTCTCCAAATATGTGCTCCATATAAGAATTCGCAGCTTTTCATGCTGTCGTTTTCTGTAGCAAAGATCCTTCTTTTGCCTATGTCCATTCATGACACAGTTTCATGACAAGTACTCTTTTTACACAACCATAAGCCAAACCCACATCCAATGACCCACTGCCCTCCCACAAGCCCCACCAAATACAAGCAACTGCAAAACACATAACCCTGGATGAACCTGGCTGGGGTTTTTTAATCTTGAACTCCAACCGTTTGAAAGCCCCAGACGCACAATGAACACAGAAACTCCAAGTCCTGTCCCCATTTCATATTTCCCATCATTAATATTCGTGTTCTTGGAATCCCTCCTCCTATCGCTCCTTCGATCCAAGATTCTTATCCCAGCTTGAACACCTGCCCTTCTAGTCCTTCCCTCCCTATCATCCGAATATTGCTGACAGAACCTCGATTGATATCACGCCCCACTCCGTTTCCTCTCACCGCCTTCAGGACAATGATGTCCTTGCGAGTCAATGATAATAAGAATGGAAAACTTGAGTATATTTACACATGTCAATCGACAGAGTAAGAATACACACTCTTAAAAGCCGAGAATGTACATAAACAGAATTAATACTGTCCGAGTTACCAGTTTTCGCTACTAGCGCTAGTACTGAAAATTGCTTCCACATTCATCATTCTACGGTTATTGGCAAAACGATTTTAGATCTCATTTTCTGAACAATTGTTTACAAGATAATAATAGATTGAGTAAAAAAATCTAAAGTGGAAAAAAAAAGTTGAGAGGCTCGTAGCTTCTCACCAATGTTAGTGCAATTTTAGCTTTTTCTGCAGAATTGTCTTTTCTACCATATTATGGTCAGTACCTCAAAAACTAAAATTTTCGAGCTTATGGGATAGATTGTAGGTGAATCCACACCTATTGAGGGTTCTAAGAAAAAAAAACTAACCTCATTTGATGTAAAAATCGTTCCATTAGGTCAATGCAAACTTGATGCATTTTGACAGTTTCTTGCCGTTTATTGTCGTTAGACCAATTTATTCTATATGTGGACACATAAATGTTGACTAATATTCAAAATCTTCGATGTAATGTTTCAAGAGGGAGATATTACCTCCAAAGTGATATATTTTGGTGGGAATGAATGCTTATTATGTGCCCATGATTTCTAGGCTATACTTGTTAGAACTCCTCCAAAATATGAAACAAATTAGAGATTAAGATGCTCGTTTAAATTTTTTTCATATTACGAAGTTTTTTGTTGATATCTTATGGTTTTTGTACAATTAGGTCGTACATAAGGTCACATCCATGATTCGGATAAAATGAACTGGCAGAAACGCATCAACTTTGGATTAGCATTACGAGAGGATAATTTCATCAAATGGGGTCGGAATTTTTTCCAAAGAATCCTTGATAGGTGTGGATTCACCTCCAATGCATTTCATGAGCTCGAAAAATCTAGTTTTTCAGGTACCGGCCATAATGGTATAGACAAGTCAATTCTACAGCAACCTAAAATTACCTCCATATGAGTGAGATACTAGGAGTCTTTAAAAAGTTTATTTTTGCTTGATGTTTTGACACATAATGTGTTTCAGTGTTTTTAAAACACACTCCAAATATTAGGTCTAAACTTCACGTTCCAAGCGTCGTGGAAAGAAAAATGTGGAAGAGACTTAAAACACTGTTTCTGCGACACAAATGCCTAACAAGGAGATAGGAGGCGTGCATTAGGATCTAATGTTTGAATTTTGATCTCATTCTTATTTACCAGTACATTCAAGTCATAAGAAAGGTCTGTGCAAAATTTTGGAAAAAAATATGAAGTTTGAAAGAGAAAGTGGAGGGGGGTGAACATCGTTACTAGCGCTAGTAGTTCAGAACTAGCGCTAGTAACCTGGTAACTCGGACAATACACACAATTTTAAGCCTCCAGTCTTGAAAACCAGACGGTATATGGCTGTACATGTATAACTTTAAGTACCTGCCTTTCAATTGTTGATTTTACAGGGAAGCTGGGGGCACAAATATCTTTTTTTACTTGGTGGTGGTTGTGGGGCGCAAGTTTAGCAATGTTTTCTGCAGCTGAATTATCTCAATGCTCACCAAAACTCTTAGGCCGCTCACAATATTTTTTTTTCACCACCATAAAAGCTCGGTTCGTTGGGGCATCCTGGAATCCTCTCATGCTGTGATTCTTAATCTCAAATTGGAACCAAAGGAGATTGACCATCATCATCATCACCACCCATCCGCCACTTTGCCCCTCCAGAAGCTGGTTTTTATCCAAAATGTAATTGAGTGCTGGAGGGCGAGGTTGCACTGATACTCAGAGTCTAAACATTTTTTTCCTTTCTCTTCCACACATTTTGTCACGACCATTTACCTGGAAACTCTGCTCGCACATTGGTTTGCCTCACTTGTTCCTCGAGGAAATGCCCATATATGAAAAAATTGAATTATTGGATTATTGCCAGTTGAATCCTCAACAAACAAATAAATATTAATAATGGACACTCGAGATTCTGGGAAGAACACCGTGATGTAGTATTCAATCCCCACGATCGCCCCAAATAGCCGGAGGGTGTACATTCATAAAAATGCTCTTCAAAGTTCGTTTCAAATTGACGCCTACTGAAAAACCGCACTTAGAGTGAAACAAATTACACTCATCAGCCCCCAAAAAGCATTCACCACCAGATCTCCTCCAACTCTATCCACCCAACAACTGCATTGGAACCAGAGTTGTGCGCCGATGCAACGGCGCACAACTCTGCATCAAACCACACTCACTGAAAAGCAGAGTTCACTCATAATTTGGTAGCCATATAGTCCCAGTTCTTGGGCTCCCCCCCCCCCAAAAAAAAAAAAAAAGAATTCCTCTTGGGTTCGGTTGAGTGCTACTCTTTTTCGTGCTAGCTAGGGTTCCCTCTCCTAGCCTTGCTCCCTCCAACCACACCGAGTTTGTTGCAAACATGTAGGAGTGTTTTCAAGGACGTTCAATTCAAAGCTCAATTCAGCCTCCATTTGACGTCACCTGGGGGTGGCGGCGCGATCACGTGACCGATTTGTGGGTACCTGATCGTTGAGGGCACCGAAAGCCCGTGGCGGTAGTATACCCCATTGATATTGGAACAGACGCGTGATCTTTGACAGGATGGGCGTGTTGCACCTAGTGCTTAAACCCGAGTTTCCAGATGGGGGTTCAACCCCCAGCTGCCACCTATGATTTTCCTTGCCCACTTTTTTTTCCTTGCCCCACTTTTTTTTGTGTCAGTTGGTGGCTCAGGCCACAGTTCTTGGGCTCCACCCCCCCCCCCAAAAAAAAAAAGCCAGAATTCCTCTTGGGTTGGGTGCTACTCTTTTTCGTGCTGACTTGGGTTCCCTCTCCTAGCCTTGCTCCCTCCAACCACACCGAGTTTGCAAACGTGTGGGAGTGTTTCCAAGGACGTCCAATTAAGCTCAATTTAGCCTCCATTTGACGTCACCTTGAGGTGGCGGCGCGATCACGTGACCGGTTTGTGGGTACCTGATCGTTGAGGGCACCGAAAGCTCGTGGCGGTAGTATACCCCATTGAAATTGGAACAGACGCGTGATCTTTGACAGGATGGGCGTGTTGCACCTAGTGCTTAAACCCGAGTTTCCAGATGGGGGTTCAACCCCCAACTGCCACCTATGATTTTCCTTGCCCAACTTTTTTTTCCTAGCCCCACTTTTTTTTGGGCCAGTTGGTGGCTCAGGCCACAACACATGCAGTCGTTTTTGGGCTCCACACCCCCCCCCAAAAAAAAAATAAAATACCCAGAACTCCTCTTGGATTGGGTGCTACTCTTTTTCGTGCTGACTTGGGTTCCCTCTCCTAGCCTTGCTCCCTCCAACCACACCGAGTTTGCAAACGTGTGGGAGTGTTTTCTAAAAACGTTCAATTAAGCTCAATTCAACCTCCATTTGACGTCACCTGGGGGTGGCGGCGCGATCACGTGACCGGTTTGTGGGTACCTGATCGTTGAGGGCATCGAAAGCTCGTGGCGGTAGTATACCCCATTGATATTGGAACAGACGCGTGATCTTTGACAGGATGGGCGTGTTGCACCTAGTGCTTAAACCCGAGTTTCCAGATGGGGGTTCAACCCCCAGCTGTCACCTATGATTTTCCTTGCCCACTTTTTTTTCCTTGCCCCACTTTTTTTTGTGTCAGTTGGTGGCTCAGGCCACAGTTCTTGGGCTCCACCTCCCCCCCCCCAAAAAAATAGCCAGAATTCCTCTTGGGTTGGGTGCTACTCTTTTTCGTGCTGATTGGGGTTCCCTCCCCTAACCCTACTCCCTCCAACCACACCGAGTTTGCAAACGTGTGGGAGTGTTTTCTAAAAACGTTCAATTAAGCTCAATTCAGCCTCCATTTGACGTCACCTGGGGGTGGCGGCGCGATCACGTGACCGGTTTGTGGGTACCTGATCGTTGAGGGCATCGAAAGCTCGTGGCGGTAGTATACCCCATTGATATTGGAACAGACGCGTGATCTTTGACAGGATGGGCGTGTTGCACCTAGTGCTTAAACCCGAGTTTCCAGATGGGGGTTCAACCCCCAGCTGCCACCTATGATTTTCCTTGCCCACTTTTTTTTCCTTGCCCCACTTTTTTTTGTGTCAGTTGGTGGCTCAGGCCACAGTTCTTGGGCTCCACCTCCCCCCCCCAAAAAAAATAGCCAGAATTCCTCTTGGGTTGGGTGACTCTTTTTCGTGCTGATTGGGGTTCCCTCCCCTAACCCTGCTCCCTCCAACCACACCGAGTTTGCAAACGTGTGGGAGTGTTTTCAAAAACGTTCAATTAAGCTCAATTCAGCCTCCATTTGACGTCACCTGGGGGTGGCGGCGCGATCACGTGACCGGATTGTGGGTACTTGATCGTTGAGGGCATCGAAAGCTCGTGGCGGTAGTATACCCTATTGATATTGGAACAGACGCGTGATCTTTGACAGGATGGGCGTGTTGCACCTAGTGCTTAAACCCGAGTTTCCAGATGGGGGTTCAACCCCCAGCTGCCACCTATGATTTTCCTTGCCCACTTTTTTTGGGGGGGCCCCCCCCCCCCCCCCCCAAAAAAAAAAAACCCAGAATTCCCCTTGGGTTGGGTGCTACTCGTTTTCGTGCTTATTGGGGTTCCCTCTCCTAACCCTGCTCCCTCCAACCACACCGAGTTTGCAAACGTGTGGGAGTGTTTTCTAAAAACGTTCAATTAAGCTCAATTCAGCCTCCATTTGACGTCACCTGGGGGTGGCGGCGCGATCACGTGACCGGTTTGTGGGTACTTGATCGTTGAGGGCATCGAAAGCTCGTGGCGGTAGTATACCCCATTGAAATTGGAACAGACGCGTGATCTTTGACAAGATGGGCGTGTTGCACCTAGTGCTTAAACCCGAGTTTCCAGATGGGGGTTCAACCCCCAGCTGCCACCTATGATTTTCCTTGCCCACTTTTTTTTCCATGCCCCACTTGGTGGCTCTGGCCACAACACATGCAGTCCCAGTTTATGGGCTCCACCCCCCACCCCCAAGACAAAAACCCAGAATTCCCCTTGGGTTGGGTGCTACTCGTTTTCGTGCTGATTGGGGTTCCCTCCCCTAACCCTGCTCCCTCCAACCACACCGAGTTTGCAAACGTGTGGGAGTGTTTTCAAAAACGTTCAATTAAGCTCAATTCAGCCTCCATTTGACGTCACCTGGGGTGGCGGCGCGATCACGTGACCGGTTTGTGGGTACTTGATCGTTGAGGGCACCGAAAGCTCGTGGCGGTAGTATACCCCATTGATATTGGAACAGATGCGTGATGTTTGACAGGATGGGCGTGTTGCACCTAGTGCTTAAACCCGAGTTTCCAGATGGGGGTTCAACCCCCAGCTGCCACCTATGATTTTCCTTGCCCACTTTTTTTTCCTTGCCCCACTTTTTTTTGGGCCAGTTGGTGGCTCAGGCCACAACACATGCAGTCCCAGTTTTTGGGTTCCACCCCCCCCCCCACCAAAAAATAAAACCCAGAATTCCCCTTGGGTTGGGTGCTACTCGTTTTCGTGCTGATTGGGGTTCCCTCTCCTAACCCTGCTCCCTCCAACCACACCGAGTTTGCAAACGTGTGGGAGTGTTTTCTAAAAACGTTCATTTATGCTCAATTCAGCCTCCATTTGACGTCACCTGGGGGTGGCGGCGCGATCACGTGACCGGTTTGTGGGTACTTGATCGTTGAGGGCACCGAAAGCTCGTGGCGGTAGTATACCCCATTGAAATTGGAACAGACGCGTGATCTTTGACAGGATGGGCGTGTTGCACCTAGTGCTTAAACCCGAGTTTCCAGATGGGGGTTCAACCCCCAGCTGCCACCTATGATTTTCCTTGCCCACTTTTTTTTCCATGCCCCACTTTTTTTTGGGCCAGTTGGTGGCTCAGGCCACAACACATGCAGTCCCAGTTTTTGGGCTCCACCCCCCCCCCCACCAAAAAATAAAAACCAGAATTCCCCTTGGGTTGGGTGCTACTCGTTTTCGTGCTGATTGGGGTTCCCTCTCCTAACCCTGCTCCCTCCAACCACACCGAGTTTGCAAACGTGTGGGAGTGTTTTCTAAAAACGTTCAATTAAGCTCAATTCAGCCTCCATTTGACGTCACTTGGGGGTGGCGGCGCGATCACGTGACCGGTTTGTGGGTACTTGATCGTTGAGGGCATCGAAAGCTCGTGGCGGTAGTATACCCCATTGAAATTGGAACAGACGCGTGATCTTTGACAGGATGGGCGTGTTGCACCTAGTGCTTAAACCCGAGTTTCCAGATGGGGGTTCAACCCCCAGCTGCCACCTATGATTTTCCTTGCCCACTTTTTTTTCCATGCCCCACTTTTTTTTGGGCCACTTGGTGGCTCTGGCCACAACACATGCAGTCCCAGTTTTTGGGCTCCACCCCCCACCCTCAAAAAACAAAACCCAGAATTCCCCTTGGGTTGGGTGCTACTCGTTTTCGTGCTGATTGGGGTTCCCTCTCCTAACCCTGCTCCCTCCAACCACACCGAGTTTGCAAACGTGTGGGAGTGTTTTCTAAAAACGTTCAATTAAGCTCAATTCAGCCTCCATTTGACGTCACCTGGGGGTGGCGGCGCGATCACGTGACCGGTTTGTGGGTACTTGATCGTTGAGGGCATCGAAAGCTCGTGGCGGTAGTATACCCCATTGAAATTGGAACAGACGCGTGATTTTTGACAGGATGGGCGTGTTGCACCTAGTGCTTAAACCCGAGTTTCCAGATGGGGGTTCAACCCCCAGCTGCCACCTATGATTTTCCTTGCCCCACATTTTTTTGGGCCAGTTGGTGGCTCAGGCCACAACACATGCAGTCCCAGTTCTTGGGCTCTACCCCCCCCCAAAAAAAAAATAGCCAGAATTCCCCTTGGGTTGGGTGCTACTCGTTTTCGTGCTGATTGGGGTTCCCTCCCCTAACCCTGCTCCCTCCAACCACACCGAGTTTGCAAACGTGTGGGAGTGTTTTCTAAAAACGTTCATTTATGCTCAATTCAGCCTCCATTTGACGTCACCTGGGGGTGGCGGCGCGATCACGTGACCGGTTTGTGGGTACTTGATCGTTGAGGGCACCGAAAGCTCGTGGCGGTAGTATACCCCATTGAAATTGGAACAGACGCGTGATCTTTGACAGGATGGGCGTGTTGCACCTAGTGCTTAAACCCGAGTTTCCAGATGGGGGTTCAACCCCCAGCTGCCACCTATGATTTTCCATGCCCCACTTTTTTTTGGGCCAGTTGGTGGCTCAGGCCACAACACATGCAGTCCCAGTTTTTGGGCTCCACCCCCCCCCCCACCAAAAAATAAAAACCAGAATTCCCCTTGGGTTGGGTGCTACTCGTTTTCGTGCTGATTGGGGTTCCCTCTCCTAACCCTGCTCCCTCCAACCACACCGAGTTTGCAAACGTGTGGGAGTGTTTTCTAAAAACGTTCAATTAAGCTCAATTCAGCCTCCATTTGACGTCACTTGGGGGTGGCGGCGCGATCACGTGACCGGTTTGTGGGTACTTGATCGTTGAGGGCATCGAAAGCTCGTGGCGGTAGTATACCCCATTGAAATTGGAACAGACGCGTGATCTTTGACAGGATGGGCGTGTTGCACCTAGTGCTTAAACCCGAGTTTCCAGATGGGGGTTCAACCCCCAGCTGCCACCTATGATTTTCCTTGCCCACTTTTTTTTCCATGCCCCACTTTTTTTTGGGCCACTTGGTGGCTCTGGCCACAACACATGCAGTCCCAGTTTTTGGGCTCCACCCCCCACCCTCAAAAAACAAAACCCAGAATTCCCCTTGGGTTGGGTGCTACTCGTTTTCGTGCTGATTGGGGTTCCCTCTCCTAACCCTGCTCCCTCCAACCACACCGAGTTTGCAAACGTGTGGGAGTGTTTTCTAAAAACGTTCAATTAAGCTCAATTCAGCCTCCATTTGACGTCACCTGGGGGTGGCGGCGCGATCACGTGACCGGTTTGTGGGTACTTGATCGTTGAGGGCATCGAAAGCTCGTGGCGGTAGTATACCCCATTGAAATTGGAACAGACGCGTGATTTTTGACAGGATGGGCGTGTTGCACCTAGTGCTTAAACCCGAGTTTCCAGATGGGGGTTCAACCCCCAGCTGCCACCTATGATTTTCCTTGCCCCACATTTTTTTGGGCCAGTTGGTGGCTCAGGCCACAACACATGCAGTCCCAGTTCTTGGGCTCTACCCCCCCCCAAAAAAAAAATAGCCAGAATTCCCCTTGGGTTGGGTGCTACTCGTTTTCGTGCTGATTGGGGTTCCCTCCCCTAACCCTGCTCCCTCCAACCACACCGAGTTTGCAAACGTGTGGGAGTGTTTTCTAAAAACGTTCATTTATGCTCAATTCAGCCTCCATTTGACGTCACCTGGGGGTGGCGGCGCGATCACGTGACCGGTTTGTGGGTACTTGATCGTTGAGGGCACCGAAAGCTCGTGGCGGTAGTATACCCCATTGAAATTGGAACAGACGCGTGATCTTTGACAGGATGGGCGTGTTGCACCTAGTGCTTAAACCCGAGTTTCCAGATGGGGGTTCAACCCCCAGCTGCCACCTATGATTTTCCATGCCCCACTTTTTTTTGGGCCAGTTGGTGGCTCAGGCCACAACACATGCAGTCCCAGTTTTTGGGCTCCACCCCCCCCCCCACCAAAAAATAAAAACCAGAATTCCCCTTGGGTTGGGTGCTACTCGTTTTCGTGCTGATTGGGGTTCCCTCTCCTAACCCTGCTCCCTCCAACCACACCGAGTTTGCAAACGTGTGGGAGTGTTTTCTAAAAACGTTCAATTAAGCTCAATTCAGCCTCCATTTGACGTCACTTGGGGGTGGCGGCGCGATCACGTGACCGGTTTGTGGGTACTTGATCGTTGAGGGCATCGAAAGCTCGTGGCGGTAGTATACCCCATTGAAATTGGAACAGACGCGTGATCTTTGACAGGATGGGCGTGTTGCACCTAGTGCTTAAACCCGAGTTTCCAGATGGGGGTTCAACCCCCAGCTGCCACCTATGATTTTCCTTGCCCACTTTTTTTTCCATGCCCCACTTTTTTTTGGGCCACTTGGTGGCTCTGGCCACAACACATGCAGTCCCAGTTTTTGGGCTCCACCCCCCACCCTCAAAAAACAAAACCCAGAATTCCCCTTGGGTTGGGTGCTACTCGTTTTCGTGCTGATTGGGGTTCCCTCTCCTAACCCTGCTCCCTCCAACCACACCGAGTTTGCAAACGTGTGGGAGTGTTTTCTAAAAACGTTCAATTAAGCTCAATTCAGCCTCCATTTGACGTCACCTGGGGGTGGCGGCGCGATCACGTGACCGGTTTGTGGGTACTTGATCGTTGAGGGCATCGAAAGCTCGTGGCGGTAGTATACCCCATTGAAATTGGAACAGACGCGTGATTTTTGACAGGATGGGCGTGTTGCACCTAGTGCTTAAACCCGAGTTTCCAGATGGGGGTTCAACCCCCAGCTGCCACCTATGATTTTCCTTGCCCACTTTTTTTTCCATGCCCCACTTTTTTTTGGGCCACTTGGTGGCTCTGGCCACAACACATGCAGTCCCAGTTTTTGGGCTCCACCCCCCACCCTCAAAAAAAAAACCCAGAATTGCCCTTGGGTTGGGTGCTACTCGTTTTCGTGCTGATTGGGGTTCCCTCTCCTAACCCTGCTCCCTCCAACCACACCGAGTTTGCAAACGTGTGGGAGTGTTTTCTAAAAACGTTCGATTAAGCTCAATTCAGCCTCCATTTGACGTCACCTGGGGGTGGCGGCGCGATCACGTGACCGGTTTGTGGGTACCTGATCGTTGAGGGCATCGAAAGCTCGTGGCGGTAGTATACCCCATTGAAATTGGAACAGACGCGTGATCTTTGACAGGATGGGCGTGTTGCACCTAGTGCTTAAACCCGAGTTTCCAGATGGGGGTTCAACCCCCAGCTGCCACCTATGATTTTCCTTGCCCACTTTTTTTTCCATGCCCCACTTTTTTTTGGGCCACTTGGTGGCTCTGGCCACAACACATGCAGTCCCAGTTTTTGGGCTCCACCCCCCACCCTCAAAAAACAAAACCCAGAATTCCCCTTGGGTTGGGTGCTACTCGTTTTCGTGCTGATTGGGGTTCCCTCTCCTAACCCTGCTCCCTCCAACCACACCGAGTTTGCAAACGTGTGGGAGTGTTTTCTAAAAACGTTCAATTAAGCTCAATTCAGCCTCCATTTGACGTCACCTGGGGGTGGCGGCGCGATCACGTGACCGCATTGTGGGTACTTGATCGTTGAGGGCATCGAAAGCTCGTGGCGGTAGTATACCCCATTGATATTGGAACAGATGCGTGATCTTTGACAGGATGGGCGTGTTGCACCTAGTGCTTAAACCCGAGTTTCCAGATGGGGGTTCAACCCCCAGCTGCCACCTATGATTTTCCTTGCCCACTTTTTTTTCCATGCCCCACTTTTTTTTGGGCCAGTTGGTGGCTCAGGCCACAACACATGCAGTCCCAGTTTTTGGGCTCCACCCCCCCCCACCAAAAAATAAAAACCAGAATTCCCCTTGGGTTGGGTGCTACTCGTTTTCGTGCTGATTGGGGTTCCCTCTCCTAACCCTGCTCCCTCCAACCACACCGAGTTTGCAAACGTGTGGGAGTGTTTTCTAAAAACGTTCAATTAAGCTCAATTCAGCCTCCATTTGACGTCACCTGGGGGTGGCGGCGCGATCACGTGACCGGTTTGTGGGTACTTGATCGTTGAGGGCATCGAAAGCTCGTGGCGGTAGTATACCCCATTGAAATTGGAACAGACGCGTGATTTTTGACAGGATGGGCGTGTTGCACCTAGTGCTTAAACCCGAGTTTCCAGATGGGGGTTCAACCCCCAGCTGCCACCTATGATTTTCCTTGCCCACTTTTTTTTCCATGCCCCACTTTTTTTTGGGCCACTTGGTGGCTCTGGCCACAACACATGCAGTCCCAGTTTTTGGGCTCCACCCCCCACCCTCAAAAAAAAAACCCAGAATTGCCCTTGGGTTGGGTGCTACTCGTTTTCGTGCTGATTGGGGTTCCCTCTCCTAACCCTGCTCCCTCCAACCACACCGAGTTTGCAAACGTGTGGGAGTGTTTTCTAAAAACGTTCGATTAAGCTCAATTCAGCCTCCATTTGACGTCACCTTGGGGTGGCGGCGCGATCACGTGACCGGTTTGTGGGTACTTGATCGTTGAGGGCATCGAAAGCTCGTGGCGGTAGTATACCCCATTGAAATTGGAACAGACGCGTGATCTTTGACAGGATGGGCGTGTTGCACCTAGTGCTTAAACCCGAGTTTCCAGATGGGGGTTCAACCCCCAGCTGCCACCTATGATTTTCCTTGCCCACTTTTTTTTCCATGCCCCACTTTTTTTTGGGCCACTTGGTGGCTCTGGCCACAACACATGCAGTCCCAGTTTTTGGGCTCCACCCCCCACCCTCAAAAAAAAAACCCAGAATTCCCCTTGGGTTGGGTGCTACTCGTTTTCGTGCTGATTGGGGTTCCCTCTCCTAACCCTGCTCCCTCCAACCACACCGAGTTTGCAAACGTGTGGGAGTGTTTTCGCAAAAAGGTTCGATTAAGCTCAATTCAGCCTTCATTTGACGTCACCTGGGGGTGGCGGCGCGATCACGTGACCGGTTTGTGGGTACCTGATCGTTGAGGGCATCGAAAGCTCGTGGCGGTAGTATACCCCATTGAAATTGGAACAGACGCGTGATCTTTGACAGGATGGGCGTGTTGCACCTAGTGCTTAAACCCGAGTTTCCAGATGGGGGTTCAACCCCCAGCTGCCACCTATGATTTTCCTTGCCCACTTTTTTTTCTATGCCCCACTTTTTTTTGGGCCACTTGGTGGCTCTGGCCACAACACATGCAGTCCCAGTTTTTGGGCTCCACCCCCCACCCTAAAAAAAAACCCAGAATTCCCCTTGGGTTGGGTGCTACTCGTTTTCGTGCTGATTGGGGTTCCCTCTCCTAACCCTGCTCCCTCCAACCACACCGAGTTTGCAAACGTGTGGGAGTGTTTTCTAAAAACGTTCAATTAAGCTCAATTCAGCCTCCATTTGACGTCACCTGGGGGTGGCGGCGCGATCACGTGACCGGTTTGTGGGTACTTGATCGTTGAGGGCATCGAAAGCTCGTGGCGGTAGTATACCCCATTGAAATTGGAACAGACGCGTGATCTTTGACAGGATGGGCGTGTTGCACCTAGTGCTTAAACCCGAGTTTCCAGATGGGGGTTCAACCCCCAGCTGCCACCTATGATTTTCCTTGCCCACTTTTTTTTCCATGCCCCACTTTTTTTTGGGCCACTTGGTGGCTCTGGCCACAACACATGCAGTCCCAGTTTTTGGGCTCCACCCCCCACCCCCAAGAAAAAAACCCAGAATTCCCCTTGGGTTGGGTGCTACTCGTTTTCGTGCTGATTGGGGTTCCCTCCCCTAACCCTGCTCCCTCCAACCACACCGAGTTTGCAAACGTGTGGGAGTGTTTTCAAAAACGTTCAATTAAGCTCAATTCAGCCTCCATTTGACGTCACCTGGGGGTGGCGGCGCGATCACGTGACCGGATTGTGGGTACTTGATCGTTGAGGGCATCGAAAGCTCGTGGCGGTAGTATACCCCATTGATATTGGAACAGACGCGTGATCTTTGACAGGATGGGCGTGTTGCACCTAGTGCTTAAACCCGAGTTTCCAGATGGGGGTTCAATCCCCAGTTGCCACCTATGATTTTCCTTGCCCACTTTTTTTTCTATGCCCCACTTTTTTTTGGGCCACTTGGTGGCTCTGGCCACAACACATGCAGTCCCAGTTTTTGGGCTCCACCCCCCACCCTCAAAAAAAAAACCCAGAATTCCCCTTGGGTTGGGTGCTACTCGTTTTCGTGCTGATTGGGGTTCCCTCTCCTAACCCTGCTCCCTCCAACCACACCGAGTTTGCAAACGTGTGGGAGTGTTTTCTAAAAACGTTCAATTAAGCTCAATTCAGCCTCCATTTGACGTCACCTTGGGGTGGCGGCGCGATCACGTGACCGGTTTGTGGGTACTTGATCGTTGAGGGCATCGAAAGCTCGTGGCGGTAGTATACCCCATTGAAATTGGAACAGACGCGTGATCTTTGACAGGATGGGCGTGTTGCACCTAGTGCTTAAACCCGAGTTTCCAGATGGGGGTTCAACCCCCAGCTGCCACCTATGATTTTCCTTGCCCACTTTTTTTTCCATGCCCCACTTTTTTTTGGGCCACTTGGTGGCTCTGGCCACAACACATGCAGTCCCAGTTTTTGGGCTCCACCCCCCACCCTAAAAAAAAACCCAGAATTCCCCTTGGGTTGGGTGCTACTCGTTTTCGTGCTGATTGGGGTTCCCTCTCCTAACCCTGCTCCCTCCAACCACACCGAGTTTGCAAACGTGTGGGAGTGTTTTCTAAAAACGTTCGATTAAGCTCAATTCAGCCTCCATTTGACGTCACCTGGGGGTGGCGGCGCGATCACGTGACCGGTTTGTGGGTACCTGATCGTTGAGGGCATCGAAAGCTCGTGGCGGTAGTATACCCCATTGAAATTGGAACAGACGCGTGATCTTTGACAGGATGGGCGTGTTGCACCTAGTGCTTAAACCCGAGTTTCCAGATGGGGGTTCAACCCCCAGGTGCCACCTATGATTTTCCTTGCCCACTTTTTTTTCTATGCCCCACTTTTTTTTGGGCCACTTGGTGGCTCTGGCCACAACACATGCAGTCCCAGTTTTTGGGCTCCACCCCCCACCCTAAAAAAAAACCCAGAATTCCCCTTGGGTTGGGTGCTACTCGTTTTCGTGCTGATTGGGGTTCCCTCTCCTAACCCTGCTCCCTCCAACCACACCGAGTTTGCAAACGTGTGGGAGTGTTTTCTAAAAACGTTCAATTAAGCTCAATTCAGCCTCCATTTGACGTCACCTGGGGGTGGCGGCGCGATCACGTGACCGGTTTGTGGGTACCTGATCGTTGAGGGCATCGAAAGCTCGTGGCGGTAGTATACCCCATTGAAATTGGAACAGACGCGTGATCTTTGACAGGATGGGCGTGTTGCACTTAGTGCTTAAACCCGAGTTTCCAGATGGGGGTTCAACCCCCAGCTGCCACCTATGATTTTCCTTGCCCACTTTTTTTTCCTTGCCCCACTTTTTTTTGGGCCACTTGGTGGCTCAGGCCACAACACATGCAGTCCCAGTTCTTGGGCTCTACCCCCCCCCCCAAAAAAAAAATAGCCAGAATTCCTCTTGGGTTGGGTGCTACTCGTTTTCGTGCTGATTGGGGTTCCCTCCCCTAACCCTGCTCCCTCCAACTACACCGAGTTTGCAAACGTGTTGGAGTGTTTTCAAAAACGTTCAATTAAGCTCAATTCAGCCTCCATTTGACGTCACCTGGGGGTGGCGGCGCGATCACGTGACCGGATTGTGGGTACTTGATCGTTGAGGGCATCGAAAGCTCGTGGCGGTAGTATACCCCATTGATATTGGAACAGACGCGTGATCTTTGACAGGATGGGCGTGTTGCACCTAGTGCTTAAACCCGAGTTTCCAGATGGGGGTTCAACCCCCAGCTGCCACCTATGATTTTCCTTGCCCACTTTTTTTTCTATGCCCCACTTTTTTTTGGGCCACTTGGTGGCTCTGGCCACAACACATGCAGTCCCAGTTTTTGGGCTCCACCCCCCACCCTCAAAAAAAACCCAGAATTCCCCTTGGGTTGGGTGCTACTCGTTTTCGTGCTGATTGGGGTTCCCTCTCCTAACCCTGCTCCCTCCAACCACACCGAGTTTGCAAACGTGTGGGAGTGTTTTCAAAAACGTTCAATTAAGCTCAATTCAGCCTCCATTTGACGTCACCTGGGGGTGGCGGCGCGATCACGTGACCGGATTGTGGGTACTTGATCGTTGAGGGCATCGAAAGCTCGTGGCGGTAGTATACCCCATTGATATTGGAACAGATGCGTGATCTTTGACAGGATGGGCGTGTTGCACCTAGTGCTTAAACCCGAGTTTCCAGATGGGGGTTCAACCCCCAGTTGCCACCTATGATTTTCCTTGCCCACTTTTTTTTCACTTTTTTTTGGGCCAGTTGGTGGGTCAGGCCACAACACATGCAGTCCCAGTTCTTGGGCTCTACCCCCCCCCCCAAAAAAAAAACCCAGAATTCCCCTTGGGTTGGGTGCTACTCGTTTTCGTGCTGATTGGGGTTCCCTCTCCTAACCCTGCTCCCTCCAACCACACCGAGTTTGCAAACGTGTGGGAGTGTTTTCTAAAAACGTTCGATTAAGCTCAATTCAGCCTCCATTTGACGTCACCTGGGGGTGGCGGCGCGATCACGTGACCGGATTGTGGGTACTTGATCGTTGAGGGCATCGAAAGCTCGTGGCGGTAGTATACCCCATTGAAATTGGAACAGACGCGTGATCTTTGACAGGATGGGCGTGTTGCACTTAGTGCTTAAACCCGAGTTTCCAGATGGGGGTTCAACCCCCAGCTGCCACCTATGATTTTCCTTGCCCACTTTTTTTTCCTTGCCCCACTTTTTTTTGGGCCACTTGGTGGCTCAGGCCACAACACATGCAGTCCCAGTTCTTGGGCTCTACCCCCCCCCCCAAAAAAAAAATAGCCAGAATTCCTCTTGGGTTGGGTGCTACTCGTTTTCGTGCTGATTGGGGTTCCCTCCCCTAACCCTGCTCCCTGCAACGACACCGAGTTTGCAAACGTGTGGGAGTGTTTTCAAAAACGTTCAATTAAGCTCAATTCAGCCTCCATTTGACGTCACCTGGGGGTGGCGGCGCGATCACGTGTGTAACCACCAACCACGTCGCCTGGACAGATTAGGTCACCTCCACAGAAGGAGTGCTGCCACAGAACTGGGACTGTGGCAGCAGTGCAGTATAGATTGTGGTGAAGGAGCAGTCCTGCCACAGCACGGTTTTTTTATAACGATTTGTCAAGGTTTCTAAGGGCAGTTGGGGTGTAGTTAGACCGTCCATTTGTTAGGTTCAATAAAGGGTTAGTAAGGGTTATTATAGGTCAAAGAGGTAGCTAGGTTGTAGCTGAAGTCCATTGGGGCTGAAGCTACAGTTTTTGTATTTATAAAGCACCTCCGAACACATTCGATGTAAGACTCTTTTTTGCTTGAGTTTTTGTCTCCTCCTTTCCGACCTTTGCACACTACCACGTTCAACCACGAGCCCTTAGGCTCTTTTCCGTTCTCCCCACGATCAGTCCCTCCGCAGGGGTGACCTAATAGGGAGAGACGACGCTATTTGTTGGTTTCGGAGCCTAGGTCGAAAATCTGGCTGAGGGGTCGACCCCACCGTGGTTATCCAAGGAGCTACTCGAGTATCTCGAATCAAATCGAGATCTAAGGAAGAGATATAGAGAGCTCTTCAAGGAGGAAGGACTACAACCGCCGGAAGAACTGCATTTGGACACAACTGAAAGCTCAAGCTCGGAGGATTCATCGGGTAGCAGTAGTTCCGCTGGAATCATGGCAGCACCAATGCCATTACCGCCGCCACTGCCGGCAGCTCCCTTGGACAAAATCTCTCGCTTTGAGACGGTGACTTCCAGGAACTTCAGATATGTTTTCCAAAGAGCACACTTATATGCAGCATTTCCGCAGTTCTGTGCGTGTTTGGTGGATCATTATTCACCCGACGGAGCCGGGGAGAATATCCTTCCGATTATCTACGAAGTGTCTCCACACACAGTTGCCAGTTTTGACGCAGCATATCCGCCAGGAACCCATGACAGGGGTAGAAGAGATCCTCCGGCTGTAACCCCAAACCACGTCGCCTCCACCGTTTTCGTCACACTGGTCAAGGCCAGAGTGCTATCGGGTAGAGGAGGGGTAGTTAGGACAGTCCAGCCACAGTCTGGAAGTAGCAGTCCAGCTGCGGAAATGACGAGGTTGGACGGTCCTAGGGGTAGAGACTAAGGGAAGGGATTGAGGGAGGTTAGGAAGATCAGCTAGGCTTGATAGGTTAGGTAGTCCCCATCAGTAGGTGGGATCCTAGGTGATCAGTGGGACTAGGGTGAGTCAGGCGGCAGCCTATTTAATGGCTGATCTTAGGTTATTGGATATTCTGGGTGAGGCTTTTGTGTTTATTCGAGTTTGGACCTTTATTGATTGTTGTAAGAAAGCTTGTGTGAAGAGTCCTGAGTAAGGTGCCTTGCAAAGGCCGTGTGATCAACTTCAAGAGGGGCTGTCCCCACTTCCGCCGTTCCCGTTCTGCAGAAACGCCATCACCACCGTTAAGTACGGCTGCAGGGGTGACCCCAGCGGTCAAGGTTACCCTATTTGTTGGTTTCGGAGCCAGGTTGCGCACACTTTTGAGCTGTGCTGCAGCAGGCGTGCTACACATTCTGGGAAAACGTGCAGGAAGGCAGTCTGGACGATCAGGAGTTAAAGGCGGCTGGCTTTCGCCTGCGCCTATACCATTGGCAGGAACGGGAACAGGTTGCAGAGGAAGTAGCTTATAGACCACCCCTGACAATACACCCTGAGTTTATCGGACCCATACCTGCCATATTTGAGGACGAGTGGGTTGCTGTGTGGTGCCATCGTTTCCGCGCGAAGAGTTTTTGGTGGATATATCAGAGTGTACTCACAGGCCTGTTAACCAAGGAAGAGGGGGACTCACAAACTCGTGAGCTGTTCAGTAACGACTTATCTGGTCTTTTCAAGCTAGCCCGAGACAGAGCGCGTGATCACGAGGTCTCACGGCTGTTCTGGGGAGAGCACGAGGCAGCACGGCTGGGTACAGAGCGAGTGGAAGAACGAGTATCGGAGGAACTGCAAAAAGCCGAGCAGCAGTGGAAAACGAAGTTCCTCAAGGGTCTTGAAGACGAGTATCACCAAAGAACGGAGGGAGACGCCGAGGGATCACGCCCGGCAAGCAGAAATTCCCCAGATCTGAGTGGCGGCGCAGGCGAAGTTGGAGGAGTTGGAGAACCTGAGGAAAAACCGGACAGCGAGATCAGTGAAGAGAGCCTTGGTGGCAGCGCGGAGACAGTGCACGACGAGACTGAGCAAGGCAGCGCGAGCGAGCAGCCCAGGGTTGAGTCGGAGGACGAGGAAAGAGAGAGCCACGAAGACTTTCCCCGTGATTGGGAAGCCGAGGTTGTTGTAGAAGAAGTCGAAGTCGAACCTGTTGAAGAAGGAGCCTCCGAAGGAGATCTTGTTGGAGCCACTGACCAAGAGGAAGCCGAGGTTGTTGTGGAAGAAGTCGGAGTCGAACCTGTTGAAGAAGGAGCCTCTGAAGGAGATCTTGTTGGAGCCACTGACCAAGAGGAAGCCGAGGTTGTTGTGGAAGAAGTCGGAGTCGAACCTGTTGAAGAAGGAGCCTCCGAAGGAGATCTTGTTGGAGCCACTGACCAAGAGGAAGCCGAGGTTGTTGTGGAAGAAGTCGAAGTCGAACCTGTTGAAGAAGGAGCCTCCGAAGGAGATCTTGTTGGAACCACTGACCAAGAGGAAGCCGAGGTTGTTGTGGAAGAAGTCGGAGACGAACCTGTTGAAGAAGGAGCCTCTGAAGGAGATCTTGTTGGAGCCACTGACCAAGAGGAAGCCGAGGTTGTTGTGGAAGAAGTCGAAGTCGAACCTGTTGACGAAGGAGCCTCCGAAGGAGATCTTGTTGGAGCCACTGACCAAGAGGAAGCCGAGGTTGTTGTGGAAGAAGTCGAAGTCGAACCTGTTGAAGAAGGAGCCTCCGAAGGAGATCTTGTTGGAGCCACTGACCAAGAGGAAGCCGAGGTTGTTGTGGAAGAAGTCGAAGTCGAACCTGTTGAAGAAGGAGCCTCCGAAGGAGATCTTGTTGGAGCCACTGACCAAGAGGAAGCCGAGGTTGTTGTGGAAGAAGTCGGAGTCGAACCTGTTGAAGAAGGAGCCTCTGAAGGAGATCTTGTTGGAACCACTGACCACGAGGAAGCCGGTGTTGAACCAGTTGAGGAAGGAGGAAGTGCGGCCGTTCCAGGGAGTAGCGGAGAGACCAACGGAGCGGGATCAGGCGGAGGAACTGAGTACCACAGCGCCGCTAGTTGGGCGGAAGGAAGAGCCTATCGTATCGAGCCAGGGTTTCCAGAGGACCCTTCTGAGCCATCGAGTACCACTTCAGACGAGGAAGAGTCCCACGAAGGAGAAGGCGAAAGAGAGTCGACCTCCAGTTCTGGGGAAGGATCGTTACCCCCAGATCAGCCCCCGCTGAACCCATTTTTTGCCTTTGACGAAGAAGAAGGCGAGAGTGGATCATCCTCCAGTGCTGAAGAAGAACCGTTACCGGACCAGCCCCCGCTGAACCCATTTGCCTTTGAGGTTGGACTTCCCTATCTCCAACCACCAGTCCCACCTGTTCCTCCACCCGTTCCACCTGTACCACCTGGTCCACCACCAGTCCCTCCACCACCTCCTCCACCACACCCACCAGGCGGAGTCGGTGCCATGGCCCACCCCAGAGGACCTCCAAACAGGCTGATCAACAGTCAGTTAACCGCCTTCACTGGGGCAGAGAAGGAAGATGTGGCCACCTGGATACGGTCATACGAGATTCTCGCCACAGGCTCAGGGTGGAGTGTACCACCAGCGGTGCCGGACCATGAGGATCAGAGAATTGAGAGACTCGTCCTGTATACGACGGGGAAAGCGCGATCATGGGTGGACAATTGGACGGCCAGACACCCTACACATGTGGGAGGGCTGCCGAACCCAGAAAGGACATGGCAGGAGTTACAAATGGGCATGTTGGCAAGGTTTGGAGTGGCGCCAGCGACGTTGGTGGCCCGTATCTTGGAACGGAAACAAAAGAATGACGAAACTGTGGGGGAATACGCTTCTGCACTCTCCCAGATGCAGCAACAACTCAATGCGAGTCGAGCCCCAGGCAGTCCCGCCGTGGCCGACGAACTTCTACTGCAATTGTTTAAGAACGGAGTGCGGGAGGATCTTGCCCCCATCCTGCTGGGTTTTACAGGAGATACCCTGGATGAAGCAGTGGCAAGAGCCAGACAGATCGAAGAGAGACAAGTGCGGCCGGGGCCAAAGCGAAAGACAACGATCAACACACTGGAGGAACTGCAGGACCAAGCAGTGATGGAGCCAGTCCTGGCGGAAGTAAATATTATGGATCAGCGGGTGAACGAACAAATCGAGAATTTGAGGAAGGAGGTGCGCGAACACCAAACCACCACGGACTCGCGACTCAGAGGAGTGGAGCAGCATGTGAGAACCTCTGGGCAGCAGTTTGGCGAACTCAAAAGTATGATCTCCACTCTATCAGGAATGGTGGCGGATGTGAGACAGCCTAATGTGCCAGAGCCAGGAGGAGGGAACTATGGAAATACTGGGGGTACCGGAGCAAACCAAGTGCCAATCAATGGAGGCAGAGGGCAAGGGGCCTACAGAGGCAATGGCTGGGGAAATGGAGGAGGCAGAGGACGGGGAACTCGGAACAATGGCAATGGAGGAAGAGGCTGGGGAGGAGGGCGTTATGATGTGAACAAAGTCAGATGTTGGCACTGCTCGCGCCTTGGCCATTATGCCAGCCAGTGTCCTGAACATTTAAACTTCTTCCAGGCGGAAATGGGGGACCACCTGGTGATGGACTTTGAGCAAACGGACCCTGGGGCAACCACCACAGAAGGACCCGAGGAGGTTCTGGCACCAATCTGGTACTTTGAAATGGATATTGACCACGGAGGCTTGGACGGGGACCAGGGAGGCAGTGGAGGAACCCCCATGGACACGAGCCCAATACCTTCAGAACCTCGAGCAGATGCTGGGGAGGAAATTGTGATGGAGGAACCAAAGAAGGAACCAGAACCCCCACGGGAGCCGGAGGAGAAGACAAAGTCTGTGCCTGAACCAGAAGATGTGCCGAGGCCACGAGATGAGCCACAAGGATCGAGACCGGTTATGTTACCACCTATGTTATCTCCACCCATGCGGCCACCGTCCCCACGGAATACCATGACCAAGAAAAAGAAAATGGGGAAAAAGACGGCGGGGGAGCCAAAAGAGAAGAGAATGTTTACGGCGGCAGAGGCCAAAAAGTTTGTGGAGGGTCTGATGACGGAGGTTCCAGTAGCGAGTCTGTGCCAGCACCACCCGGAGTTGATCGATGCATGGTTGAAGGCACTGAGGGTGCCCATGGCTAAAGTACCTGCAATCACTACTGTGGAGGGAGTGGGCAAGCCCAGCCCATATGCAGTCACTACCGCCACAGCCAAGATCATGGAGACCAAGGTACCAGGGGCCATCATTGATACGGGGGCGAGTGCTTGTGTGATATCGGCCCAACTCCTAGCACGGACAGGGTTGACCCACCTGATGGAGGCACCGAAGGGGAGGTACAGGGATTGCAATGGCGAGACTAGGCAAGCTCTGGGGTACATCCCTGCCCTGCCCATCGCCCTTGGACAATGCAAACAGATCGTACCGTGCCATGTAGTGGAGAACGAACATCTATCCCTGATCATTGGGACCCCGTGGTTGGTGGATACCGGTACAGAGATCCACTTTGGTTTCAAGCGGCTCACTCCGTGTGTGGCTGGACGGCGAGTAGGTCACGTACCCATCGAGTTCCTTCACACAACGACGCCTGAGAGTGCTGCAGTAGTCGCAGTTTACCAAACCCTCCGATCGATCGAAGAAACGAGCGCTGCCCCAGAACCGCCAGCAGCCCCCACTGAAAAGCAGCCACAGCAGGATTCAATGACGAGCCAGACGCCACCGGGGGAACGCCGACCAGATGGGTTTATCCAGCCCTACCTCTACGTTCCTCAACCCCCTCCTCTGTGGGTCACCAAGCGCCAGAAGGCAGTGCTGCAGGAGTGCTGCGCTATTCGGCGGGGAAAGGGGATGAGTGAGGCGGCGGCCACACATCTGTATCACCAAGAGGCAGAAATACTGGACACCAGGGGGAGGCACCACGGAGGGACAAAGAGGGAGTTCAAAAAGATCCACGACGAAAGGTTGAGATGCGAGGGAGAACCGAGAAAAAGGGATGCTATCACAAGGGAGTATTTCCGAAGGTGCGACGCTGTGACGAGCGCACAGAGGGAGGAGTCGGAGGAGATGTTGGGGCACTTCCGCAGGGAGGCCCAGAGGTGGAGGCCAGTGGAGGGTGGCGAGACTGGGGGGGGGACCTCCACAGCAGCCGCAGCTGGCGGGGAGGGGAGGAGTGAGCCACCAAGGGTGGTGAGCTACGACTCCTCGGATTTTTAAGTGGGCCGGCCACCGACGTCCTTCTTCGGCGACACCTGAAGGGGTGGCGGAGGTGGTTCGGTCCCACAAAAGGGAATAAAGGGAAAAGGGGAAGAGGGCGGCGTGGCAAGCGTGCGGGTAAACGAGAACAGTGGCGTCGAGCAGGCAGGAGGATCAAGGAGCAGGAAGCGAGAATGCAACGCCAAACGGAAGAAGTGGAAAGGGCCAGGAGTCTGTGGCCGGACTCATGGGCCATGCAATGCTTAAACCATAGCAGAACAGTGGAGGCAGAAATCCTTATGAGGGAGGGAATGGGAGAAGAAAAAGAAAAAAAGGGAAAAGAAAATTCAGGGGAAAGGAAAGCCAAAGAAACAGAAAAAGAAAAGGAAAGAAAAGAAAAAGGAGAAAGAAAAGAAAGGTTTGGGTTGAGGGAAATGGGACAGGCAGCAGTTCAGCTGCAGGAAAATCAGATTTGGGCAGGGGTGGTTCCCCTTGGGACTTCTGATGTAGAAAATAAAACGTTTGCCACAGAAAAGGAAAGGGAAGAGAAAAAGGTGTCACTTAGAGAAAAACTGGAAGAACTGAAAATTAGTCCCCATCTTACCCCCCACCAAAGAAAAGAGCTGCTGGAGCTTCTGCAGCAGTACCCCGATGCCTGTGCTTGGTCCTCGGATCAAGTCGGGCAAACCAACATATTATACCACGAGATCCCTACCGGAGATCATCCCCCTATCAGGCAGAATCCCTACCGGTTCAGTTTTGCGGAGAACCAGGTAGTCAAATCGGAGGTGGCGAGGATGCTCCTGGATGGAGTGGTGCGGAAGTCAAAGTCCCCGTGGGCCTCACCGATCGTCTTGGTTCCAAAGCCAGATGGGTCGGTGCGGTTCTGTGTTGATTACCGCAAGCTTAACAAGGTGACCACCCGGGATAGCTTTCCTCTCCCGAGGATCGAGGATGCGATCAACCAGTTCTCGGAGGCCAAGTTCTTCACCGCTCTGGATTTGAGGTCAGGGTATTGGCAGGTCAGGATGAGCACTGCCTCCGCGGAGAAAACGGCCTTCATCACTCAGGAGGGGCTATATGAGTTTGTGGTGATGCCCTTCGGGCTCAGTAACGCCCCAGCGACATTCCAAAGGATGATGAACGAGGTACTGGGACCTATGCTGTGGAAGGGGGTGATCGTGTATTTGGATGATATCATCATCTATGCGGAGACTTGGGAAAAGCATCAGGAGATCTTGGCAGAGGTGCTGCAGCGGCTGAAGGAGGCCAACCTGAGGATCAGCCCGAGGAAATCGGACTTCGGGTTTGAGGAGCTACTCTACTTGGGCCACATCGTGGGAAAAGGGGAAATCAAGATGAATCCGAAGAAGGTAGCCACAGTGGAGCTGCAGGAGCCACCGGTGGATGTGTCTACTCTGAGGTCCTTCCTTGGCCTTACTTCTTACTACAGGAGATTTGTGCGCGACTATGCAAGGATCGCTGCACCTCTGACGGAGTTGTTGAAGAAGGATGTGCCATTTGAATGGAGGGAACGACAACAACAAGCATTTGAGAGGCTGAAGAAAAGCATAACCGATCAACCAGTCCTGGCTCCACCACAGCCACACCTACCATACACTCTGCAGACAGACTGGAGCAGCCAGGCTGTGGGGGCAGTACTCTGCCAGAAGGATGAGCAAGGGAGAGAGCATGTGGTAGCCTATGCCAGCAAAAGACTCAACCCAGCGGAGAAGAACTATTCGGTAGTGGAGGGGGAGTGCCTGGCAGTGGTATGGGCTTGCACCCTATTCAGGCCATACATCTATGGCACGGAATTTGTGCTGCAGACAGACCAGCGGGCATTACAGTGGTTGATGACAGGTACTAAACTGACGGGAAAACTGATGAGGTGGGCACTCCGCCTACAGGAGTTTGATTTCAGGATTGAGTTCCGCGCTGGAAAAAGCAATGCGAATGCGGATGCACTGACCAGGCTTCCAGTTCCACTGGATCATCCGATAGTCAGTGGATCCACAGCACTTCGTCCATAAGGATCTTCCGGGGATCTCAAGATCATGGCTGGAAAAAGAGGAACCATTGTTGGTCCAATGGGGGTACTTCTAGACTGAAGGCAAGGCCACACGAACCCCGAAAAAGTAGCGTGGAACACCGTGACCGTTCGGACTTCGTGATTTGCCACAGTTGCTGCCGTGATCAAAGGAGGAGGTCAAAGGAGAATGGATCCATGGGCGGATGCGGAACTGATGGAATTCTTGAAAACAACGGCATTACCCGCTGAGAAACGAGCAAAAGCGAGGGTGCGAAAAAGGGGTCAGAGATATCGATGGGTGGGAGGAGATCTACACCCACTCAAGTGCTTGAGTAAACAAGGAGAATGGCTAGAGGTGCCAAAAGAGGAGCAAAGGCCAACTGTGGTCCGAAAAGTCCACAGAGAAAATGCGCACATCGGCGGCAGAGGATTGTGCCAGAAAGTGCAGCAGAGATACTGGTGGCCATATATAAGGAAAGAGGTAGAACAAGTGTGGCAGACGTGCCACAGCTGCAGAAGAAGTCAGAAAGCGCCTAAGGAACGACACTCATTAAGGCAGCATATACCGTTAAGAGCCTGGGAGAGACTGGGTATGGACTTGATCACCCTGCCCACCACCGGAACGGGAGAAAAATATGTGATAGTCATGGTAGACTACTTCACCAAGTGGACGATCGCCGGGGCATTAACGAGTAAGAGGAGTTCTGCGGTGGCGGCGTGGCTGAAGGCCTCGGTGTTCCATCCATATGGACCGCCCGCCTCCATCATCACAGACAACGGGAGTGAATTCGAAGGAGAGGTGGCAGAACTTCTACAGCAGTGGGGAGTCCAGTTGAGGAAAGGACGCCCATACCACCCGGAGACCAATGGGCTGGTCGAAAGAATGAACCGGGAGATACAACAACTATTGCGGAGGGAGTGTGGCGGCGGGATCACGCCCCAATGGCCGGAGAAACTGCAGGAGGTGATTTATGCTATCAACACCCGGGAACACACCTCCACCGGACTCAGCCCCGCCAAGGCATTGTTTTTCCGGGAGTTTTCCACCAAAACCAAACGAAATGAACGCTTAGCAGAATTGCGAGGGGAGTTACGCCGGGCAGATGCAGTGGAGCTGCAGCGCCAGGTCACCCTGAGGTTTATGAATGAGGAGAGGAAAGCTCAGGAGGGGAGTATTGCCAGAGCCTTGCAGAAAGCAAGGGTCAAACAGCAGCTGGGGCACCTCTGGGAGACGATCAGGCGGGGTAAAGCTCCAGCAGAACTGAAAGTAGGGGACATGGTGATGTTGTGCTCAACTCGGTTCCCCTACCACCCCAAGGAGATGGAATTCAATCAGGGGCCATGGATGGTCCAGGAATTACGTGGGGATTTGGTAAAGGTGGGTCAGACCCCAAGGGATGCATGGACTGTGGACAGGGTACAGTGTCGCCTCATTGAGAGGACGGACGTGGAGGAGTCTCGTGGCGGAAGTGCAGAAAAACCCGACAGCGGCGGCGAATTGTTAGACGAATTTGCACTTTTCGAGAGCCCAGCGACCATGTTCCGATTCGTATGTTTCCTGGCCATCATATGCGGCGTGTTGAGTAGTGGCGGAGGCGGAGTAGGGCCAATCGGTGGCGCACGTGAGGGTGGCGGCGATCAGCCAGAGCGAGGGGGCAGTGGGTCATCGCAAGGGGGTGGCGGAAATCAACCAGGGCAAGGAAATGACGACACACCCATGGCTGAATCCGGCAGCCTCGATACAGCAGATTTGGAGGCGGAATATGGATTGCAGGAGGAGGAGACAGTGGAGGAGTTGGTCAGCGAGCCCATGGTGGAGATCGCCTTACCAGCAGCCGGGCCATCACAACCTCCACCAGTAGAACTCCCGGCCACCTTCCGAAATCTGCCGGTGGAGCTGCAAATTGATGCAGTGGCCGCGTACTTTGCGGCGATCCTTGCGAGCCATATGACCCAGCCGGAAACCCAGAATGTTGCCACCCAAACCGACGAAGAAGAGCAGCGGGATCAGGGGTCGCAGGCTACCTGCGACATGGTGCCGTGGAATCAATGGGAGCAACAACGGAGGCGGATGAAGAAGATGGCGGACCTCTTGGATCGCCAGAAGGATCGAATCGCGGAACTGACGGGGAAGGAAAAAGGATCGCTACACCCCCGAAGCAGCCACCCACGAAAGAAAACGGTGAAAAACCTCAAGGCTGGGGACATTGGGGAAGGAGGAAAGCCACCTCCTCAGTTGGGTCCAGAAGACTTGGAGGAAGCTACAGCAACATTAACAGGAGAACAGCCACTCTATCAGCCTGGACAAGGAGGTCTGGAGGGATCAACAGCAGCAACAGCAGCTACAGCAGCAACAGCAGCCACAGGAAGAGGGCAGCATGAGGAAACCACAGTGGGGGAAGGCTCAGGATTGGTTGGGAGTGAAGCAGGGACTGGGGAGAAAGTGGGGGAGGAGCAGCCAACAACACCAGAAGATGAACTCCCAGCTCCAGCTGATGTGATCCCAGGAAGCCCACCACATCCACAGCCACTGTCGGCTCAGGAATGGGCGGAGTTGCAGAGGGAGGAAAGAGATCGGTCGTTGGCGGGACACTAGCCGCTGCCTGGGATGCATTACCGGAGAGGATGGGAGGAGAGGGTGTCACAGCCTCGTGTGGAGGAACCTGATCCAGTTCCGTTTGCCCACCAAGCGGAGCAAGCAGGACCCCAGGATCCACCAGCTGAACTCCCAACGACGGAGGAAGTGCCTCCAGCCTCCCAACTCGTCTTGCTGCCACCAGGGCCAATCAGACCACCAGCTCCACCCATGGCGGGACCTCGGCCACCACGCCCCTTCCAGATGTTCCAGAATGTCCAAGCCCCATTCGCGTTCGGAGCAGGAACTCCCACAGGAACTACCCCGGGATTAAGCCAAAGCGGGACTCCAGCATCGAAGGGAGGAGCGCCAAGGAAGGGCCCAACCACTAGACTCGCCTCAGGAAAAGGGAAGCTCAAGAAGATCGTCATGGATTTTTCAGGAACGGATACGGAGACTGGCGAGGACGAAGGGCCCCCAGACGGAACAGCACCGGGTGATGGAAAGGGACAGCACGGCCAGAGCAGCGGCGGCGGCACTCCAGGGATGGGTACGCGTTGCAGCCGTTGTTCAAAACCGCCCGGCTCCAACGCGTACATCCCAACCGCCTGTAAGTTTGCTAACACACCCGGGCACCACCGACACTGCTCGCGAGACCGCTTTGGAAAATCCTGGAAAGCGTGTGCCAAGGATGTGTTGGCCATCCTCGTGGCCTTGCGGCGCCCCGACCTCTTCTGCCGCGGACGCGAACTCACGCTGGGGGACATCCCGGCGGCGGACCTTTCATGGATCCCGGAGTATCGCCCTGGCATCACCGCCGACGAGGTCTTCCAAAATCGCTGCTGGCGATGCGAAGCGGAAGCCAGAAACTTCCCAACGACGGCATACTGGCGCACGCTGACGGCGGAGATGTGGGGGCGATACCCCGAGCTCCGTCGGCCGTTCCCTGACGAGATCCCCCTGGAGAGAGGCAGCGCAACCAAGCGGCCCCGAGAAGACGAAGGTCCAGACGATCCAGCAGCAGGAGGAGAGCCGCCGGAGCACTGTCGCGGAGGTCAGGGAGGACCGCCACCACCACCACCACCGCCGCCGCCGACAGCCTAAAAAGGGGGGAAGGTGAAAAGGACAAAAAAAAAAAAAAAAAAAGGAAAAGGAAGGAAAATGGGGGAGGGGTGACTGTTTGTTTTTGTTTTTATTGTTTTTATTTGTTTTTGTTTTATTGGTTTTCATGAGAATGGCTATAGAGACAGCCTTCTCAAAGAAAAGTAGTAGCTGAACTGGATTGGACCAGTAAGAATGGAAAAGAAAAGGAAGTGAGGAAGAGGGAATAAGAGTTCAGAGGTCAGGGTTCTTTCTTAAATCTTTTTGATACATGATTTCAAGTTGCTATGAGGGTTAGAGATCAGACTGTCTGCTGCTGAAGTGGGCAGGCAGTAAAACACTGTGGCAGGAGTGGGTGTCTGATGGGTTAGGTATCTTTTTGGGGGAAGGCATGAAAAAAAGGGGGGGGGGGGGGGGTAAAAAAAAAAAAAAAACAATGGTTTTTGGACCTGAAAAAAAAAAAAAAAAAAAAAGAGAACAAGCCTACTGGTTGAGAAGGCAGGTTGCTCAGTATTTCTAGGGATGAAGTGAACAAGCTGACAGAACAGCTGTGGATTGTGTTGTGCTTGTGTTATCAAGGTTAACAGACATTTTTCCTGTTGTGCAGAAAGTGATAATTGAAAAAAAAAAAAAAAAAAACTTTTATTTTGGATCCCAACATACTGACACTTAGCACTTGTTCTGTAGTACTGGGGACACTGCATCTGTGGACTTAGTGGTTGAATAGGCAGTTAGGTCTTTCTATTCACCACTTCTCCAACAGTTCTGACCCCAGTTATCTTGAAAATGGAAGTCTAGACACAGAAACAGTTCAGAAAAGAGGGGAGGGGATGTTAAAACTTTTGGGGACAAAAGTTCAGGGAGGAGGGGAGTGGTTACAGCTGTAACCCCAAACCACGTCGCCTCCACCGTTTTCGTCACACTGGTCAAGGCCAGAGTGCTATCGGGTAGAGGAGGGGTAGTTAGGACAGTCCAGCCACAGTCTGGAAGTAGCAGTCCAGCTGCGGAAATGACGAGGTTGGACGGTCCTAGGGGTAGAGACTAAGGGAAGGGATTGAGGGAGGTTAGGAAGATCAGCTAGGCTTGATAGGTTAGGTAGTCCCCATCAGTAGGTGGGATCCTAGGTGATCAGTGGGACTAGGGTGAGTCAGGCGGCAGCCTATTTAATGGCTGATCTTAGGTTATTGGATATTCTGGGTGAGGCTTTTGTGTTTATTCGAGTTTGGACCTTTTGATAGGGGCCCTTCCCCCAGAGGGGGAAGGGTAGATAGGGGCCCTCCTCCAAGTGGAGGAGGGTAGAACGTGGGAACACAACACAATAGCAAACCCAGCCCCAAAGGTTACACAATGTCAAAAATACAACCCCTTTTATACCGTCCACAACACACTAACCCCTTACTCTACAGTGACACACCCACTCACCGATGGGACATCTAGACACTAACCTCGTCACCTCGTATCAACTACTCCCCCCCCCCCCCCCCCGAGTGGTGTCCTCAGCACTCAAGAAAGTTAATCGCGAAAGAAAAACCCGAAAGAAATAAAGAATAAGTACTTTGATTGGCCGCTAAAAAGAGAAACAGGGCCATCCACTGAACAAAACACGAAGAAAAATAGAAAAATAGAAAACAATCCTCACAATCATGCAAACAAGATGATTTTCAAACGGCATAACAGATCCCATACTCTGTGAAATCCAAAAACCTTGTGTCTCTTGCTTGGACGGATGCCCGCTTCTTCGTCTGCTTGCTTCATCAGGGCATTTAGTAATAGCCCGCTCAAGCCTCTCCTAACTCGTGGTTCTATGGTGCGGATGTGGATTCCGCCCACGAGTACCGCCAAGGAGAAGGTTAAACATGGCATAAGCATTGCTTGCAATGTCTTCTTGCTCATGCTTCAGCACACGAACATGAAGAAATGCCCGCTATGCTTTATCTGTTCAAGACTCCAAGTCCGCGCAAGCTTAGATTATAACTTCCGCTCGCTACCTCGCTTCGCAGTTTCACTTAGTCGGAAACCATAAGCTTCGCTCTTGTCAGACACTCTCCCGTAGTCCGCTGCTGTTGATATCCACTGCGGCTTTTCATTCATTGCAGTTTTGGTCACTTCCAATTCCGCTGCAAGTCCTTGGTCAGATTTCTACTTCCGTTTTCTTCATTTACAACTGATATTTTTCCTTCCTTCCTTCCACGGTACATCTTCGTTCTTCGCTCGGTAAAACGCTTGGTCGGATATCACTTAGGCACAACACTCCATTCGTTACGTTTATCCGCTAGTATATAAGCGGTCATCAGTGTAGAGATTTGTCCGAGGCCAAATCCTATGCGGATACCCCCAGGATCTCACGAAGCTGGTTGACTGCTAGAGTCCCCACTTAGCAGCGAGAGCCAGTACACCGATGAGAAGTCCGGCTGATCTCTCAGCTTCTTCTCTCTTCAACGTCCCTACGAATCTCCCATGAGTTTGTCCGCCGCAACACCTCAGAACAATAGCCGCTCGAGCATATCCATAACATGTATGGCCACTGCTATAGAGATTTGTCTGAGGCCTACATTTCCCCCAGGATCTCATCGAATCATAATCCGCTGGTTGGCTACTAGAGTCCCTACGTAGCAGCGAGAGCCAGTATATACAGCAGAGCGTCCGGCCATTCCCTGACCTCTTCGTCCTTTCTGCTCCAGTGCTATTGTCTTCGCTGGTCCGCTCCAATGTTTTTCCGAGTTTGGTCTTCAAATAATGTCCGCTCCTTCTTCGGCGGTTTGAATTAATCCGCCCTGATGGTCCAATTTAATCCACCCTGGCGATTCTTTGTTGTCTTCGGCCAATCCTCTGATGCTTTGGTAAACCCCCATAAGTCTCCATTACATCCTCAGCTTCAGAACATCCATAATCCGCTCATGACTGAGTCAATCGTTGCATAACCACCTTCACGCCTCCAAGTCGGTTGTCGATCAGAATTTCCGCTCAAGCAATCACACATAGTTCTCAGTAGCAGCGTCACTATCCGCTCTGGCTTTGTTGATTTCCGCTTGGCAGTTCTACTGTCTCCATATGAACACATTTACTCCGCTCTTTGGATGCCTGTATTGTCTGTCACTTAGTCCGCTTGCACCTTTGCTGCATTGGAATTTCCGCTCAAGACACACACCCTCATCGCCTTTGCATTCTGCCTCAGCAGTCCGCTCTAACAGTCCGCCTTTGCCTTAGCTTTTAGTCCGCTTAGTGCAATAGTTTGACGGCTGTAATTTGGTCGATGAATACTCCTTAGACTTTTGGGTGTTGTTCTTGGCGCTAGACTTCCATTTATGGCTAGTAATGTGAGCCATATCCGCTCAATGGTTTGTGGTAATGTCCGCCCTGACCAGACGTATGATTCCGCTTAGTCTTTCAGCCAATAGTCCTTGGACCTGACCATCCAGGTTGGCTCTTTTATTTCCGCTCTGGCTCAGGTTCTTGACGGTCTAATTTAATCCGCCTGACGGTATAATTTAGTCCGCCTTGACGACCTCATTTAGTCCGCCTCTGCTATTCCGCTGTTGAAAAGAGAATGAGTTTTCCGCTCGTGATTCTCGGTTGGTTCCATGGCAACTCGATTAGTTACCACCATACACTTCCACGGCATTAACCTCTAATTCTTCTTCTTCACTCAGCCCAGAATATCACAATCCGCTACCACATCCATTAGACCTCAAAGTTTACCCACAAGATATCCGCTCAGAGCTTCAACAATGCTTCACTTGCCCATTCATAACATTAAGTCACAAATATCCAATGTGGCACTGCTATTGCGTGCTCCTTAATCAGATTCAAACTCTCGAGAACGCTCGATAGCTCGTGGCAAGCTACATTTAATCCGCTCGTCTTATATCCGCTTGTGTGAGGTCTTGGCCTATTGAAAGTCTATTCCAGGCGGACTATATACTCTCCACCAGCTCCTTCTGCAACAAGTCATTCTGCATACTTAATAGCTTAGCAGATGATTCCTTCTCTTCCGCCCTGCGTACTTAGCAGCTTTGCAGGCGGTTTAATCCCCCACTTGGGTGCGTTGAACTCCACTATCGCTTGAACTCGGTTTGTAGGTAACTGGCAGGCCGCTCTTCCGCTCTTTATTAGCCTGGCGACTTCTTTTCTCTCTTTGTCTTCTTGTCGCTAGTTGTGCTTACATTCTTCCGCTATGGTCCAACTCTTGGCAGTATAAAGTCTTTGTCTTGTTATCTTCGCACTGAAAATCCGCTCTTTTGCGGTTGCTAGTCCGCTGGGTGATCAGCCCAGGCGGTTTGTGCGTTGATACAGACTCGTTTCTGCTCCTGCCATGTAACACAACCTCCAGCTCCTGTTTCCTGACCGCCTCCAACTCTTGATGTATTAAAATCCGCCTCCAACGCGATCGTGAAACTACCGTAGTTCTAGCCTCGATACTTCGCCGATATTCCGTGTTGTGTGTCCGCTGGTGCTCCTCCAAGCTCAACCGCTTTAGCTCACAACAACACCGCCTATTCTTCCTCCGCGTTGGAATATCATAGTCCGCCCAGCAGAGTGTAAGGGCAGCAGTTCGCTGGGCCACTTTGCCCGCCTTCTTCCTCTGTCCGCCCTCACTCTCCGCCGTTTCCGTTTAACCGCTTTGGCGGACTTCGTTTTTCCGGCTCTGGCGAACTACCTCGGAGTTCTGTCCGCTCCCTTTTTCCGCCACCTATTTTGTCCGCTGCGCCATTTTGTCCGCTGTCAGACTCTGGCCTTTTCCATTCGCTGTCTGACTTTGGCTCGTCCGCTGCACTTCCGGCTCGCCATTTCCGCTCTGCGGATTCCGATGTAACACTTCCGCTCCGCGGATTCCGCTGTGATACTTCCGCTCTGCCAAATTCCGCTGTAACACAGTGTGACATGACTGTATGTCCGACAACGGAATTTCTGGCAGCTGTCACAGGCGCAGTCGTCGACTTCTTGCGCAACAACTATCCGCCACCACGCGTTGGCCGTCCGTGTGTCGAACTTCCCTCACGAACGTTGACTCGAACTTGGTTCGTCCATAGGTGGTTCGTTTGTAGGAGATCTTTGCAGATCTGCTGTAGATCTTTTCCAGAAATTTCCAGGTTCTGTCGAAACTCTGTCTTAGGGAAACTTAAGCTCTCACCTTTCCTTTCCACTGCTTTTCGAGCTCTTTCGACCTGTTTCGAACTCTTTTCGACCACTGTGCTGTCCTTTAGGTTGACAGTCACAAGGTCACCTGCAGATTTCTGTAGATCTGACCCTTAGATCTCTTCCTGCGACGGGTTCCTTTTCGTTTCCTTCTCCTCGCCTCTACCCTGACCTTTCCAGTGCTTACGAACTCGTCGCTCGCACTCGCGCTCCTTCGATCCCACCTAGCACCACCCCCTTTGGTGCCATCACTCCTTGCCCATCCCCTCTTGATAGGCACTTAACCTAGCCACTGACTTTTTCGTGGCTCCGCCTACAGGGTCGCCCGTCCTCGTCGTTTAGGGACGCCCAAGCTCCGAAACCAAAATGATAGGGGCCCTTCCCCCAGAGGGGGAAGGGTAGATAGGGGCCCTCCTCCAAGTGGAGGAGGGTAGAACGTGGGAACACAACACAATAGCAAACCCAGCCCCAAAGGTTACACAATGTCAAAAATACAACCCCTTTTATACCGTCCACAACACACTAACCCCTTACTCTACAGTGACACACCCACTCACCGATGGGACATCTAGACACTAACCTCGTCACCTCGTATCACCTTTATTGATTGTTGTAAGAAAGCTTGTGTGAAGAGTCCTGAGTAAGGTGCCTTGCAAAGGCCGTGTGATCAACTTCAAGAGGGGCTGTCCCCACTTCCGCCGTTCCCGTTCTGCAGAAACGCCATCACCACCGTTAAGTACGGCTGCAGGGGTGACCCCAGCGGTCAAGGTTACCCTATTTGTTGGTTACATCCGGCGACCAACGCCACGATCGACAATTTGAAGATGAACTTGGTTGGATATCTGGTGCACTCGAGGATCATAAACGAGTCTCCCGCGGAGAAAGAAGCAATATTGAGGAAGTGTGTCAAGAAGAAAGGCCAAACATGGCTAGTTTGGCTGGAGCACTTTCGCCAGGAAGCTCTGGCGGTAGAAGCCGATGTCGAAGATACAAGAGTCAAGGACATCTTCTTCAAACTCCTTCCGAAGGACTGCAGAAACGGTATCGCGGGAATGCCGACCATTAACTACAAGGATGTGATCCAAAACGCAAAGGAATGGTTGATCAACGTCTTTCGTTTGGTTGATACCAGCGCCCACACTGGAGGGGACGCAATGGACATTGGAGCGGTAGGCGAGACTACAGCACCTGCAGAAACGGAAGCGCCGGTGAGACAAGGAGAACTTCCGCAGACCGATTGGCAACAAAAGCTGAAAGAGGTACCGTTTGGCTCTCTCAAGTATCACTCAATTGAGTAAGAGAGATCGAAGATTCAAAGGTTTTTTGAGCTGGTTGGCAAAGAGCGGCGGCGGCGGAAGCGGAGGCAACGGCGGATTCAGGAACAACGGAGGTGGATTCAGAAGAGGAGGAACGCCGTATCGTGGAATGCCTACGAGAACCGTTCAATTCGATGAACCCCAATTCGAAGACAATAACGAGTTTGAAGGATTGGAAGAAGAAGATCTCTATCAACCCGAGACAAACTATGTCGGGACTATTTCTGCCGTGCCTGTGGCAAAAGTGCCGACGAGAAAATGGAAGAAGTCCGAGAGAACGCAGTACCGTCGCGGGAATCCAACCGGTGGACCAAAGCAAACAAGGAGTTCCAAGAGTCCTGAAACCGGAGGGATCTTGAAGACCAAAACTTACAAGGAAGTTTTGACTGTGGGAAAATCAGCAGGACTCCTGACGACCAAGATGTCTCTCGTGTCTACAGCCGCAGAAAGTGTGGAAGAGTTTGCTATCATCGATACGGGGGCAGCCGTCTGTAACCATCCTTTGGGTGCGCCTTGCAGGCGATGGGTCAGGTGTTTCTTAGCAGGAAACGCTGCAAATCGAAAACCTTATACCCTTTATCGTTTCAACTAGGAGGGCTCGGTGAGAGGTCGGAATACAAGAGCTTTGGACGACCAAAAGCGTGGAGACTGAGGCACAAGTCGAACATGAACAAAAAGTGGTTACAAGGAAGAATAAAAACCCCCTTCTCTTATAGGGTAAAAAGAGCCACTTCTTAGCTACTCATTTGTACAAAGTAGCTACCCCGTAGCTACCCATTTCTAATACCCTAGCTTCACCCAACTACCCTTTATTAACTATTACCAACCCTTACAAATTGGAGGTACTCAGTGAGAAATACTGAGTACTGTTTCCTAAGTTTCACTGTTTCTGATAACATAAGCAGGACTTCTGAACGTCCTTCCCAGTACTGCAAGAGGAGCTGGACCCTTCTCCTGCCACAGACCCTTAAAATGCAGGTCACAGCTGTAACCCACTTCGTTTCCACTGTGAAGTACTCCGAATTTCATACCATCTACTCAGATGGTCTGCAACAAAATTGGCTTTCCCATCTATGTGTCTTACGGAGATACTTGAACAACCGCTGAACTGCAAAGTTTCTTTGATTCCCGTTACTGCTCGCAAAGTTCTCAAATCGTTAATCGGTGCTGCCTCTTTCCCCTCTTGGGTAAGGTGTGCCCATAAACTTTTCACTGCTGCCCAATTATCGGAAAAAATCTGAACAGCAGTTCCTCTCCACAAATCTGCGGGTATTTCCTTAACGGCGCTCATGGCTGCCAATACTTCCCCCAAAAAACTTGAATGTTGTCCACTTATTTTTCCATGTCCGAGGTATAAAATCCTTCCCGAACCATCGGTCAAAATATACCCGAAATACTCTGAGGTGTCAATAGAAGCCCAATCAACGAACAACTTCCTTTGATTATCACCGGCAGAAAATGCTCGGCAATAGCAACGACTCAACCAACGTGATACCTTACTTTTCAGTTCTTCCTTTACCTCTTGTGGCGATACTTGATTGGCTTCCATCTTAGCCAAGAAATGCTGCATGTCCCATTCCAGAGTCGAGTTCTTGAAAGCATTCAGCAAACCGCGGAGCTGCTGAATCTCCCGCAGTTCTGCCGATCCCACCAGCTTGGCGATAGTTTCGTTCACTTTTTCCCACGGTATATCCGGGTGGAATTTTCCTTCTTGGATATGGAATCCGAGAAACTTTACCTCAGTTCCGCTGACGATTTTCCTCTGGTTGATCTGAAGTCCATACTCCTTTGAGGGACGTTTGACTTCGGCGGCTCTCTCCTATAGCCGCATTCCTCCAGCGATACTGCCATTTCCGCCATTTTAGTCTTCTGCGGAGGTACTAGAGTCCCGAAGACCTCCGGGTGTTTCCTCACCATTTCTTTCAGCGCTTCCGCCATGGACTCTTTTTCTTGTTCGGATCTAGTCAGGCCCGCCCGAAGTCCCCTTTCGACGGGCCTTTTTAGTTTGATACCTCTCGGTCATTGAACTTGACCACCCCTTCGTGAGCAAAGGTTGCAACCTTGTAATTGCTCGGCAACTGCACTGGTAAGTCGTTCCAGTTCCCTATCTGCACGCGGAGATACTTGTAACCCATAATAGGGTCGTCGCCACCAATTTCGTCACACCCGCCACAGTGGTTTTACCACCACACTTGGAGGGTATATGGATAAAACGGAGGAGAGCGTGAGCTCTTCGGTCAGAAGTAAAAACGGCAAGAAGAGTGAAGACACAAGATAGAACTCAAGCAAAAAACAAGCTTACAATGAGAACGTTTGGTCTCTCCCTTTTAACCCCCAATCACTCCTTCCAAATAGGGTCCCGATAGCTTCCCGCTAAACTCCCCATAACTACACCCTAGCTACCCTGGATTCCGTTCTCATCCTTACTAATCTTGACTACACCTCCCATACTCTCTCTCCACCTTTGGTTCATTCACCCATCATTTCACCCCTTTGCATCAGCTTGGATGGATCAAAAATGAATAAAAGAAAACATAAAACCCGTACAACGTCCGTCTTGTTGTGGCAGGACTGACTCCTTTTATTGTGCTGTGGCAGGACTGCTCCTTCACCACAGTCATTTCTGCACTGCTGCCACAGTCCCAGTTCTGTGGCAGCACTCCTCCTGTGGAGGTGACGAAATGGGTGGCGGCGACGTGGTTTGGGGTTACAGCTGTAACCCATCTCTCCCTCCAGCCGAGACACTCTCAAGAGAAAGTCGAGGCGATAAATAAGAAAAACCGATTTATGAAACGATAGAAAAACTGCAAACGCAACCGATCGATGAACTATTTCCCATAAAACAGCCAAAGAAAGGCGGAGGGAAGTACTACCAAATCAAAATAAGTTTCTTTGTCATTTATCAAACCATTTCCATGAGGGGCCACTTCCGGGAGAGAAACCAGCACCAGCGTAGCCCTCCTCTCCAACTCTCACTTCCGCCGCAGGCGTGAAAGGGCATCGATATGTCGATGCTTCGCGCCGGACTGATATGTTACGAAGAAATCGTACTCTTGAAGACGGAGACTCCATCGAAGTAACTTGCTGCCGAGATCCTTCGCCGTTAGTAACCACACGAGGGCTCGGTGGTCGGTTTTCACCTCGAAACGGACGCCGTGCAAATATGGACGGAACTTCTCAATAGCCCAGAGTACGGTGAAGCATTCCCCTTCAACACTACTCCAATGTGTTTGTGGTCCAGACATCTTGATCGATGCATATGCAACGACTCTCTCTCCTTCGGGATATGGTTGAGAAAGAATGGCGGCTCCGGCGTGGGCAGACCAATCGGTCGTGAGAATGAACGGACGGCGGAAGTCGGGAAGGGTGAGGATCGGCCGTTGGATTAACAACTTCTGGAGGGTCCGGAAAGCTTGGTCTGCGGCATTGGTCCAAGTCCACCTGGCAGCTTTCTTCAATAACTCGTACAAGGGTCGTGCGAGTTCAGCGAAACGGGGGATGAAACGCCGATAGAATCCCGTCAAACCAAGGAAATGGCGCACTTCTGCCACAGACTCTGGTGGTTGTAGTTTCTCCACTGCCGTGATGTGTCGTTGTAACGGCGCGACTTGACCCTTGAAGATTTCATGTCCCAAATACTCCACGTGTTGTGTCCCGAAAATGGATTTAGTCGGCGAAACTCGCATGTTTGCTTCTTCCAAACGTCGAAGTACTTCCGTTAGCAACCGAAGGTGTTCTTGGAACGTCGAAGCATATATGATGATGTCATCAATATATACCAACACACCTTGCCACAGCAAATCTCCGAGGATAGAGTCCACCAACCGCTGGAATGTATTCCCGCTGTTGCACATCCCCATCGGCATCCGTGTCCATTCATAAAGTCCGGAGCGGACTCGAAACGCACTCTTGGCGGCGGCATCCGCGGAAAGGGGCACTTGCCAATATCCGGCCTTCAGATCCAAGGACGAAAACCAACGGGCGTGGCGGAGTTGGTCGATCGCCTCGTCGACACGGGGGATCGGGTATTCGTCTCTCCGCGTGATGGCATTCAAGCGGCGATAGTCGATGCAAAATCGCAAACGATCATCGGGTTTGGGGACGAGTACCACTGGTGCTGCCCAAGGACTCTTGCTGCGGCGGATGAGTCCAGTGTCCAAAAGATCCGCCACTTCTCTTTCCGCTACTTCATGTTCCTTTTGCGAAAAGTAACGACCCCGTTGATGAATAGGGGGATGATCTCCGGTATCCACTTCATGTGTTGTGGCAGTAGTCGCCGTTGTCTCTTTCAACGTCCAAGCAAACCGTGAGAAGTATTGCCGCAATACCTTCCGCAAACCCCATATACGAGCCGAAGACAATTGATCGCCAAGAGGAATGGTACGAACCTTTTCTTCTGCCGTCCGTGTGTCTTCCAAGACTTGACGTGCACCAGTGCTCCAATGGAAGTCCTTCTCCAATTTTTGTGGAAGTTTCGCCAATGTATTTCTTTTAGTTTCCACCTCAGCCCCACATTGTCCTTTCCTTGGCGGCAGTAGGGCACCCGCTGTAGTGCCACCAAGGTTGTTGACGAGTGCTTCAAACGCACTGGCCAGTGGCGGGAATGCCACTGGCGGGACTCAATTTGCGCAAGGCACGGCCGTCATGTGTACGGAGGCGGTTGTCGAGATTGTTGCCCGCGATGATGGTAATCTCCGCATTCGTCGGATTGAACAAATGACATTGGGCCACTTGTCCCGACGGGAAACGTACCGGCACCGCCACTCTTGTGTGTGCCGGGATTCGTCCTGATTTGGCTGCCTCCGTGGTGCTCTTCCGCTGTGGTAGTCCTTCCGTAAACCGCACTCGTTTCTGCTGCTTTCCAGAGAGGAGCGGAACTTCTCCCCATTCATCTTGTGATGTTTTGTATCGCAAGACTGATAAGCCGAGATCAATGATCGCCTCAGCCTTCTGCAACCAATCCACCCCGAGAAGGATGGCGTATGGCACTGTGTCCGAAACATGAATGTCCACCATATGTGTCGCTCCTCCAACTTTCACGGGAAAATCGGGAATAACGCCACGAGCAGCGGCGAGTTTGCCGTTGGCCGTCCTGAAACACACTTTTGACGGCTGTATGAGATGCAAAATTCCTGCCCTTTCTGCGGCTTTGGTGGCGAGAAGTGTTACACCAGCACCGGTATCCACAATGCCCTTCTCAGCAGTTCCTCCAATCTTTATCCCTTGAATTTGCACAATCGCGGGGGTCGCTCTTGCCCCGCAATTCATCACGTCGATAGTGGAAATACTTGCATTCCACTGTTGTCCAATCCAATATCCGAAACCGACAACAAAGGTCAAAAGTGTCGAAATCCAAGTCACCCATGTCAATCGTGTGTTCTTCTTCTTTGGCTCCGGTGTCATAGTCGCCACAGTAGGGAAGAACTCGGGGGCAGAATCATCTTCCGGCATGGCCAAAACGGCAGGTTGCTCCATGATGTTCATATTGATTTCATCCATCAGGTCTTGTACTCCGTTGTCAAATGTCGGCTCTGCCATGTGTGCCGGTGTCGTCATTCGCTTCAGAAATTCTTCTTTCAATTTGGGAGACCAACGGAATAAATCGTGAAGACGAATTTGTACCACTTGTCGCAACAGTCCTTCCGGACTGAAGACGATTGGTGATGTAGCGGCACTGGTACCACTTGAAGGAGTCCAAGGTCTTCGATTCATCGGCCGTCGGGATCGTTGATCGACCTGCATCCTATCACCCACGAGAACATCTGCTTCTGCCATTTGCACATCTTTTGTCACCTCTGCGAATTGCTTCTCCAATAACCGGAGACGTTCCTCCCATCCTGTAGATGCATTTGGTTTTTCGGGTGTCGGCATTGTTGCCGGTGGAGTGAACAGGGGTGTTGCACTTGTCGACGCCTGTGGCGGCGGTCCAAAAAGCGGGGTCATGGTGGCAATACTTGGCATTGCGAGTGCCGCCGGTGTGATCTGGCCCGCGTCTCGAAGGGCCCACATTTCCATCTCCGCCGCACGTTGCGCCACTGCCTCGAGGTTGGCGAAGGCCTGAACGCAAAGCCATGGGCGAAAATCCTGGCGTATTCCTTGGATGAAGTACTGGACCTGTTCTGCGGCGTGAGGTGCCACTGTGAGTTGGCGGAACAAGCTCTGTAGCCGATCCCGGTAAGTCATCACTGGCTCTCCGGCCATTTGGCGGCAGTTGTGCAACTGGTGAAGTAGATCCACTTGAGATAATCCAAAACGCGTTTGAAATGCAGTTCTCCAAGCCGCCCATGTCGTACCATCAAAAGCACCACCTCGGTCGGCCATCCATGATTGATGCCACGAAAGCGCATTCCCTCTCATCGCCTTCAACAACTCTTGTCCCATTTCTTCAGCGGACCAACTACACAAGCCTTTTGTGCTTTGTGCATGATCGAGCCAGTTGGCGGCTTTCGTCCCATATTCGCCATCAAATTTGTCCAAACATGGCTGCTTCCTTGTATTGGTCACCACCATCCTTGTTCCCACTACAGTTGGAAGTACTGTGGCAGGAGTTCCTGCGGCAGAAGGTGTTGAGGTCGAAGGCGCTCCGGTAGCGCTTGGAGTGGTTCCAACCTGGGACTCAACGGAATGGAATGAAGCACACGAGCTTGAGTTTGAGCTTGAACTTGTTAGCACACCTAGCCGTCGTCGAGTTTGCCGAAGAAGTGACTTGAAATGCTCGAAATGAGACTCGGGTAATCCCAATTGCTCACGAAGTCGGCGGGCTCCGGTCGGATCGTCGGGATCAATGTTGTCCTAGCTCCGAAACCAAATAGGGTCGTCGCCACCAATTTCGTCACACCCGCCACAGTGGTTTTACCACCACACTTGGAGGGTATATGGATAAAACGGAGGAGAGCGTGAGCTCTTCGGTCAGAAGTAAAAACGGCAAGAAGAGTGAAGACACAAGATAGAACTCAAGCAAAAAACAAGCTTACAATGAGAACGTTTGGTCTCTCCCTTTTAACCCCCAATCACTCCTTCCAAATAGGGTCCCGATAGCTTCCCGCTAAACTCCCCATAACTACACCCTAGCTACCCTGGATTCCGTTCTCATCCTTACTAATCTTGACTACACCTCCCATACTCTCTCTCCACCTTTGGTTCATTCACCCATCATTTCACCCCTTTGCATCAGCTTGGATGGATCAAAAATGAATAAAAGAAAACATAAAACCCGTACAACGTCCGTCTTGTTGTGGCAGGACTGACTCCTTTTATTGTGCTGTGGCAGGACTGCTCCTTCACCACAGTCATTTCTGCACTGCTGCCACAGTCCCAGTTCTGTGGCAGCACTCCTCCTGTGGAGGTGACGAAATGGGTGGCGGCGACGTGGTTTGGGGTTACAGATACTGCCCGCGATAATTAAGTCCGGCATGGATGGCGATACTGCTCCCAGTTGGCACTACTGGCTTCAACTCGATTTCCTTGGAAGCCTTGATAGGGATCCACACGGTTGACAACGAGTGAGGTCGAAGGACGAGATTTCGCCCCAGCGGCACTGAATAGTAGTTCTCGGCAACGTTGATTATCTTCAAGTGACGCTTGGCAGAAGTGAGATCCAGGCTTTCTCCTTCCACTGGTTCTCTTTCTGGAAGAACCACTTCTTCTGGCAACCGTGTTACCATGCACTGCAGCGTTTTTCCGGATCCGATACTGATCCTCTTCCTCCGTACATCAATAACCGCGTTCAAGGAGTTGAGTATCGGCATTCCAACCAATAACTCATAGCCGGGCTCCTTCATCACATAAAAATCTGCAGAAACCTTCTTCCCCTCGGTTGTAACCTCCCAAAACGTCGTCTTGACCGCTCTTGTCACACACGCCACAGTTGTAACCCCAAACCACGTCGCCTCCACCGATTTCGTCGTCCCTGCAGCGGGAGTAGGTGTGTTTGGTAGTAATCGGGAAGGACAAGACTTAGTTGGGCTAGATTGGGTTGATCCGGCTTCGAGTAGACCTTGATTTGGATCAAGTACATTTGTGATGGGATGTGGGAAGATATATTGGACGAGTTTATGGACGTTGGACCCTTTTTGCTTTGGATTGTAAGTCTTCCTTTGGAGTGGGACTGTGGCGTGTGTGACAAGAGCGGTCAAGACGACGTTTTGGGTGGTTTCGGAGCCAACAAGGAGACTTTTTAGCTCTCCTGATCCAAGGAAGAACCAAGGAAGGCTTGCAACCCTTAGCAAGGGTCGAGACAAGTGCAAGGGAGGTCTTTCCCTAGTGGAAGTGAAGTGAGCACTTGCAGGAGTGAAGAGAAGGACCTACAGGGGTATTCGCTCCTCAAAGGAACACAAGGTCGAGCTTGAGTCGCTCAAAAGGTTAAAGAGAAGGCGAAGAAGTTCTGTGGTTCTTGGGATCTGTGTTAGGTTAAGATCTTAACCTAAGGGTTGGTCAGGAGTGCGCTTGCGCCGCTTTTGTCTTGTTTTTCTGTGAGTTGCGTGGTGGCGTTTTCAAAAGAAACGAGAGGCGAGAGTTGGTGCTGTGTAGCTACTGCCGAGGTTTTATAGGTTTTCGTTTCCAGTGGTGTTTCGCAGTAGGAGTGGTATTGCCGTTTTGCAAAAGAAGCGAGAAGGCGAGACGGTGCTGTGTAGCGACTGCCGAGGTTTCATGGGTTTTCGTTTGCAGTGGCGTTTTTCGCAGTAGGAGTGTTGGCTGAGTAGAGATCTGTCGCTGAGAAAGAAGGCGAGAGTCAGTGTTGTGTAGCGACTGCCGAGGTTTTATAGGTTTTCGTTTGCAGTGGCGTTTTCCGAAGTAGGAGTGTTGACTGAGCACAGATCTGTCGCTGGCGCGTCGCTACAGCAAGGTCGGCTGTATTGTTTGGGTGTTTTTCTTTTCGCAGAGTCGCTCTTTTCTAAGAAACAAGATCTCCAGCAGTTTTCTTTGATCGTGTGAGGTGTCGTTCCAGTGGTTCGTAAGGTGGACGAGACTTTGTTTTGGTTACTTTGTTTTGGTGTCGGAAGTCTACTTTGTTTGAAGCCGACAGTATTATTGTGGGACGTTCAAGTCGGCGATGGTTACAGCGTAAGGGACTTTTTCGAAGTAGATCTGTAGGAGTCTGTTGTTTGTCTTGGAAACAGTGGAGACGGAAGTTTTTGCCGTTGAAGTGTTTGAGAAAGAACGACGAAAAAGAAAAAAAGATCTCACTGCGTTGAAAGCAGAAGTGAGTGCGAAAGCGGTTGCCCCACACTCACACTTTTGTGGGTAGGAGTCGGCGACGGACAGAAAGAGGTTTTCTTTTGGGCGCACGTTGTTTTTCTTTTATACGAGGAAAAGAGTAAGACTGTCGTTACCCTAGTGGGGAGAGTGCGTGGCGTTACTGCTTGGAGCGATCTTTACAGGAAAAGCGAGGTTAATCTTCAACCTTTGGTTGGAGCGCAGCAAAACAGGTTGCTTGGGTCGAAAAGATCAGTGCACTGAGGTTGTTGGAGGAGTTGCGCTGTGCAGGGTTGCATAACCAGGCGACTAAAGTGAGGGTGCGCTACGAGGAAAGCAAAAGTGTGACAAGCGCGAAAACACGTCGACTGGGGACGTCGTGTGGATCGACTCACACAGAACACGAGCAAATGGGAGGTCGGATCTCTTCCACCTGGTGCGCAAAGTCGTTGGAGTGGGAGTGGTTGCAACCACAACTTTTGTTTCATTGTCGCTGGTGGGGCGCGAGTGTGTCGGCCAGTTTCGCGGACTTATGATTTGTTTCACGAGGAAAGGTCTATTTTGAGAAGTGTTGGACGGAGTGTTTGAAATGTTGGTGTTTTGGGCTAGATTTATGACAAGATTTGCAGTGATCTACGAATAGTCCAGAAGTGCAGTGCAGCAGTATCATTTTTGTTGACTTGACATATCAGAACTGATTTTTACAGTATTCGAATTTGTGGAGATTTTGCCACACCATTTCCTTTGGCAGAAGTCTTGGTTGAGAGGGAGAATTTCCATCACTTCTACAATGGAAATTCAGCAAGAGTAAAGAAAGAAAGAAAAAAAAAAAAAAAAAGGGAAGAAGATTATAGATGGAAAAAAAAAAAAAAAAAATCAAAATTCTAAAGAACAGCAAGAGATGGAAGAGTAGGAATGGTGTTTCTGAGTTGAAAGATGGAAGTATTTCCACTCAAGTGCGGCACTGTTTGATGACTTGCAGTTGGCATATGTGAGTGCTCCTGTTGATTTGCTTCTAGTTGTTTCGTCTGGCTGGGATCTGGAAAGAGTGATAAAAGTGTGTAGGCGAGAGCGTCTGGGAAGCGGTGATACTCGTTTGGGGTTTTAGACTCGGGAAGTAGGGTCGTGTTGGGTTTCTCCCATGTGGTTACTTTGGTACCACTTCTTGGGCGGTGTCGCAGTCCGCAGTATTACTGGGGTTTTCTTGTTTTCGAGTTTTGGTGAAACCTGTAGGAGAGAAACGAAAGTTATTGCGGAGTGTTTCTCATTAAAGCAGGTAATGATGCAAGATAGGGGCTTGTTTCAGGTCGCACCCATAGAGCGGATGCTCCAGTGTTTCTGGTTTTGACTTTCGGAGTATTCGCTGGGGGACGTTTTGACAGCGTAACTGTGGGTAGAAGGGATCGACAGAAATGCGGCAGGGAGTTTAAGGTCGAGTTTTTGGGCCCGTGTTTCTTTTTGGGAGAGTGAGTGTTGTGGACGCGGAAGTTCGACAGTGTTTCAAAAGGACAGAGTGATTGTGTCTTCTTGGCAGTAATGAACTTTCTTGTGGAAGGGTAGACATTTTTGGTGAGTGGTGAACGTTCTATTGTCGACGATAGTTGCGATACAATATCTTTTGGAAGAGGTGTTTCTTTTGCACAACAAGGATTGCGGAAAAAAAAAAAAATAAAAAAAAAATGGCAGAAGTACTGATTGATACGGGAAAAGTCAAGGACCAGCAGTTTATCAAGGCGGGATTAGCTACCCCGAGTTTATAAGTTGCGGTGATTGAGCGGACCAGGGGTGAGTGTGTGTAGAGGAAGGACTGGGAACGTGTTTTTAGATGGTTTGTTGGCGACCAATCAAGCGGCAGCCACGGAAAGTTCTGAGCATTATGGGGTGCTCTGTATTTCTGTTGGCGGTCGTGGGATGAGAGCTGATTTATGAAATACTGTGGGTAGTATCTTTTAGGGGGATAGGAAATGGAAAACGGCTTTGAAACAGAAAGACCAGTCGTGATCAGAGGCAAGAACGACAGCAGTACTGAGCATCAAAAAGACAGCTCAGAATGGAAGGAGTACGCCCTAACAATATTGCCAAGGAGGTTGTGGGTGGTACCAACAGTATGAGAAGATAGAGGTACAAGGTTTTTCAGCTAAGGAAAAGATAAGGGAGCAGTTGAAAAATATATATATATATATGGTGTGTGGACGAAGAGAAGAAAAAAAAAAAAAAAGAGGGGGAAAATATATGGAAAAAGTCTTTCAGGGATTGAGGTATTTGTTCTATCTCCAGTATTTCTGATAGGAACAGTGGCAGGTCTGCTTTTGCACTCAATAGTGACCTGTTGAGGGTATTTGAGGCTAGTGCTGGAGGTCACCATTTGGTTAAAATGGCCAGCAAAAGTCTGTTTACTAGCAAGAGTGAGAGTGGGCGTGAGTAAAGGGGTTTTTCTTGTTACCTCTGCGGTAGTGACGTTAAGAAGAAAGACGTTCTAACCTTTGTCAGATGGGAGTTGCGGAACAGCAGGTACAGAGTAAGGGGTACCTTGTCTGAAAGGGAAAAAGAAAGAGTCACAGCGTCAGGTAGACGTGCCTGGGCGACTCTAGAGTGGAAAAGTGCGTCGACAGCAAAAGTGGTGCGACTGGAAACTACGTTTGCTGTTCAGGAGTTACAGTAAACGTGGTCAGGAAATGGAAGTAGCGTTTGGGACGTTGTTGAAGGAAGAGGATAATGGATATCAAGATACAAAGAAGAAAGAGTGATTGTGGAAGAGCCATGGCAGGTTCCAAGATGAGCCGGTGGTTATAAAAGCAAGCGAGGAGGAGTCCTCAAGGAAGAGTGATTGTTGAAGAGCCGTGGCAGGTTCCAAGATGAGCCGGTGGCCATAAAAGCAAGCGAGGAGGAGTCCTCAAGAAAGAGTGATTGTGGAAGAGCCATGGCAGGTTCCAAGATGAGCCGGTGGTTATAAAAGCAAGCGAGGAGGAGTCCTCAAGAAAGAGTGATTGTGGAAGAGCCATGGCAGGTTCCAAGATGAGCCGGTGGTTATAAAAGCAAGCGAGGAGGAGTCCTCAAGGAAGAGTGATTGTTGAAGAGCCGTGGCAGGTTCCAAGATGAGCCGGTGGCCATAAAAGCAAGCGAGGAGGAGTCCTCAAGAAAGAGTGATTGTGGAAGAGCCATGGCAGGTTCCAAGATGAGCCGGTGGTTATAAAAGCAAGCGAGGAGGAGTCCTCAAGAAAGAGTGATTGTGGAAGAGCCATGGCAGGTTCCAAGATGAGCCGGTGGTTATAAAAGCAAGCGAGGAGGAGTCCTCAAGGAAGAGTGATTGTTAAAGAGCCGTGGCAGGTTCCAAGATGAGCCGGTGGTTATAAAAGCAAGCGAGGAGGAGTCTTCAAGGAAGAGTGATTGTGGAAGAGCCATGGCAGGTTCCAAGATGAGCCGGTGGTTATAAAAGCAAGCGAGGAGGAGTCTTCAAGGAAGAGTGATTGTGGAAGAGCCATGGCAGGTTCCAAGATGAGCCGGTGGTTATAAAAGCAAGCGAGGAGGAGTCCTCAAGGAAGAGTGATTATGGAAGAGCCGGGGCAGGTTCCAAGACGAGCCGGCGGTTATAAAAGCAAGCAAGAAGGAGTATACAAGAGACGACGCAGCTGTGGTTATGTTTATACAAATCAGACGATGGATTGAGGTACTGTGAAGATATTTTCGCTGCAGCGTAAATATTAGGTGGAAGTGTCGCTGTTCAGCAGCAAATGATGGAAGTAGCGCCACAGATGTAGTGTCCAGGTGGCAGCTCAGCTCAAAAGAAGCTTGGAAACCGCGCCACAGACGTGATGTCTGGATGGCTGCAACCTCAGCTTTTGGAGCTTACGAAGAGGAAGAGAGATGATGAAGAGAAAGAGAGATGATGAAGAGAAAGAGAAAGCGTGGACAGGAGAGAGTCGCGTAAGAAAGAGGCACAGAGTGTGACCTGATGAAGAGAAAGAGAGACACTGGGTGTGTCCTGACGAAGAGAGAAGAGAGAAGAGAGAAGAGAAAGAGATATGCATATATGAGAATTGGTGTGCAGACGTGCCACCAGAAGAGAAGATACAAGCGCCGTATCCTGCGTGGTGGCGGCAGCTGAACTGGAGGTATCCATATGGTGTTGAGAATGGCGAGATCAAAAAAAAAAAAAAGAATGACAACAATGGTTAGAGAGCCTTCCAAAGGTGTGAACTGGTATGGAGATTTAAGCGCTTTGGGAAGGGTGACCAACCCTGTAGCAGCTTGTCTTATTTGGGAAGATATGAGTGTGCGGAAAGATTGGTTTTTGGTAATGGAAAGAGTGGGTATCCTTGTTGAACGAGCGAAGATGCGCTGAGGGCAGAGAACTCTCGAGCAGCATTATTGCGAAAGTAATGAGCGGTATCGATTCGGGGAAGAAAAAAAAAAAAAAGAAATTTGAGACAAATAGGATGGTGCATGTGCGTTTGTGGGCCAAATAGAGAGAAACCAGTGTTTGTGGCCGCACTGGAGGAGTCTCTTAAACGCAGAAGTGCTATTGTGTTTGCTTGAATTAGAAAAAGGTTTAGTTGGTTTCATCGATTTATGCTATATTGGTGGCGTTTTTCTTATATTTTGCCTTTTTGTTTTTGTTAGTGTATTTTCTCCACACTTGGAGGGCCAAGTGTTGGTTATGGGGGGGAAAAGGTTACAGCTGTAACCCCAAACCACGTCGCCTCCACCGATTTCGTCGTCCCTGCAGCGGGAGTAGGTGTGTTTGGTAGTAATCGGGAAGGACAAGACTTAGTTGGGCTAGATTGGGTTGATCCGGCTTCGAGTAGACCTTGATTTGGATCAAGTACATTTGTGATGGGATGTGGGAAGATATATTGGACGAGTTTATGGACGTTGGACCCTTTTTGCTTTGGATTGTAAGTCTTCCTTTGGAGTGGGACTGTGGCGTGTGTGACAAGAGCGGTCAAGACGACGTTTTGGGAAGGTTACACACAGTCCCACTCCAAAGGAAGACTTACAATCCAAAGCAAAAAGGTCACAACGTCCATAAACTCGTCCAATATATCTTCCCACATCCCATCACAAATGTACTTGATCCAAATCAAGGTCTACTCGAAGCCGGATCAACCCAATCTAGCCCAACTAAGTCTTGTCCTTTCCGATTAGTACCAAACACACCTACTCCCGCTGCAGGGACGACGAAATCGGTGGAGGCGACGTGGTTTGGGGTTACAGCTGTAACCTTTTTCCCCCCATAACCTACACTTGGTCCTCCAAGTGTGGAGAAAATCATTTTCCACTAGTATAGCCAATGTGTAACTATAAGAAAAACAACTTCACCACCTTGGCAAAACTGCCGAAACAACACATAACATCAAAACGAAACAACTAGAAGCAAATCAAAATAAGCACTCCTACAAACCAACTGCAATTCATCACACACTGCTGTACTTCTGTGGAAATACTTCCATCTTTCAACTCAGAAACACCATTCCTACCCTCCCACTTAGCCTCACTTCCTCTACCCAACTGCGACGCCCTCTTGCCTCTTCTCCTGCCAGTCGTCCGTACTGTCGTGTTCAACGCTTCACTCGCGCCACCGTACTGTCGATCGCTGGTCTTGCCCTACCGCTTGGCAGGTCCCTTGCCCCTTGGGTCTTCACCGCCTTCCAAACCATCTATAGACTTTGTCGATGTTCCTTCTCAGGCGCAGTTCACTTCTGCACCTTCGCAGTGTCCTGTTTTGCAGGCGACTCTCTCTTTTTCCAACTGCTTCTTCCAAATCTCATTGTTCACTCTTCTTCCAGGTTTCGCTCGTTGTTCACTCTTCTTCCTCCAGCAGCGCCACCAATGCTACTTCCATCTTCTGACCACATTTCCTGTTCATGGTTTCCAGTCGCAACACTCTTGCTGTCGACGCACTTTTCCACTGTAGAGTCGCCCAGACACTTCTACCACTTCTACCCTGTAGCTGCTGTTTCGCAACTTTGTCAAATAGGAGTCACGAAAGGTCTTTCTTTCAATGTCACTTCCGCAGAGGAAAAACCCCTTCACTCACGCCCACTCCTACTCTTGCTAGTAAATAGACTTCTTTTGGCCATTATAAACAAATGGTGACCTCCAGCACTAGTCCAAAATACCCTCAACAAGCCACTATTGAGTGCAAAAGCAGACCTGCCACTGTTCTATTTCAACTATCCAGTTTTTCTGAACTTCTGCAGATACCCAATCCTTGAAAGACTCCTTCCATATAAATTATTTTTTTAATTTTTTTCCTTTCCCTTTACTCCTGCAGGAGTTCCATAACTTCTGCAACTAATCCTCAATCTCAATCAAGACTTCTATCATACCATTTCTTCTTCTTACTCAATCTCCATAAGTCTCGACATATGTCTTGCAACTCAATTAAGTCCACAAACAATACCAGGCCTAGTGAAACTTGGACCTGACCCACAACTGAGCTGTTGCTGCAAATAAAAATCTGCAGATTTTCTGTCGATTTTTTTTTTTTCACACCTGCACCAGTTCGAACACTGCGAAAATCGGTTCTCGACCAAACCAGTTCTACTGCACCGCAAATCGTGTCCTAAGTCGAACCCAAAACACCAACATTTCGAACACTCCGTCCAGCACTTCTCAAAATAGACCTTTCCTCGTGAAAAAAATCATAAGTCCGCGAGACTGGCCGACACACTCGCGCCCCACCAGCGACAATGAAACAAAAGTTGTGGTTGCAACCACTCCTACTCCAACGACTTTACGCACCAGGTGGAAGAGATCCGACCTCCCATTTGCTCGTGTTCTGTGTGAGTCGATCCACACGACGTCCCCAGTCGACGTGTTTTCGCGCTTGTCACACTTCTGCTTTCCTCGTAGCACACCCTCACTTTAGTCGCCTGGTTGTGCAACCCTGCACAGCGCAACTCCTCCAACAACCTCAGTGCACTGATCTTTTCGACCCAGGCAACCTGTTTTGCTGCGCTCCAACCAAAGGTTGAAGATTAACCTCGCTTTTCCTGTAAAGATCGCTTTAAGCAGTAACGCCACGCACTCTCCCCACTAGGGTAACGACAGTCTTACTCTTTTCCTCGTATAAAAGAAAAACAACGTGCGCCCAAAAGAAAACCTCTTTCTGTCCGTCGCCGACTCCTACCCACAAAAGTGTGAGTGTGGGGCAACCGCTTTCGCACTCACTTCTGCTTTCAACGCAGTGAGATCTTTTTTTTCTTTTTTTTTCGTCGTTCTTTCTCAAACACTTCAACGGCAAAAACTTCCGTCTCCACTGTTTCCAAGACAAACAACAGACTCCTACAGATCTACTTCGAAAAAGTCCCTTACGGTGTAACCATCGCCGACTTGAACGACCCACAATAATACTGTCGGCTTCAACCAAAGTAAACTTCCGACACCGAAACAAAGTAACCAAAACAAAGTCTCGTCCACTTTACGAAACACTGGAACGACACCTCACACGATCGAAGAAAACCGCTGGAGATCTCGTTTCTTAGAAAAGAGCGACTCTGTGAAAGGAAAAACACCCCAAACAATACAGCCGACCCTGCTGTACGCGCCAGCGACAGATCTCTACTCAGTCAACACTCCTACTTCGGAAAACGCCACTGCAAACGAAAACCTATAAAACCTCGGCAGTCGCTACACAACACTGACTCTCGCCTTCTTCTTTCTTAGCGACAGATCTCTACTCAGTCAACACTCCTACTTCGGAAAACGCCACTGCAAACGAAAACCTATAAAACCTCGGCAGTCGCTACACAACACTGACTCTCGCCTTCTTCTTTCTTAGCGACAGATCTCTACTCAGCCAACACTCCTACTGCGAAAAACGCCACTACAAACGAAAACCCATGAAACCTCGGCAGTCGCTACACAGCACCGTCTCGCCTTCTCGCTTCTTTTGCAAAACGGCAATACCACCCCTACTGCGAAACGCCACTACTGGAAACGAAAACCTATAAAACCTCGGCAGTAGCTACACAGCACCAACTCTCGCCTCTCGTTTCTTTTGAAAACGCCACCACGCAACTCACAGAAAAACAAGACAAAAGCGGCGCAAGCGCACTCCTGACCAACCCTTAGGTTAAGATCTTAACCTAACACAGATCCCAAAAACCACAGAACTTCTTCGCCTTCTCTTTAACCTTTTGAGCGACTCAAGCTCGTCCTTCTATTCTTTTGAGGAGCGAATACCCCTGTGGGTCCTTCTCTTCACTCCTGCAAGTGCTCACTTCACTTCCACTAGGGAAAGACCTCCCTGCACTTGTCTCGACCCTTGCTAAGGGTTGCAAGCCTTCCTTGGTTCTTCCTTGGATCAAGAGAGCTAAAAAGTCTCCTTATTGGCTCCGAAACCACCCAAAACGTCGTCTTGACCGCTCTTGTCACACACGCCACAGTCCCACTCCAAAGGAAGACTTACAATCCAAAGCAAAAAGGTCACAACGTCCATAAACTCGTCCAATATATCTTCCCACATCCCATCACAAATGTACTTGATCCAAATCAAGGTCTACTCGAAGCCGGATCAACCCAATCTAGCCCAACTAAGTCTTGTCCTTTCCGATTAGTACCAAACACACCTACTCCCGCTGCAGGGACGACGAAATCGGTGGAGGCGACGTGGTTTGGGGTTACACTCGGTGCCTATCTTGATGGAAGAAATGCTGCCTTCGGTTTCCACAGTCCTGCCATCAGCAGTTTTTATCTTGCCGGGTCCTCCCTCTTGTGTCGGCGAGACTCCCAATCTCTTTGCCAATCCGGAAGACATCACATTCACCGCGGCTCCCGTGTCGATGATTGCAAATTCCTCCACGCTCTCGGCAGCAGTGGATACAAGGGACATTTTGGTGGTAAGCAGTCCTGCTGATCTCCCCACGGTCAATACTTCTTTGTAAGTTTTGCTTGTCGTGATTCCTCCACATCCGGTGGATTTGGGAATCTTCTTTTGTTTGGGTCCTGTAGCAGTTTTGCTCTGGCGGTACTGCGTTCTTTCAGACTTCCTCCACTTCTTCGTTGGCACTTTCTCCACAGGTGCAACCGAGATAGTCCCGACATAGTTTGTCTCGGGTTGGTAGAGGTCTTCTTCTTCCAATCCCTCAAAATCATTGTGATCTTCGAAATAGGGTTCCTCGAATTGGACCGTTCTTGTGGCCATTCCACGATATGGTGTACCACTTCTCCTGTATCCTCCAGTGTTTCTGGAACCACTGTTGCCTGCATTTCCGCTGCTTCCGTTTCTGGCCAACCAGCTCAAAAATCCACGAAATCTTCTGTCTCTCTTGCTCAATTGAGTGATGAAAAACTTGAGCGAGCCGAATGGTACCTCTTTTAGCTTCTGCTGCCAATCAGTTGGCAGCATATCTCCCTGTCTCACAGGTGTTTCCGTTTCTGCTGTTGCAGTACTGCCCATCGCTTCTCCTACGGCTCCAATGTCCATCGCGTCCCCTTGGAGTTTCGCTGTTGTATCTTCGAGGCGAAACACGTTGATGATCCATTCCTTTGCGTTTGCGATAGCGTCTACGTATGTGGCGGTCACCATTGCTGCCGTTCCGACTCTGCAATCCTTTGGAAGTAGTTTGAAGAAAATTTCTTTTATTTTCGCATCATCCACATCCTGTTCCACTGCCATTGCTTCTTGGCGAAACTGCTCGATCCACTGCAGCCACGTTTGCCCCTTTTTCTTGACACATTTGCGAAGGACTGCTTCCTTTTCTGAAGGACTCTCCAAGATAGCTCTTTCCGTTACGAGAAATCCTGCCACGTTCATCTTTAACGCATCAATATTTCCAGCCACTGCTGCTGGAGAAGCTGCGGGCCTCCCGTGTGATCCTGGAGGATACGCTGCGTCGAAGTCGGCCATCAGAACATTGTTAACTTCGTACAGTATTGCCAAAATATTCTCTCCGGGTCCTTCTGGGACATAGTGGTCCACCACTGATGCGCAGAACTGCTGATATGTCGCGTAGATCCTTGAGCGCTGAAACGCATACCGGAAATTTCTGGAAGTGATAGTCTCATATCGACATATCTTATCCAGAGATGGTGATGGTATCCCCGCCATTCTTCCTTGTAGTCTTTGGAGTAGTCTCCCACGAAAACTTAAGTTCTCCAGAACGCTGTAACCTGGCTCCGAAACCAATCCTTTGGGTGCGCCTTGCAGGCGATGGGTCAGGTGTTTCTTAGCAGGAAACGCTGCAAATCGAAAACCTTATACCCTTTATCGTTTCAACTAGGAGGGCTCGGTGAGAGGTCGGAATACAAGAGCTTTGGACGACCAAAAGCGTGGAGACTGAGGCACAAGTCGAACATGAACAAAAAGTGGTTACAAGGAAGAATAAAAACCCCCTTCTCTTATAGGGTAAAAAGAGCCACTTCTTAGCTACTCATTTGTACAAAGTAGCTACCCCGTAGCTACCCATTTCTAATACCCTAGCTTCACCCAACTACCCTTTATTAACTATTACCAACCCTTACAAATTGGAGGTACTCAGTGAGAAATACTGAGTACTGTTTCCTAAGTTTCACTGTTTCTGATAACATAAGCAGGACTTCTGAACGTCCTTCCCAGTACTGCAAGAGGAGCTGGACCCTTCTCCTGCCACAGACCCTTAAAATGCAGGTCACAGCCGTCAACGTGATTTCCACGGATCTGGCAAAAAGATTGGGAGTCTCGCCACAGCAAGAAGGAGCACCCAGTAAAATTCGAACGGCTGATGGCAGGACTGTGGAGACCGAAGGCAGCATTTCTTCCATCAAGATAGGAACCGAGGGGAAGAAGGTTTCTGCGGATTTCTACGTGATGAAGGAGCCCGGATACGAGCTGTTGGTCGGCATGCCTATTCTCAACTCCTTGAACGCCGTGATTGACGTTCGAAGGAAGAAGATCCACATAGGATCTGGAAAAACTCTCCAATGCATGGTCACAAGACTGCCTGAGGAAGTAGTGCTTCCAGAAAGGGAGAAAACGGACGGAGAGAGTGTGGAGCTGACTTCTGCCAAAAGGCATCTCAAGATCATCAACGTGGCAAAGGATCGTTATTCGGTACCTCTGGGGAGAAACTTGGTGCTCAAGCCGCATTCACTCTCCACGATCTGGATACCGATCAAGACATCCAAGGAGATCGAGCTCAGTCCAGTCGTTCCGAATGGCAGTATCGCCATTCATGCAGGATTGAATTACAAGGGTCAGTACCTCCGCGTCCAAATCAGCAATTGGAATGACCTGCCCGTCCAATTGCCGAGCAACTACAAGGTTGCGACTTTCGTGCACGAGGGACCCGTCAAATTCAATGACCGGGAGGTATCAAACTAGAAAGGCCCGTCGAAAGGGGACTTCGGACGGGCCTAACTAGATCCGAACAAGACAAAGAAGCTATGGCAGAAGCACTAAAGGACATGGTGAGGAAACACCCGGAGGTATTCGGCCCGATCATACCTCCGAAGCAAACGAAAATGGAGGAAATGGCAGTCTCGATGGAGGAGTGCGGCTATAGGAGAGAGCCGCCGAAATCGAACGTCCCTCAAAGGAGTATCCAAGACCAGAGGTTGTCCGAAGAACAAGTGAAGGAGTGGCTAAAGGAACAAGTGGAGCTCGGGTTCATAGAACCGTTGCAACGGAAGGACTACCCTCGCGGCGTATACTGGAATCCATCCCAGATAAGCTACTGCGAAAGGAGAAAGGGACCGAGGCCGATCATAGACTTCAGGAAGCTCAATACCTACGGCAGTGATGAGCACCAACCGGGCATTCAAGACGCAAGAAGACTCGTGCGATCCGTTCCGAGCAAGTGGAAGTACTTCATCGTCGTGGACATAGCCAAGGCATACAATAAAGTGCCGATCAAGAAGGAGGTCAAAGCGCTAACGGCGTTTAAAGTGGGAAGCAAGGAGTTCGTCAACAGTACCATTCCACACGGTACTTCGTGGTCCGTTCGAGTATTCAATGACAAGATGTGCCGCGTCTTTGAAGGTTTGGAGGAGTTCCGCCGCTACATGGATGATCTGCTCATTGGCGGCGCTACTGTGGAGGAGTGCTTCCAGAACTTCGGTAAAATAGTTTCGCGTTGCAAGGAATATGGACTTCAGATCAACCAAAGGAAAATCGTCAGTGGAACTGAGGTGAAGTTTCTCGGGTTCCACATTCAACAAGGAAAGTTCCATCCGGATATACCTTGGGAAAAAGTGAATGAAACTATTGTTAAACTGGTTGGAACGGCGGAACTGAGGGAGATTCAGCAGCTCCGCTGTTTGCTGAACGCTTTCAAAAACTCGACTCTGGAGTGGGACATGCAACATTTGCTATCCAAGATGGAAGCCAATCAAGTACCGCCACAGGAAGTGAAGGCGGAACTACAAAGTAAGGTATCACAATGGCTGAGTCGTTGCTATTGCCGTGCATTTTCTGCCGGCGATACTCAGCGGAAGTTGTTTGTTGATTGGGCTTCTATTGATACATCAGAGTATTTTGGATATATTTTGACAGATGGTTCGGGAAGGATTTTATACCTCGGACACGGAAAAATAGGTGGACAACATTCAAGTTTTTTGGGGGAAGTGTTGGCAGCTATGAGCGCCGTTAAGGAAATACCCACAGATTTGTGGAGGGGAACTGCCGTTCAAATTTTTTCCGATAATTGGGCGGCAGTGAAAAGTTTATGGGCTCACCTCACCCAAGAGGGGAAAGAGGCAGCACCGATTAAGGATTTGAGAACTTTGAGGGCAGTAACGGGGATCAAAGAAATTTTGCAGTTCAGCGGTTGTTCGAGTATCTCCGTACAACACATAGATGGGAAAGCCAATTTTGTGGCTGATCATTTGAGTAGATGGTATGAAATTCGGAGTACATCACAGTGGAAACGAAGTGGGTTACAGCTGTAACCCCAAACCACGTCGCCTTAAACCGATTTGGTCACCTCCACAGGAGGAGTGCTGCCACAGAACTGGGACTGTGGCAGCAGTGCAGTAATGATTGTGGTGAAGGAGCAGTCCTGCCACAGCAGGGTTTTTTATAATGATTTGTCAAGGTTTCTAAGGGCAGTTGGGTAGTAGTTAGACCGTCCATTTGTTAGGTTCAATAAGGGTTAGTAAGGGTTATTATAGGTCAAAGAGGTAGCTAGGTTGTAGCTGAAGTCCATTGGGGCTGAAGCTACAGTTTTTGTATTTATAAAGCACCTCTGAACATATTCGATGTAAGCTCTCTTTTTGTTTGAGTCTTTGTCTTCTCCTATCCGACCTTTGCACACTACCACGTTCAACCACGAGCCCATAGGCTCTTTTCCGTTCTCCCCACGATCAGTCCCTCCGCAGGGGTGACCTAATAGGGAGAGACGACGTTATTTGGGGTTACACCTAGTGCTTAAACCCGAGTTTCCAGATGGGGGTTCAACCCCCAGCTGCCACCTATGATTTTCCTTGCCCACTTTTTTTTCCATGCCCCACTTTTTTTTCGGCCACTTGGTGGCTCTGGCCACAACACATGCAGTCCCAGTTTTTGGGCTCCACCCCCCACCCTCAAAAAAAAAACCCAGAATTCCCCTTGGGTTGGGTGCTACTCGTTTTCGTGCTGATTGGGGTTCCCTCTCCTAACCCTGCTCCCTCCAACCACACCGAGTTTGCAAACGTGTGGGAGTGTTTTCTAAAAACGTTCAATTAAGCTCAATTCAGCCTCCATTTGACGTCACCTGGGGGTGGCGGCGCGATCACGTGACCGGTTTGTGGGTACTTGATCGTTGAGGGCATCGAAAGCTCGTGGCGGTAGTATACCCCATTGAAATTGGAACAGACGCGTGATCTTTGACAGGATGGTCGTGTTGCACCTAGTGCTTAAACCCGAGTTTCCAGATGGGGGTTCAACCCCCAGCTGCCACCTATGATTTTCCTTGCCCACTTTTTTTTCCTTGCCCCACTTTTTTTTGGGCCAGTTGGTGGGTCAGGCCACAACACATGCAGTCCCAGTTCTTGGGCTCTACCCCCCCCCCCCAAAAAAAAAATAGCCAGAATTCCTCTTGGGTTGGGTGCTACTCGTTTTCGTGCTGATTGGGGTTCCCTCCCCTAACCCTGCTCCCTCCAACCACACCGAGTTTGCAAACGTGTGGGAGTGTTTTCTAAAAACGTTCAATTAAGCTCAATTCAGCCTCCATTTGACGTCACCTGGGGGTGGCGGCGCGATCACGTGACCGGTTTGTGGGTACCTGATCGTTGAGGGCATCGAAAGCTCGTGGCGGTAGTATACCCCATTGAAATTGGAACAGACGCGTGATCTTTGACAGGATGGGCGTGTTGCACCTAGTGCTTAAACCCGAGTTTCCAGATGGGGGTTCAACCCCCAGCTGCCACCTATGATTTTCCTTGCCCACTTTTTTTTCCATGCCCCACTTTTTTTTGGGCCACTTGGTGGCTCTGGCCACAACACATGCAGTCCTAGTTTTTGGGCTCCACCCCCCACCCCCCAGTAAAAAACCCAGAATTCCCCTTGGGTTGGGTGCTACTCGTTTTCGTGTTGATTGGGGTTCCCTCCCCTAACCCTGCTCCCTCCAACCACACCGAGTTTGCAAACGTGTGGGAGTGTTTTCAAAAACGTTCAATTAAGCTCAATTCAGCCTCCATTTGACGTCACCTGGGGGTGGCGGCGCGATCACGTGACCGGATTGTGGGTACTTGATCGTTGAGGGCATCGAAAGCTCGTGGCGGTAGTATACCCCATTGATATTGGAACGGATGCGTGATCTTTGACAGGATGGGCGTGTTGCACCTAGTGCTTAAACCCGAGTTTCTAGATGGGGGTTCAACCCCCAGCTGCCACCTATGATTTTCCTTGCCCACTTTTTTTTCCTTTCCCCACTTTTTTTTGGGCCAGTTGGTGGCTCAGGCCACAACACATGCAGTCCCAGTTTTTGGGCTCCACCCCCCACCCCCCCAAAAAAAACCCAGAATTCCCCTTGGGTTGGGTGCTACTCGTTTTCGTGCTGATTGGGGTTCCCTCCCCTAACCCTGCTCCCTCCAACCACACCGAGTTTGCAAACGTGTGGGAGTGTTTTCAAAAACGTTCAATTAAGCTCAATTCAGCCTCCATTTGACGTCACCTGGGGGTGGCGGCGCGATCACGTGACCGGATTGTGGGTACTTGATCGTTGAGGGCATCGAAAGCTCGTGGCGGTAGTATACCCCATTGATATTGGAACAGATGCGTGATCTTTCACAGGATGGGCGTGTTGCACCTAGTGCTTAAACCCGAGTTTCCAGATGGGGGTTCAACCCCCAGCTGCCACCTATGATTTTCCTTGCCCACTTTTTTTTCCTTTCCCCACTTTTTTTTGGGCCAGTTGGTGGCTCAGGCCACAACACATGCAGTCCCAGTTTTTGGGCTCCACCCCCCACCCTCAAAAAAAAAAACCAGAATTCCTCTTGGGTTGGGTGCTACTCGTTTTCGTGCCGATTGGGGTTCCCTCCCCTAACCTTGCTCCCTCCAACCACAACGAGTTTGCAAACGTGTGGGAGTGTTTTCTAAAAACATGCATTTAAGCTCAATTCAGCCTCCATTTGACGTCACCTGGGGGTGGCGGCGCGATCACGTGACCGGTTTGTGGGTACCTGATCGTTGAGGGCATCGAAAGCTCGTGGCGGTAGTATACCCCATTGAAATTGGAACAGACGCGTGATCTTTGACAGGATGGGCGTGTTGCACCTAGTGCTTAAACCCGAGTTTCCAGATGGGGGTTCAACCCCCAGCTGCCACCTATGATTTTCCTTGCCCACTTTTTTTTCCATGCCCCACTTTTTTTTGGGCCACTTGGTGGCTCTGGCCACAACACATGCAGTCCCAGTTTTTGGGCTCCACCCCCCACCCCCCCAAAAAAAACCCAGAATTCCCCTTGGGTTGGGTGCTACTCGTTTTCGTGCTAATTGGGGTTCCCTCCCCTAACCCTGCTCCCTCCAACCACACCGAGTTTGCAAACGTGTGGGAGTGTTTTCTAAAAACATGCATTTAAGCTCAATTCAGCCTCCATTTGACGTCACCTGGGGGTGGCGGCGCGATCACGTGACCGGTTTGTGGGTACCTGATCGTTGAGGGCATCGAAAGCTCGTGGCGGTAGTATACCCCATTGATATTGGAACAGATGCGTGATCTTTGACAGGATGGGCGTGTTGCACCTAGTGCTTAAACCCGAGTTTCCAGATGGGGGTTCAACCCCCAGCTGCCACCTATGATTTTCCTTGCCCACTTTTTTTTCCATGCCCCACTTTTTTTTCGGCCACTTGGTGGCTCTGGCCACAACACATGCAGTCCCAGTTTTTGGGCTCCACCCCCCACCCTCAAAAAAAAAACCCAGAATTCCCCTTGGGTTGGGTGCTACTCGTTTTCGTGCTGATTGGGGTTCCCTCCCCTAACCCTGCTCCCTCCAACCACACCGAGTTTGCAAACGTGTGGGAGTGTTTTCTAAAAACATGCATTTAAGCTCAATTCAGCCTCCACTTGACGTCACCTGGGGGTGGCGGCGCGATCACGTGACCGGTTTGTGGGTACCTGATCGTTGAGGGCATCGAAAGCTCGTGGCGGTAGTATACCCCATTGAAATTGGAACAGACGCGTGATCTTTGACAGGATGGTCGTGTTGCACCTAGTGCTTAAACCCGAGTTTCCAGATGGGGGTTCAACCCCCAGCTGCCACCTATGATTTTCCTTGCCCACTTTTTTTTCCTTGCCCCACTTTTTTTTGGGCCAGTTGGTGGCTCAGGCCACAACACATGCAGTCCCAGTTCTTGGGCTCTCCCCCCCCCTTAAAAAAAAAATAGCCAGAATTCCTCTTGGGTTGGGTGCTACTCGTTTTCGTGCTGATTGGGGTTCCCTCCCCTAACCCTGCTCCCTCCAACCACACCGAGTTTGCAAACGTGTGGGAGTCTTTTCTAAAAACGTTCAATTAAGCTCAATTCAGCCTCCATTTGACGTCACCTGGGGGTGGCGGCGCGATCACGTGACCGGTTTGTGGGTACTTGATCGTTGAGGGCATCGAAAGCTCGTGGCGGTAGTATACCCCATTGATATTGGAACAGATGCGTGATCTTTGACAGGATGGGCGTGTTGCACCTAGTGCTTAAACCCGAGTTTCCAGATGGGGGTTCAACCCCCAGCTGCCACCTATGATTTTCCTTGCCCACTTTTTTTTCCTTGCCCCACTTTTTTTTGGGCCAGTTGGTGGCTCAGGCCACAACACATGCAGTCCCAGTTCTTGGGCTCTACCCCCCCCCCAAAAAAAAAAAATAGCCAGAATTCCTCTTGGGTTGGGTGCTACTCGTTTTCGTGCTGATTGAGGTTCCCTCCCCTAACCCTGCTCCCTCCAACCACACCGAGTTTGCAAACGTGTGGGAGTGTTTTCTAAAAACGTTCAATTAAGCTCAATTCAGCCTCCATTTGACGTCACCTGGGGGTGGCGGCGCGATCACGTGACCGGTTTGTGGGTACTTGATCGTTGAGGGCATCGAAAGCTCGTGGCGGTAGTATACCCCATTGATATTGGAACAGACGCGTGATCTTTGACAGGATGGGCGTGTTGCACCTAGTGCTTAAACCCGAGTTTCCAGATGGGGGTTCAACCCCCAGCTGCCACCTATGATTTTCCTTGCCCACTTTTTTTTCCATGCCCCACTTTTTTTTGGGCCACTTGGTGGCTCTGGCCACAACACATGCAGTCCCAGTTTTTGGGCTCCACCCCCCACCCCCCAGAAAAAAACCCAGAATTCCCCTTGGATTGGGTGCTACTCGTTTTCGTGCTGATTGGGGTTCCCTCCCCTAACCCTGCTCCCTCCAACCACACCGAGTTTGCAAACGTGTGGGAGTGTTTTCAAAAACGTTCAATTAAGCTCAATTCAGCCTCCATTTGACGTCACCTGGGGGTGGCGGTGCGATCACGTGACCGGTTTGTGGGTACTTGATCGTTGAGGGCATCGAAAGCTCGTGGCGGTAGTATACCCCATTGATATTGGAACAGATGCGTGATCTTTGACAGGATGGGCGTGTTGCACCTAGTGCTTAAACCCGAGTTTCCAGATGGGGGTTCAACCCCCAGCTGCCACCTATGATTTTCCTTGCCCACTTTTTTTTCCTTTCCCCACTTTTTTTTGGGCCAGTTGGTGGCTCAGGCCACAACACATGCAGTCCCAGTTTTTGGGCTCCACCCCCCACCCCCCCAAAAAAAACCCAGAATTCCCCTTGGGTTGGGTGCTACTCGTTTTCGTGCTGATTGGGGTTCCCTCCCCTAACCTTGCTCCCTCCAACCACACCGAGTTTGCAAACGTGTGGGAGTGTTTTCTAAAAACATGCATTTAAGCTCAATTCAGCCTCCATTTGACGTCACCTGGGGGTGGCGGCGCGATCACGTGACCGGATTGTGGGTACCTGATCGTTGAGGGCATCGAAAGCTCGTGGCGGTAGTATACCCCATTGAAATTGGAACAGACGCGTGATCTTTGACAGGATGGGCGTGTTGCACCTAGTGCTTTAACCCGAGTTTCCAGATGGGGGTTCAACCCCCAGCTGCCACCTATGATTTTCCTTGCCCACTTTTTTTTCCATGCCCCACTTTTTTTTGGGCCACTTGGTGGCTCTGGCCACAACACATGCAGTCCCAGTTTTTGGGCTCCACCCCCCACCCCCCCAAAAAAAACCCAGAATTCCCCTTGGGTTGGGTGCTACTCGTTTTCGTGCTGATTGGGGTTCCCTCCCCTAACCCTGCTCCCTCCAACCACACCGAGTTTGCAAACGTGTGGGAGTGTTTTCAAAAACGTTCAATTAAGCTCAATTCAGCCTCCATTTGACGTCACCTGGGGGTGGCGGCGCGATCACGTGACCGGATTGTGGGTACTTGATCGTTGAGGGCATCGAAAGCTCGTGGCGGTAGTATACCCCATTGATATTGGAACAGATGCGTGATCTTTCACAGGATGGGCGTGTTGCACCTAGTGCTTAAACCCGAGTTTCCAGATGGGGGTTCAACCCCCAGCTGCCACCTATGATTTTCCTTGCCCACTTTTTTTTCCTTTCCCCACTTTTTTTTGGGCAAGTTGGTGGCTCAGGCCACAACACATGCAGTCCCAGTTCTTGGGCTCTACCCCCCCCCCAAAAAAAAAAAATAGCCAGAATTCCTCTTGGGTTGGGTGCTACTCGTTTTCGTGCTGATTGGGGTTCCCTCCCCTAACCCTGCTCCCTCCAACCACACCGAGTTCGCAAACGTGTGGGAGTGTTTTCTAAAAACATGCATTTAAGCTCAATTCAGCCTCCATTTGACGTCACCTGGGGGTGGCGGCGCGATCACGTGACCGGTTTGTGGGTACCTGATCGTTGAGGGCATCGAAAGCTCGTGGCGGTAGTATACCCCATTGAAATTGGAACAGACGCGTGATCTTTGACAGGATGGGCGTGTTGCACCTAGTGCTTAAACCCGAGTTTCCAGATGGGGGTTCAACCCCCAGCTGCCACCTATGATTTTCCTTGCCCACTTTTTTTTCCATGCCCCACTTTTTTTTGGGCCACTTGGTGGCTCTGGCCACAACACATGCAGTCCTAGTTTTTGGGCTCCACCCCCCACCCCCCAGTAAAAAACCCAGAATTCCCCTTGGGTTGGGTGCTACTCGTTTTCGTGTTGATTGGGGTTCCCTCCCCTAACCCTGCTCCCTCCAACCACACCGAGTTTGCAAACGTGTGGGAGTGTTTTCAAAAACGTTCAATTAAGCTCAATTCAGCCTCCATTTGACGTCACCTGGGGGTGGCGGCGCGATCACGTGACCGGATTGTGGGTACTTGATCGTTGAGGGCATCGAAAGCTCGTGGCGGTAGTATACCCCATTGATATTGGAACAGATGCGTGATCTTTGACAGGATGGGCGTGTTGCACCTAGTGCTTAAACCCGAGTTTCCAGATGGGGGTTCAACCCCCAGCTGCCACCTATGATTTTCCTTTCCCCACTTTTTTTTGGGCCAGTTGGTGGCTCAGGCCACAACACATGCAGTCCCAGTTTTTGGGCTCCACCCCCCACCCTCAAAAAAAAAACCAGAATTCCTCTTGGGTTGGGTGCTACTCGTTTTCGTGCTGATTGGGGTTCCCTCCCCTAACCTTGCTCCCTCCAACCACACCGAGTTTGCAAACGTGTGGGAGTGTTTTCTAAAAACATGCATTTAAGCTCAATTCAGCCTCCATTTGACGTCACCTGGGGGTGGCGGCGCGATCACGTGACCGGTTTGTGGGTACCTGATCGTTGAGGGCATCGAAAGCTCGTGGCGGTAGTATACCCCATTGAAATTGGAACAGACGCGTGATCTTTGACAGGATGGGCGTGTTGCACCTAGTGCTTAAACCCGAGTTTCCAGATGGGGGTTCAACCCCCAGCTGCCACCTATGATTTTCCTTGCCCACTTTTTTTTCCATGCCCTACTTTTTTTTGGGCCACTTGGTGGCTCTGGCCACAACACATGCAGTCCCAGTTTTTGGGCTCCACCCCCCACCCCCCCAAAAAAAACCCAGAATTCCCCTTGGGTTGGGTGCTACTCGTTTTCGTGCTGATTGGGGTTCCCTCCCCTAACCCTGCTCCCTCCAACCACACCGAGTTTGCAAACGTGTGGGAGTGTTTTCAAAAACGTTCAATTAAGCTCAATTCAGCCTCCATTTGACGTCACCTGGGGGTGGCGGCGCGATCACGTGACCGGTTTGTGGGTACTTGATCGTTGAGGGCATCAAAAGCTCGTGGCGGTAGTATACCCCATTGAAATTGGAACAGACGCGTGATCTTTGACAGGATGGGCGTGTTGCACCTAGTGCTTAAACCCGAGTTTCCAGATGGGGGTTCAACCCCCAGCTGCCACCTATGATTTTCCTTGCCCCACTTTGTCTTTAGCCAGTTGGTGGCTCAGGCCACAACACATGCCAATTCCACAAAGGACGTTGTCGTTGTCGCAAAAACGACTTTGGCATAATTCTGATTGGAACCAACGCAGTCATTCGCCACTCGTTCAATCGAAAGGGGTTGAATGTCGATCGTTTACTTTTTGTAAGCGTTGTTTTCGGTGACAGCCTCGTGTTTGCCAGTGTTCAGAAATTCTGTATTCAACAGGTGTTAATCTTTTCTTGTTTTTTGTTTTTTGTTCTTTTTCGAGCTAGGCCTCTTTGCCAATCTCAGGACTTAAAAGCTTTTAAAAGATTGAAATACATAGTGGGTAGAAAAAACACCAGCCACAGTCAGAGTTTCTCGTGTTAGCGATAGCCTCGGTGGGGGTTCCACCAAGGCCCAACAGCAAATTTGCTGCAACATATATGCATGTATGTATGCATGTACACTTGTACGATTGTAGCGTCTTTCCAAAACGCCGTCAAGTTGATGAGATACGAGTAGAGTTGAGACGATATACATGCATGTAATTTTTGGTTTGGTTTGGTTTGAGACGATATGATCCAGAGGATGTTCTAGTGATGGGTGTAATGTTCCAGTTGATTGGGTGAGAATGTCGTGCCTTTGGTGGTTCTGGTTGTTGGGAGTTGGTACAATTGGGGCTGTAAATAATATGACAGTCCAACTGTAGGATGGACACCTTCGTTCCATTCTTGTGGAGCGGTCGTGTTCATATCCATGCATTTACATTCGAATCTCGACAAAACCCACAAACCAGCGTCGCGCGAATAGAACTCAATAATGAAGGGAGCATCGTTATCGGCGGCGTAAATCTCGTTTTTGGCGTCGATCATGCCTGCGCCCTCGGAATTCCGAACCTTGTTCGACAACACCGCAGTTGGTGTCCTGTTGTCTTGACCACGCATCTTATCTTATGCAACGGTCGAAACTTGAAAAAATTGCGTTGCGCCGCCAGAAACTGGAGATTTTTCTAGTTGAGGTGACTGGGAGGGTATTTGTTTGGAACCTTTGCGCTGCCAGCAGAAAGGTTCCAACGTTTTCACAAGCAACGCAGGAGAGCAACCATTTGCACGATCTTGCCAACGCAGTTTATACGGATCAACATACTTACCTGGCCGGTGCCTTTTCCCGATCATCCAAGGGATAGGGGTCCTCGATCTGCGTTTTTTTTTTTTTTTTTTTTTTTTTTTTTCCGCACCAGTGACGCAGTTCGAGGAGGGACCCCATCAGGGTGCTCCCACGGTACAATCTTTGCCAGGCTGGTGCTGCGCTACGCGCACCTCGACGCCAAGAGTCAAATCAGCTGCTTCGAGTTTTTATTTGTGTTCCAACGAAACACAAAACCATTCAGCAAAACATTCACAAATCCAAGTTTAATCTCGAGCCCACGACTGAAGTGCAGCGAATGCCTTTGAAGTAGATTGGGATCATGAACTGGATCATGATTTAAAGCGGATCACCGGAGATCGTATGGAGCGTCTACAAAAATAGGTTCGACAAAAAAAAACAGTCTCTGTGCCTGGGCTGTCATATGGGATGGGATCTTTTGAACTCTTTTTTCTGGAAGATTCTCGGAGCCTCTAAAAAACTGGGGTTCGATAAAAAAAAGCAGTCGCTGTGCTTGGGCTGTCACATGGGATGGGATCTTTTGAACTCTTTTTTCTGGAAGATTCTCGGAGCCTCTAAAAAACTGGGGTTCGATAAAAAAAAGCAGTCGCTGTGCTTGGGCTGTCACATGGAGTTGGATGAAATCTTTGGAACTTTTTTTTCTGGAAGATTCACGGAGCCTCCACAAAACTTGGGTTAAAAAAAAAGCAGCCGCTGTGCTTGGGCAGTCCAAAAGACTTGGATAGATGTTTCTGAATACTTTTTCTGATGATTCATGGAGCCTTGACAAATTGGGAGTCGAAAAAAAGCTGCTGTGGTGCTTGGGCAGTCAAAAGGAGTTGGATGGGATCTTATGAACTTTTTTTTTGAAAGATTTACGGAGCCTATAGGTATAGATACAAAACTGGGGTTCAAAAAAAACAAAAACAGCCGCTCTGCCCGGGCTGCCAAAAGGACTTGAATTGATTTCTATGAATATGGGTTATGAAAAAATTTCTATGATGGAAGTTTTTAGAGATTAGTACGCTGCTGCCAATTTTTTATTTTTATATTCATCGCTGCCAACATTTTTTCTCTCATTCTTATTCTTTGATTTTTTATTCAATATTTTTTTTTATTTTTGATTCCTTTCGATTCTTTATTCTTTTATTTTTATTTTTTATTGATTTTTTCAAAAAAAAAGAACCAATGCTGGTGGACATATCTTGTTTTTTTTTTTTCATTGTGGATGTGGAATGTGGAAGGATTTTCCTACTTGAAGAAGATGAAGCATCGGCTTTTGATGTTTTATCTTTTTCAAGTTCGAGAATCTTGTGAAATTTTATGGTTATGAAAAAACATATTTTTTGTAAGGTGATTTTATTTCTTTTTTGAGTGATTCTATGCAAGGTAATTTGTGCTTTTGCATGTTTTCCTGAATGAAAGCCTTTAATCCAGATTTTTTCACAGAAAAATTGCCAGCTGTGCACCAAAAGATGCTCAAAACTTCAGTGTTATGTGAACAGTGAAGAATTCAGCACTTATTATAAGTAAGGCTCCATCTGAAAAATTACCCTACTTTTTTTCCTGGGGCCAAGTTCTGAAGTGTGTTTTCAATTTGTTTGAATGTGGGAATGTAAAAACATTGTCTTTTAAATCCAGCATTCAAATATTCAACAATAATGAGGAAAGAACTTTTACCATTTTCTGCAAAGAAAGATACAGAAATGTACATACAACCTGTGCTTCCAAAATCCCATGAAAAATATTAAGAATGCTTCGATTGCACCATGACCTACTGCCATCCAGATCATCAAGATGTCCTTCACTGCTTCTCATTACATCAGTATATCCCGATCTGTAAAAGTAATTTCCTGACCTAAAAAAAAAATCTTCACCTTGAAAAAAACAGTACTTCCTGCAACTACGGAAAACAACCATTCGAGATTTTCAAAACTTCAAAAGGCTGCACGATGTTCTTTAAGCTGGCTCCATCAATGAGAAAATCTATTCCAATCATCCTACGGCCTCCTCTGTGTTGGGCCAAACACAAGGGATTTAGTTATGAACTGATGATGAACTGATTAAGAACAGGCGTCTTGAGCTGGTGGTTTGAGTCACGCCGGTGGAGCCCTGAGCCCTTTCCCTTCTGATCTTCTTGCGAAATCTCAATTTCCCTCTCTGTCAGGCAAGGCTTGCAGCAAAGGGGTTTGGAGCTGCTAGACCTCATTGGGTAAGAACACCACCCCAAGCACCCCAAGCAGAGTCAAAGGCATCCCTTCCAACAGACATAGCCACTGACATCCACCGAAATTAAGCAACCCATCTATAGCCAAAAGTCCAGCTCCAAGGGCCGAGGAAATGCCCATATATAGAAAATTTGAATTATTGAATTATTGCCAGTTGAATCCTCCACAAACAAAATTCCATATGAATAATTGACAATCGAGATTCTGGGAAGAACACCGAGATATAGTATTCAATCCGACCCCCCCCAAACTAGCTGGAGGGTGTTCATTCATACAAATGCAGTGAGGGCTGTCCTCTGGCGCGGCTTTCATCTTTCTGCATATTTTTGCAGAACTATGCAAACAGTGGGGAGCAGAATCTTTTCCAAAGACTCGGAGTAGATCCAACCGTCCGTTTCGAAAGAAAAATGCACTTGTGGGGGATATGAGATTAGAGAGTGGTTGAGTTCAAGAGGTATCGACTCCGCGGGTGGATGATTGGAGAGAAGGGGGTGGTGTCGAAAGTATGCGGATGGAGGTGACCCCCTCTAGTGTAAAAAGATTCCAGATTCGAGATGCATGTTCGCACGATGGGGTATTTTCCTTTGGGACACCCACATTCTTTTTCTAATAAAAAAAGTCACAATCGCAACTATTTTTCCTTCTTTTTTTCTAACCCTTTACATTTTCCCCCTCCCTAATTTCAGAGAGGATAGAACACCTCAGCAATCAAAGCAACAGTTTTTTTTCCCCCCTTCCCTTCCCTTCTCCTCCCTTTTTTTTTTTTTTGAAACAAAAAAGACTACAGTACCTCCACAGGTAATCATAAAGTCAAATTGGCACGATGTCCCAACAACACTGATTTTGAAAAAAAAAAAAAAAAAAAGGAAGAAAAAAACTCTTCCCCTGTGCTGCTTTTTTTTCCTGTTTTTCCCCCTCTTCCTCCCGCTTTCACTCATCAACTGGTTACAAATATCTTTTTTTTGGAAGTTTTTTTTTCCCTACACTGGCACAAATTTAATTTTTTTCCTCCCCACCACCACCTCCAGTAGGTGATTGCAAGTCATATCCACTTTTTCCTTTCCACTCCTCTTTTTTTTCTTATATTATCTTTCCTGTTTGTCTTTTTTTTGTCTTTTTTTTTTGGGGGGGGGGGGGGGTAGGTCGATGATGCGTCTCTCTTTTTTCAGTTGATCAAAACAAAACAAGTTTTTATGCATACATAAAAATATGTGAAAATATTTTTCTTTTTTTTTTATAGATCAACAGGGTTTTATTGGGGGTGAGGTTTCGATTTCGCTTCTGGAAGGCCATCCGTCAACAGTTTCCGAAAATCGAAAAACCGACACTGCAAGTCGCCACAATTTTTCAATTCTTCCACTGAAACGATCTGCAAAGACACCACCGCCGCCCAAATTATATATATATATAATAATAATAATTTATTATTCTCACCACCAAGTTCTAACTTGAAAAAAAAACACATTCTATATCCAACAATTCACAGGCTGTCCAAAAAAAAAAGAATTTTGGGTGGGATTTGACAGGGAGTTCTTGACCTCCCCGATCCAAATCAAAAAACGACACACTATTTCTTTTTTTTTTTGAAAATTCATGCATGTGCTGGCATTAGTTTTTAAGAAAAAAATAAAAATTAATGTGAGACGCAAAAAAAACCCAGCAGAAAATCTTGAGGAGGGGTAACGCTTTTGACCACCCCCCCTCCTCTTTTTCATGCATGTTTCAAGTCGGTAATGGAACACCCCCCAGAAAAACCCAAGAAAAACGACACAGTCAAGCCACAGAACGAACTTACCAATTGCTCATATAAGGTCTCCAAAGAGGATCGCTTGCTCCGACCTTGCTGCTCTAAAATCGCACTGTTCAACTCATCCGCCTGGACGTTGAAAATCGAAATGGACAAAAACTCGTGAAAAAAATAAAAAAATTGAACGACATTCCACCCCCTCGATACTGATTTTTTTTTTTTTTAGCATCTCAAAACTAAATTCAAATCGGATCCTTTCGGCACAATAATACCAATAATCATGATAATTATAATCCCCCCCCCAAAAAAAAAAATTAAAAATTAAAAAGGTGAAAAAATAGAAATTACAAATACATGAAGCAAAACCAAAAATATGATTTTAGGGGTTTTGTTTTAGCTTTTTGCTTGAACCAGGGGTTCAAAAAAATTCTCACCAGTTCGCGCCTGTATTCTGGTTTCAACAGATGCCCACAAGGACTGTGAGCAGGATCGTCATATGCAATCAACGTCAAAACCTAAATTGAAACAATACAGAACAATACTAAGAAGCAAGCAAAATAATGAAAAAAAAACAAATGAAGGAAGAAATTACCAACAAGCAGAACTGCTCTATGGGGTCTATAAAGACATTTCGCTCGATTTCATAGTGGGAAACGGAAAAAAAAACAATTTCTGGAAATTCACCTGGCCACAAAATCGACCTGCTCGAAATGAAAAAGGTTGTATATTCTCTATGATAAATTAAAAAAAAAAAAAAAAAAACGCTTTGAAAGAAACCAAAAGTAGGCACATATCCATGGTCTGCATCAGTGTTTTTTTTTTCGTCGTAAGGAGAAAAATAAAAATAATGCAATAAGAAAAACGCAATGACTTTTCTTATATAAAAATTTTTTACCTCTGACAAAAAGACTTGATCCTCTGGGGTCGCACATGATGGTGTTAGAAACGTCCGACCGAATTGGAGAGCATTATGGGCATCCTCCTCCCCTCCTTGCAACTGAATAAAAACGAAAATTATTAAGTATCAAAATCTATATTTATTTATTTTTCCCGCACATTTCAATACTTCGCCAATTCTCAACAAAAAATGTTGAAACATACACACACCTCTGTCTTTCACACCCCCCCCCCCCCCCCAAAAAAAAAAAAAAAAAAAAAAAAAAGAAACAGAACTGCATGCTTATGATAGTGCCCCTGGGAGTTAGTGTGCATGCGCTTACCATTTGCATGAATTTCTGACACCTCAATTTGAAGAGTATCCTTGGATGTTTCTCCAATGCACCAGGTGCTGCTGCCTCTGTTTGCGAAAGCGCCTTGGGTGCGAAAAAAAATAAAAAAAATAAAACACCGATTGAAAGAAACATTTGCAAATTTGGGAGCAAAAAAAAGTCCTCGACAAGAAAACACAGCCACACTGGGGGCAAAAATAACAGAAAAAAAAAATGTGAAAAAATATTTTCTATCACTAAAAACATTCTCTTTGATTTCTTTATTCATGCAAAAAAAATAAGAATAAATACCCCAAAGGAAAGCACCTTGCATCAACAAATTTGCTGAAAACTATATCACCAAATCCTTGTGTTTTTGTTATTGCTCTTTTTTGAACTCAATGTTTTTTCAATACATAACAGCCACATATTAATTTTCATCGAAGCAAACACAATCAGCTTTTTTTCCCCTCCCCCCCCCCTAAAAAAATAACAATTAAAATAAATACAGAGCTTTCTAAATCTCCATTCCAAATACATATATTCAACACCCTTTTCTTTCCTTTTTTTTGGGGGTGGTTGGCCGAAAAAATGAACCAGATTTTGTACAAAAAAGGTAAAAACATGAAATGTTTCAAACTACCTCATCAATGTTTCCGGACAAAACGGCTTCATAGATTTTTTGTCTTGCAGCTATTCCATTTTGAACGTCGGCATTCAGATCTCGAGACTCCCCCAACAAATCCCTCGCCACAACGGCGGCTGTCTGGGAAAACCCAAGCACTCAGTGAGTCATTCAATGACAAGGTCACTTCAAAACATAAAAATTAAACAAACAAAAAGTACAAATGAACGGTACTTTAGCCAAGACAGGTCTGTTTGCACAAAAAAACTCGAGGAAAAAGAAGAAAAAAAAAGTGAGAATTCGTTTTTTTTTTCAGTTTGAAGGACGTAGGAAAACATTAGAGGGTCCTTCCACAACCCCCCCCCCCAAAAAAAAAAAAAAAAGTAACATAAAAAAAAAGAAAAATGTTGAACCATATCTACGTATATTTTTTTTAAAACATCTTTTTTTCCAATCGGGGGATTTTTGAAAAATTTTCAATGCCGACCTTCCAATATCGATGGTGAATTAAATACTCCAAAATATTTTCCGCAACAGCACCAGATCGCCCCTGTTTAACAGAAAAAAAAAATCAACTCCTCCAAATGAAATGATCTCCCACGAAACACATATTTTTTTCAACTGTTTTAAGAAAGAAACACTTCCACCAACTATCTTCCAAATTTTGCCCCCATGATCGAGAGGCCATCCCAAATTTTGTCGATAAATCCCATTCTGATTTCTTTTCATTAAGCAATTAAAAAAAAAAAAACACACACAACGATTTTGATCGTTTTTGAACAAGTGAACCTTAATGAGCAGGACAAAAAAAAAAGAAGTTGGTTTCTTTTACTTTTTTTAAAGTTCAGGTTTCGTTTTTGTTTTTATTTCCTTAAAAGTTTAGGTTTTGCTTACGAGTCCGCCAATGGTGGGAAGGCCAGAAACACTAATGCCCTTCATTATCCGTTGACACTGCTCAGTCCAGATACTGTCGAAATCAATCACAAACTCCTCATTCCCAAAATTGGCCCTAACCTGGCAAAATAAAACAAAACAAAAATAAATAATCGCTTCAAAAAAAATCATAAAAAAATGAATGAATGAATAAATAAATAATAATAATAATAATAAAACAATCAGGACCTTGCTTCCTGTTATGACGTACTCGAAAAAGAAACGTAACACGGAACAAGATCTGAAGATTCATTTTGAACAGCATTTCTTGTTGGGGGTATATTCATGAAACCTTCAACCCCTCTTCTTTCTTTTCCTCCCTTTCTTTTCTTTTTTTTTGGATATGCAACAACGAAAAGCAAATAATATTTAAAAAAATACAGAAATGCTTACCTCTTCTTCTTTTGTCCGAAAACCCACAGTTGGAAATAAAACTGCATCATCACTGACACGCTCAAAGGCCACCCCCAACCCAATACCGTTTTTGGTGTAAGATATCGTCCTCTCCGCCCTGTTCCACAAAGCCCCCACCACATCACCTGTATTTTCCACCACAAACAACTATAAATAAAAGAATATTAATAATATTAATCTAAATATTAATTCACACTTCATCAATTGACTAAACTCCAGAAAAACATAAAGACAGGGACACCCTTTTCTCAAAAAGATTAAAATTGAAAAAATTAACACAAATATCTATATACAAATATAGATGTGCGCGTGTGCGTTTTCTCGAATTTTTTTGTGCACCTCTGACACATTTATGCTGCTCAAAGCTGTTTTCCTTCTTTACTGTTTTCGGTTTAGTGCCCTGCTTGTATGTATGTACCATTTCTCTAATAATTAACTAACTAATTAATTAATTGATTCATATTTGTTGATTTGTTTTATTTCTTGATTTTTCACAGTTCGGAAAGTGTCGGCAAACCTCTGTTCATCTTCTAGGCACCCCCCCCCCCAAAAAAAAAAAATAATAATAATAATAATAGAAAGAATAACTTGGTAGGAATGGCATGAACAAAAAAACTGAGATTATGCAATATACATTACCTTCTGTGAATTTCGGACCATACTGTTGGCCTCTTCCAACCCCAGGGAATATGAAACCATCGTCCCCATGGTAACCATAAGAATTGGGCTCCCAACCCGGTAACCGCTGCAAATTGACATTATTTGCACTGAATCCGATGCCTGCAAAAAAAAGTTAGTTTAACCCGACCACTTCAAACGTCAATAATTTTTTATTTTTTTTTGCTTTCTGGTCTCAGAAGAAAAGACATGAGAGAAGCAAAAAAGCTATGGTTATATTCCCCCTCCCCTTTTTCAGAATTGAGAAAATAAATAAAAAAGGAATGAAATAAAATGAAAATAAGTAGAAATAAGAAATGCATGCCAGTAGCTGAAGGTAAGAAAAACAATCTTCTCGATGCTTTCCCCCTGTAGCGAATTCTATAATTCTTCTTGGGAAAATAAATAAATAAATAAAAAATTTTGAGGACTTGAATGTGCGAACTACAAGAAAACCAGTTTTCACAGGCTTGCAATTTTCAAATAAATCATTCATTCTGTATTGAGAATATAAAAACAAAAACCTGTACATTACATAAAATACACAATCATGAGAAATGGGAAGCAAAGAAAAAATATTTTCCTACACAAAAAGAGCAACTGCCAGAAGTCCTTATATATATATATAAATATTTCCTTTCAGATCCCAAAACCCTTACCAATTAAACCTTCGCTCCCGGCGTTCAAAACAGTGACCTCGAAATAATACAAGGGGCAGTCCATCGGCACGGGGTGATTCGTTCGGATCGACGCCGCGTCACTGTCTTCCTTCCCGGGCCCGATATATTTCACGCTCAAGTCCTTGACCTTGAGATGCCGCAGCGCATTGCCGCTGCGGATGTCCCCCACCTCGGTCTGCCAAGCGCTGGGAAGACACGCCTTCGATAAACATCGATTATAACCCTTGTGTTGCTCCATTCCGACGGCCTTGATAATCCCGGAAAGACGACCTTGGAGGGGGAGGGCAGCCGTGAGGAAAAAAGCTCCCGAGAAAACCCAGCGTCGAGAAGCGTGGGGGAAGAAAGCTGGACGGATCGATTCCTCGATAACGGTTGCGCGTCCGTGGCGTCAGAGCGCGATGGTTTTTGGGGAGCCGTTGGGAAATAAAATAAGATGCCCGCGTTGTTACGACTCCGTTTGCGTGAGCCAGAAAATTGCGACAGTTCTGGACGAGAAAAAAAAGGAGGTCGCAGTGTACGCTTTCCACCAGCTTTGTCGAGATGTTTTGATAAACCAGAAAAAGAACGAGAATCTGGAACGAAGTCGGGGTTGTTTTCAAAACGAGTCGTTTCTTTACATTTCGTAAGAATGCAATCGACGAGTTTGGATAATCTTTTTCCCCTTTTTGGAGGAAAAAGGAGTCACCCCTTTTTGGAGGTGCATGCCTGGTTGCATAGGAGGTTGGGTTTCTTCTCAGAATATTCTCAGAACATTAACATTAATGTTTTCGTTTTTATCAGAGGGATTTTTGAAAATATATGAAAAGGGCTAAAACATCTATTTGTGGACGGCCTTCGTTGGGCAAGTTTGCATAATGCAAATTAAGCATTCATTCAATCATCCATCTTTTATAAATATATATAGATAGATAGATATATACACATTTCTTGGGTAGAGAGCTAGATATTGACATTGGGATGAAATGGTGGTTTGATTCTGAGTCAGACTGTGACACATTTCCTGGAACGGGCTGCACTCCACCTTTTGGCCTTGTGTAAAATACTTTCATTTTTTTTTCTTTTTTTTTCTATTTTTATTTCATTTTTTTTTTTCTGGAATATACATACTTCCAAAAATACATCAACCAACTTCAACAAGCGAAAACTCAGATCCGGGTTGGGCCGAAAATTTCGTGTCAGTCTTTTTCCTTTGGTGGTTGTAAACATTACAGGTCAGTTTACAACCGATTTCCTTTACAATCGATTTTTTCTACAACCGATATGTTCTCTCTCCTAAGCTAAAAATCCCCAATCGAAAAACGACGATAAAAAAACTAAGCGAAATTTTAAAGAAATATAAAAGCACAAAGACAACAACGAATTGATTTTTATCTTTCTCTCTGCGAAGCAGCTCAAAAATCGAGGTACAGTAAAACGAAACAGAAAAAAAGATACAGAAAATTGATTCAAACAGAAACTAAGATATCAGATAAACTAAAAATCCAACCACAAACAAACACTTTTTTTCTTTTCTTTTTTCCTTTTTTTATCTTCCCGAGTTTTTTTTTCCTTTTTCTGTTTTTTTTCCCCTCCCTTCCTCTTTGCGAGGTAAATTTTTGTTTTGTTTTCGAGTATTTTTTTCTTTCCTTTCTAAACCCAATGCCATATCGCTAATCAGCGAACAGCATTCTTTCCTTTCTTTTTTGTTTTTTTTTTTCCTCATTTTCTGAAATTTTCTCTTCCCCCCCACCCCAACTTACAGAAAAAAAAATTCTGCCTAACTTTTGTATATATGTTTTTTTTTTTCCTTTTTCATTTTTAGTGTCTTTCACAGCTCTCTTTGTTTTTTTGAAAGGTGAATACGGGGGGTTAATCCCCCCCCCCCTTTTCCCATTTATGTGTTTTCAAATCAATCCCGCACATAAACTTTGCATTTTTAAAATCAGCAATTTTTTTTTTGCCCCTTTTTTTTTTTAATAATGTCCCCCCGAACACCCCCCCCCCAAATTAAACAAGAAAATTTAATAATAACTGCCAGCATCCCAAAAGAAAAGCAAAAGGGGAGAAAGCAGACAATGCCAAAAACACAACACGGAGTCACGGAGCGAAAAAATATGCATGTATGATACAATTTTTTTTTTTTTGAAAAGATTTTCACCCCCTTCCCCATTTCCAATCCCGTTTCGATTCGAGAGGAAAGGGAAAAAGAGGGGTGGCGTGAGGGGATGCGTTATTCAGAGATGGAAGCTGCCCTCTATTTTTTTTCCTCTTTTTTGTTTTTTTGAGAGGGGGGGGTATCAAAGGCAGCGCTTCCTCTTGGCAGCAGGTTCGTCGCTGGACTTCCCGCCAGCGATGGTGCGGGTCAATTTCCGGAATGCAGAGAGGGAGGCTTTCAGCTGAGCCTGGGTGTTCTCCACAGATTTCTTGGCGGAGAGATACACCTATTGAAAACGCAACATTTCAATCATCATCTTTTCCTTCTTTATGTTGTCTTGTTTTTTCCTTTATATACTAGGGGGGAAAATCAACGATGACTAAAAATTGTGGGAAATTGTCCTCTCCGCAAGAATTGAAATGAGCCATCAAACGAATATGCATGAAAAAGGCAGTGAGGAAGAAAACCATCCACATTGAGCTGGCTTTCCTCTGATAGCCTTTCAGTGGATAATTAAGTGTAGGCTTTCGAAAGTCCTCCCAGTCAGACCAACCACCCCATTCACAAAACAACAATTAAAACCACCCCCTCATTTCGAATCCCCTCACCCCATTGATAAAACAACAGTAAAAACAACACCATCAAATCGAATCCCCTCACCTGCTCCGCTCCGTTCGCCACCGCCTGAGCTCCCTGCAGTTCGTACCGGAGCATGTTTATTTGGACGTGGGCCTCCGTGATCTTCTCCATTTCTTCGGCAGGCACCCCGCTCAAATCCACATGCTCCAGCCCGGTCTCGAACACCCTCTCCATCAGACCGGAAGGCGAATGCCTGCCAGTGGGGGAGTTCACCTTCCCTCCACAGGCAGCACATTCCCGGGAGCCGCCGCTTGGAGGATTCGACCCCCGGTCCTTCCGCAGCTGCACACGCAGGGATCTCCGGAGGCCTGTTAAAATCATTCCACAACAAAACACAGATAAGAAATCAGGAAACAAATTTCTGACACAACAAATCAGGAAATGAATTCCTGTTATTCGAGGGTGTTTATATCGGGGTTTTTCTTGGAATCTCTTTCGCTGCATTCTGAGTTTTACAAAGGTCAGAAAAATTGTGGCAAAGGAAACGTGATGTACGGGAATTTCATTCCATGCATTACAATGAAATTCCTCGAGCTCACGAGTAAGGCTCGATTTTCCAGAAATGGTTAACCGGTACAAGGTGAGGGCTCCACAGTTGAGGCAGTTGATTTTGATTCTGAGAAAAAAAATCAAAATTGGGGTATGAAATTCACCATCGAGCAAAAACAAAAAAGAAGAAAACTCAACTCACTTTGTTGAGGAGACCCCGTCGGCGTGGAAGGTGCAGGGCTGGGGTCGTTGTTGTTCAACAACTCCCCAGTGCCCATCTGCAGCATGGTGGAAGCTGCCTGGAAGTCGGCCCCGTTGAACTGGGGCAAGGCACTCTTTGCAGCCCCTCGTTTCAGTTTGGGACTGACAACGAGAGGCTGAGCACCCCCCCCTCCCCTGCTGCCGTTGTCGAGCATCTCGACGGCGGGGGGGTTTGATTCTGAGGGGGAGGGGTCGATGGGAAGCTTCACCCGGACTGGGGGCAAAGCACGCTGCACAACAAGAAAAACGAGGAAAAAAGTGTTAGAAACAACAACTTCTTGAAAAAATAAAAGCCTGGAAGTAAAATTGTATTGGTGCGGTTCGGACAGGACTATGTCGGGGAATAAGCATTGTTTGTTCGATGTTTCGGGGGAGGCCCCACAGAAGCAAAAACGGAAAAAAAAAATGGAGCATGACATGGAGCCCTGCCAGATTTACTCCATATGATTCCCACACAAGGGAAAAATAAAAATGAAAATAGTGAATGGATAAAAACAGCAGCAAAATCAGTGAGTTTTTTTTTCTTCTCTTACCTTGCGGGGTTGCTTGTGGTGGGTTCCCTTGTCACGACTGAACTTCACCCCACAAGCATTGCACAATGTTTTTGGTCCTGAAAGAAAGTTGCAGACATCAGGATTCAAACCATGGACCTCTCAATGCAGCGAAACCCTAATTTTTGACGGTGAAAACCAACAAAGATACCCAAACTTCTGCCACCAATTCAACATGGTGTTTTGAAAGCATTCGGCAAAAAGAAATTTCCTAAAGGAAGGAAAGAAACAAAAAAGAATCACCTTCTGGACCTTCCCTCCATTGCGGAGTTTTGCTGGTGCTGCACGAAGTGCATTTTTTCACCATGGTTTTGGGGGATGCTGCTTTTTGCTTCTGCCCCATGCTCGAATGTCTGCAAAAAAAAAAGCAACACAGAGAAGAATGGTCACTTCCAACACAAACTCTTTTTCCTCTTTTTTTTTCATAAATCAACAACCAACATTGAATCCAATTGAAAAAAAAAACAGAAAAGAATGACATGTGCTGAGCAGTACAGTCAAAGCCTACCACCAACCGACCTGATGCGATCAAATACGACGATTCGACAGGGTACTGATCGATTTTCGAGAATTAGTAAACGTTTTTATTTTCCATATTTCCTTGCAAATACGCCTAGGTTTCGTCCCGAAAAGCAAAACGAGTGCGTGCAGTCGAACTCCCCCCCCCCCCCCCCTTTTTCGTTTTCGAAACCCCTCCAAGAAAACTCAGCAAGGAAATTAAGTGGCGACTTCTCGAAGCCGACCGGCACAGCAAACCCCAAAACACTTAGCTGCCAGATAGGCCGCGCATGGGGAAAAAAAATTAGTAGAAAACCTCGTCTCAGAGCCGGGCATTGGAATTTCCTCGCTGCCCTGCACGTCGTGGCACTGTTTTCTATCTGAAGGGTCTAAAGCAGTACGAGCTTTACATCGCGCGACTCGAAGGCGACCGGCTGGGGTTCAATGCACCGCGCAAAACGAGCAAACCCGCTGCAGCGGAGAAAATTCACTGCGCTCTGCACTAAAAACTGTAAAGCCACGCGGCATTCGTACAACGCAGCCACAGCGTAAAGAGTCTGTCCCCGTCAGGAACGAGAAAAGTCAGATCCGCAAAATATCTCGGTCGGAATGGAGTGAAAAGACTGAAAATTCCTTCGATCGGCACGAGAAGGGGAGATCCGCAGCCAGCGCTCTGATCGAAGTCAACAAGAACGAGACCAACCGCAGCATTCGCCCCCAAAGTGCCATTCTCGTGAGGCAAGCGACTAAGACACCCTGCGTCGGAAAATTACGTGGACGCCCCTGAAACAGAGTGAGAAATGGCGCAAACGTCCGGGAAAAACCTACGGCAGGGTCGCTGCAAGCCGATCCAACGGCGATCCAAGACCTCCAACAGACAGAACATGAACGACGTGTAATTTCCTAGGGCTTGTCGCAGCCGCGAATGCGAGAGGCTAATTCCTAGAGCAGCCGAGGCCCAGACCTGCGTCTGCGCGACAAAATCGCCGTGAGAGTTAAAAAAAAAAAACAAAGCGGCCGCACGCTGCAGCACAAAACCCCGGCATCGTTCCTCCTAGAAAATAGCTTTGCCCCAGAAACTTACCAGTCCGCGAAAGTCGCTGTCGAAAAAACCAGCTTACTCCAGCTCCTCTTTTCTCAAAATTGAGCGACTTGGCCAAAGAGTGCTCTGCTCGTCCGGATCAGCACGACCCAGAGGAAAAACCAGTTTTTCTGGATGGGCCGTCGTCAGTTGCAAAACTGGCTGTGGATGTGCAGGACATGGCGCATTCCACTTTTTTTTGAGGGTAGGCAGAGACGGTCGAGTCGGCAGTTGCGACAACGAAATCTGACGTCACGTCGGACGGACGAACAGAGAAAAGTACAAAGCGGCGGCGAAAGTCCATCCGACCTGTTCCCTTGCGCTGGTTTGCGGCCTCCCCGCCGTGCATGTGGGGGAAACTTTATTCCTACTCGGACGAAAAGTGCGGCGTCGTTTCTTTTTCGTCCCGATTCGGGGGGATTCGCGTATTTGCATGCAACGGGAAAAGGGGAAGGAGGAAGGAGCATTGGGTGAGAAGTACATTCGCACTCCTGATTGGTCTCACACTTTTTAGTTCACTCCCAGTCGGTCTGGTCTCACACTTTTTGGTGAGAAAATTGATTAATAATGATGGAATAAGAACGAAAAGGTCGCCCTCCTTGTTTGGATGGCTCCTACCCAGGACCCCCCCTCAAAAAAACAATAAAAAGTTTTGACCATTGTCTCAATAACACTCGTTCATTCACTCATGTTACAAAAACAGAAACTTGATACAGGCACCATTCTTTTTGCAAAAAAAAATAAAATCTCCACCCGACCCTCGAAAAACCCAGCCGATCGTTAACACACAAACACCCTTTTTTTTCCCGTCCCTGGATATCATCACCAAAGCAGCCAAGACGTTGCAGGGGTGCTACCCCCCCCCAAAAAAAAAAAAAATAGCAAAACTCATGAAAGGTCATCTCGTTTATAATGCTGGACCACTCTCCACCCAATTCAAGTTGTAAACATCCATCCCACAATAACACGTTTCAAAACAAAAAACAGAAAGCAAAAAAAAAGCCCTCTGCAAAGTCTCAGCCGCAATCATGCGTATAGGATTCTATACAGTGAAACAAAATGGGAGGAACAATATTGCCCCCTTTTTTCTCATCAATTCAAAACTGCAATATCAGATTTTTTTTTTCCCCTTTTTCTTCTTCAGCTGGTTTTATCTTCTCACAATGGACAAAAGATTTCCCATCAGTTTTTTTTTTTTTTTTTTCAGTTTTTTCTCCGTTTTTTATCTGTGTTTTTTTTCAAATGGTCAAAATGCGACAAATGAGGTAGACCAAACCTACTCCACCAAACAGACAAGGGATGAATCCAGGCCTGCAATTAAAAAAGAAAAAAGGGTCAAAACCGAAAAAGCCTGTATAAAAATAAAAAAGCAAATGAAGGGTGTATGTTTCATTATTTCCTATTGCTATTAGCAATATTTTCAATTTTTTTTGGGGGGGGGGATATCAGTTTGGGTGTTTGTGCATCCATAAGAATAAAACCACAATTATGAAAGACTTTTTCGAAACAAAAAAAAGAAATCAAAAACAGAAAGAAAAACACAAATGCCTGGAATACATGTAACTCAGAAAGGTCGTTTGAGGGGGGGGGGGCAGGGGGAGGGGGAAAAACACCGCCACAAAAAAGCTACGAGACGAACCTCTGGTTGATTTCCCTGTCGATGATGAACTTCATGAACAGGAGCATCCCTGCAGTGACAGGGACTACATACAGCAGGCAATGCGGCCACAATACTCCTGAAGAAAAAATCCAACACCAGCACATTATATATATATATATATATATTCTCGACACATGCCATTTGTAAAACAAAACCTGAGGTCAAATCAAGCAATGTAATGAGAAACAAACTCACCTCATTATGTTCACAAAAAAGATGGAAAAAAAAACTGGAAACAAACAAATGGCCACACTGGGGAGTTTTTTCTTCACAAAAAAACAACCACCACCAACGGCTCACCGTAATGAACGACTCTCAAAAAAGCTGCGAGGACGAACCAAGACTCAGGGGACTGTGCGTGGCCGGTGAGGGAGATCTACCAAAACCAACATAACGATTTAGAATATATAGTGTATATTTTTTGTTATTACAGTCAACCCAAGGATATTTACCTCGACACTCCAAAAAAGTACATATAATATACGCATTTGAAAAAGAGCAATAGAAAACAAACAAAGGACGTACCGAGGCTGGCCTCGTTCTCCATTCCTGAGAACCCGTCTGCAAGCTGCCATCATCGATGCTGTCCCCAGCACTCGCATTCTTAAAAAAAATAAATAAATAATATAACCATAGGGAAAAGATGAAAAAGAAAACAAAGACAATGTAACACAAGATCTTGAAAGAAAATGTGCAAAAAATTACTTTTTACAGAAGAATTAACAAGATAAATATTTTTTTAGAAAAAAAAATGTGATGCACCAAAAGAAACAAGCCCAGTCTGACTTCTGACTTCATCTCGAGGGCAGATTTTAAAACGACTTTTTCAAATACTTTGCATTAAAACTGACAGGACCACTACAATCTTTTAACTTATTTTATTTTATTTTCATTTCATTTTCTTTTTTCTTTCAAATATATTACATCGAGGCTGGAAGCCTCATGCAGGCCGACCAATCAAAAAATGAGTGATATTGTGTGACATCACACTATTACTAAAACTACTCCTGGTGTAAAACTAATAGCTGCATTATTCACTCACCATTGGCAACCTGAACTTGCGTGGGGCTCCTGGCCTCAAGAATTCACCCTTACTGCACAAGACAGACAGCCAACGCATGTCAGACATCCAGATTTTCGAAACATGGACATGAGGTGTTTTTTTTTCCCCTCTTCCTTCTGACGCCAACCCACCCCAAAAGCACACAGTAATGACAGTAAATCCCCCTCTAAAAATAGAAAAAAATCCTGGTGATTGAATCTGTGGGTCTGCAAAAATAAAAGGGTTAAAAAAAAAACACGAAATCGACCTTGGGTTCTTTGGAGCGAGGCCCATTCCTCTGGGGGTCGATCCGAAACAGCAACCCTGTTCCGATCGCATCACGCCGTGTTTAAACATTTTGCCTTTCCTTTTTCCTTTTTTGTTTTTGTTTTTTTTTCCCTTTCCTTGATGCTGGACGTTTTTTTACCGCGAGCGCGGTTTTTGAAGGGCCCCATTTGTGATCCTCGTCGGACGATTCTCGATTTGTGAAAGGTCCAGTCAGGCGCGCTTTTCGTGGCACGATTTCCGCGGTGTAGTTTTTTTTGGGGGTTCGACAGCGACAGGATGGAAAGTGTGGATAAGAACGACGTCGAAAACATTCCAGGTTGGTTGAGCAGCACCCCACCTATCGTTTTTTTCGTCGCGTTCTAAGCGCGTTTTGCCAAAAAAAAACAAAAGAAAACCCACTGCCGTCCCCGTTCGTGTTGAATCCCAACGTAATCGCTAGTAGGACGGAAATAAAAAAGAGTGGAAGGGAATCAGCAGAGGGCGTGCTTTCAGTTTTCGCGCGGGGGGTGGAAAGGAATCGAGCGTCGAGAAAAGTTTCGTCGACGAGCGGAGGGGTCGCATAGAAACCTGTTTTCTGGCTTCGAGGGGTTGTGTTTTCCTCTGTTTGCTTTATTTTTTGGTCGATTGCGCCTTTTTTTTTCTTTGTCCCAATTTGGAGAGGCGAGAAAGAATGGAAGCGTTGGCATCGAAACCCGAAAGAAGCGATGTGGAGAAAAGTTTGAAACAGCATGTGGGGTTTGGAGGCGACGAGATAAAGAGCGACGCGCTGTCTGATATTCAAGAAGGTGCTTTCGAGTTTTCGCGCGATTGTTATTTTTTTTCTGGGTTGAGAATTTCGGATTCCGATGCCTTTCCAACCAAAAACTCCCTTCAGCTTATTGTACACTGTTGTGCCCCTTTTTTGAATAATAAAGAAAAATAAAAAGATAAAAAATGGGAAGGACAGTTATACAGGAGAGGTGTTTTTCAATATTAAATCCCTCCTTTTTTTAGATCGCCCTTTCAGATCACATTTCCAGATCCTCGGCAAGATTTTTCTTAAATTGTTGTTCATATTTTTGAATATTGTTCAATGCTTCTTAATAAAAAGAGCGATTTATTTATTTTATTTATTTATTTGTTTATTTATTTATTTTTTGGGGGGGGGACCTGGTTCTTTCCCTCGATTTTTTTGTTTTCGTGTATTTACACAAAGACTAATTGTTTTGTTTCAAACAGTGATCAAAGATTTTTTTTTAAATGATTTTTGGGGGCTTGAGGGAAGGGGTTGATAAAATCAGCACTTTTTTGGAATGCAGAAAAAGTACCTAACACAAGACAGAATATCTTGGCTGGTGTCCATAGAAAAACTCCTCCTCCAACCAAAGCTGATACTTTGGAGTCTTTGCGAGTGGTAAGCCCCGATCCAGTACTATATTAAGTTCTATATTTGTACTATATTTAGTTCTCTATTAGTACTAGATTTAGGTATATATTTGTACTATATTTAGGTAGTGCAAGTATCTAGATTTCTTATTTTCTTATTTTATCCCCGTTAAAATTACCACAGATTGCAGCTTCTCGGAATAGATTCTGAGTGTCCGATGTTTATTCGTTGTTTTTTTTAATTCATTCGTTTGAATATTTATTACGAAATTACCTGTGTTGTTTTCCATTTTGTCATTTATTTTTATTTTATTTTTTTCATTCGATCGTTTTTTTTCTTAATTCTTTAATTTATCGTAATATATTTTTTGCTTCCTGTGCTCAGAAAATCCCCATCGATCAGCTGAACAATGAGGAGCTCATCGACAAATGCAAGCGGCTAATGGCTGAGGTCGAATATCTGCAGTAAGAATTTTATCGCTTCGACTCCACATATTTTATATAGATATATCAATCCAATCATCTTGAAAAAAACACCTCTTCAGCTCCTGTCTTTTCTTTCTCAAAATTCCACCCCCCAAAAACTTCAGAAAGCTTTTTTCCCCCCCTCAAACAGTTGGGCATATAATTTGACCCCCCCTTTTTTTTTACTCCACTTTATCCAGACAACAAGTTGCGAGAAAAGAGGAGCAGAAACAGGCAGCCCTGAGATTATTGAGGCATGCTAAGAAAAAGCACGTGGATCAATCGGCGGTGGTTCCGACGCTGAGTCAGGCCATCAACAGTTTCAAGGAAAAAGCTGGGAAAGAAGAAGATGCCTCCCCTCGATCTCAAGCAGGCAGCGTGGCTTCTCGAGCCCCCTCCATCGCTCCGTCAGTCATGAGTCTCGGCAAAAGAAGTGAGTTCTGTGATCATCTCTTTTTTTTGAAAAAGTACTTCAGTACTTTAGTCCTTTACTACTTGAGTTTTTATGTGTTATGTTTTTCTTTTTTTCTTTTTTTTTTGGGGGGGGGGAAACAAACAATATTTTAGTGAATTTTTTTCTTTATTCTATTTTATTTTAATTTATGTATTTTTTTATTTTTTTTTTTGGGGGGGGGTGGAACAAATAACATGCCGATAGGCTGCTCTTCTTTTTCATTGAACTCCATTATTTTAAAGTTTTGAAAAGCTATTTTGAGAGCTTTTTTTTTAAACTCTTGATGTTACTTTCGAAGAGTAGTTTTCTTTCAGCTTAACTTTGATTCTTTATGTGCCATGTTTTTTTTTTAATTCTTTCGTGCGATTTCATTTTCGAATATAAAACTTATGACAAAGGACGAAAATGAAACAGGCAAAAAATATGTATATTGAATAATCGTGATAAACGAGGAAAAAGCTTTTGTTTGTTTTCTTGAGAAAATATTTCCTGTTGTAGGTCTGGCAGGGAGCTTCGCTTATAGAAAGCCAATGGGACTGAGGGAGTTGGTGGAGCCCGATGTCAGACTGGCACAAGTGCTCGATAAGTAAGTCCATTAGAAAATCCTTCTTGGGAATCAATCCATGTATTGGATCATCAGCAGCCACCATGTGAATTTATTGTTTTAATAAAATTATTATTTTCATTTTTTCCACACACGGTCCTGACTTTACCCCCAGAAAACTATTTCTTAATTTTACACAGTGCTTTTTCGTTTTATATACTCTACAAGATGATAAAATAAGGTCATTTTGATGTGTGTGTTTTTTTGTTTTTTTTCTTGCTTTTTTCTTTTTTTTTAATCCAGGTTGAGTTAGGAGCTTGTCTTGATTTTTTTTTCTTGATTTTTATTTTATTTTTTAATCCAGGTTGAGCTCGGAGCCTGTCTTGAGTGCGTTGGAAGGGGCTGTGGATAAATTACAAAAGAGTGCAGTCAACAATATCACCAGAGGGGGCAGGCAATGATACAATTTTTTTTTAATATGCTTTTTTTTATTTATTTGAAAAAAAAAAAACAAAAAAAAACACCCTGCTTGGGTACATGGGAACATGATGGGTCGGGAAAAAGAAATCCAAAAAAACTATGAGGGAAAAAATGGCACAATTTCAAACCAAAACAAAAAAGAAAAGAAAAAGACATCAAGAAGAAAAAAAATATAGTTCAAACGGCGAAAGAAAAGCTATAGAATATCTTTTTTTTGTTTCTGTTTAAAACAAATACTGGCACCCTCTGTTAATTTTCTCGATATATTAAAAAAAAAAACAGGGCGGGGGGCAGGGAAGACAGAGGCTCCGGAGGGATTTCAAAGGGATTGGGGGTGAAAAAAAAAAAAAGCTAAAAACAAAAAACAAAAAAGGAATATCAGAAAAAGCAATGAGCAAAAACAAAGTCTACTAGAAAGCGGTAGCAGGTGTGTTTCTGTTTTTGAAAGGGGGTGAAAAAGCTTTTCGATCGAAAAAAGAGAGTGTGTATGTGTGTTGGGGGGGGGAAAGGGCGAAAGGATGTATCTTCTTTTCTTTCATGGCTTGGGTTTTTTCGAGGGGTCAGGGAGGGGGTGTGTAAATAATTCTATTTTCAGGGTGCAGTTGTGAGCAGGAATCGTGTGTTAGCAGATCTTGCGTTTCTTGGTGCTTGTTCCACATTTGGGAAATTTTGCAACCGGTATGAAGGGGTGGGGGAACAAAAACTGTATGGTCTGGATTTCGAAAAAAGCAAAGACGACTTCTCACAAGCATGGCGGCAGAAAACCATTCATCCTGGGCTCTTTTTTTCTTCTTGTCGGAAAAACGAATCATTTTTGCATTCAGCCGCACCAACTTTCAGGATTGACTAGACCTTTCAAGTTCAATCTTTCTGTGATTGCTGTTTTCCAGCATTCCTGCCATGTTTTGTTTTCTTAATATAAATAAAAAAATGAGCAACCGATGAGGGACGCCCACCCCCCACCCCCCACCCCAAAAAAAGTAACCATAATATAGCTCTTCCTTCAATAACCTGCCCCTGTGAAGCTGGGTTGCCTCTTCAGATATCCGTGTCTTCAATTGTGAAACCACTCCAGGCGATTTGCAATCTGAAAATTCTTGAGCAAAGTTTGAAATCAGCTACCACTCACCAGCCTGCAGCTGTGTGTAGTGCACTTCAATGAACAATTTTTCGCAAAGTCATTGCCAATAGAAAATGTTGCCTGTAGTGTTCCGAAGAGGATTGGTAATTGGGGTTACCCATTTCGATATGCTAGTCTGACCAAGGATGATTATTAAGTTGGTTCTCAGGAGCACAGACTCAACATCAAGCAAGTAGCTAACTGCCAGTTTTTGGTGATTGATTTTTTATTTTTTTTTTGAGAGAAAAAAAAATCCCTTTCTGTAGACTTAGCGCAGGGACTTAGCATGTTGGAGTTATGGTCGGCATTACTCCATCGAAAAAAGGATGTGCTGTCATCTCTGGATAATCTTTTCTTTTAAGAATTAATTTCGTCACTCTGTGGAAACTGTGGAAATCCTTGTCAAGCTCCCAGTTTTTTCCTATTTTAAAAATGATTTTTTTTTCTTCCGTTCTGCAGTTTGGCCTCAGTCCAGCCGATTGTGTCAAGGATTAGTAATAATGGTGTTTTTTAGGGAGGAGGAGAGGAAACCCCACAATCAACATATCTTGAAAGTTTGATTGCAATTTGCAACCACCCACTTTTAGCACAGTGGTTTGCGGACAAGCAATATACTGTAATACGCAAATCTTTCGCGCTGCTTTAGGATCGCTCGTCTTTTTTTTCGCCTACCTTATTTTCGTCTCCACAGATGGGCACGAAAATAAAGCAGTGCGAAAATAAAGCAAACGCGTGATTGGGTATAATCTGTAGTTACAAACTTGCGTACCTGAATAGCCTTGGTTTTTCCGCCTGCTTTATTTTCGTTCCTGCTCTTTTTTCGCCTACCTTATTTTTCGTGCTTTGGTCCGCGCGCGAAAATAAAGCAGCGCGAAAAGATTTGCGTATTACAGTAACACAACGGGTGAAAACGATCAAAAGTCTCAAAAATTCGATGTCTTTTTTAAACGAAAATGTACCAAGTGTTCCTGCTTATCATGGGTGAATCATTTATTCCATCAAGCCAACCGACCAACTGGCTAACTCCCCAGTGTTTTTAAATTCCGACCTATTAGTCATTCCACTAACTCGGCTATGCACACCAATGTCACACTCCGAGCTAATCAGTGATTACTAATCACTGATTAGTGACCACTCATATCATAGAACCGCTCACCACCCAACCCCGCCTCCGAAAGCACATTTGAGAAAAACGCGACTGCCGGAGAAAAAACCCTTGAAAACGATATCTTTCTTCTTTTTGAGCGCAAATCCCCACACACACTTGAAAACAATTGAGGGGAAAAAATGATATACGGCTGACCAATATCAAGTGTCTTTCCTCCTCTTGTTTTAATAATTCAGATAAAGATCTCAAAATTCCTCTTTCCCCCCCCCCCCCCCCCCAAAAAAAAACAAGGAAAAAAACAATCGGTAAATATTAATCAGGATCAATGTCAAAACTTCCACAACTCTCCGTTGTCTATTTTTTTCCGCTCAACAAAACTTTTCACCAAATAAACACAGCAACGTGCATATCATTCATGGTCAGAATTTCAAAAATTTCACCAACAGTAGATATGATGCTCCAATTTTTAATTTTATTTTTTTCTGAAACAAATTTCAGAAAACATCTTCATAGTAGCGAGCATCATTCACGATTTTGTTGAATGACTCATCGCCTCCGACCGATCTTAGGGCTTCCGCTACTCCAGCTGCCATTTTTGATGCTCCACAGACATACACACAACACATCGGGTGGTCGAGCAGCTCCTTGAATAACTCGGGTTCACCCAGGATTTTGTGCTGAACGTATTCGCGTATACCCTCCTTGGAAAACGCCAGCAACGTTCTAGTAATCGCACCCTTTTCGACCGCCTGGATTCATTTCCATGACATAAAACACACACACACACATGTTGGGTGAATGAACGAACATAACCAACCCTCCACACAGTCGGGGTCGATTGGGCGGGTGCTCAGCTAGTGGGATTACAGGTAAAACCTACCTCCCTGACAGGAATTGCTTTTTTTTCTTAATTCTGCAAGCATATCAAGGGGTTTGTGTTCTTCTGAAATGAGCGTCGACAATGGGATGACATTACCTGGTTGATTTCCTGCTCGAACAAGAAATCTGTGGTGCTGGTCCTGCATCCAAAAACCAACACGCAAGTGCCCAGATTCACCCCTGCTTCGATCAGCATTTCACGATGCTGCCAGAAACCTCGGAGCGGTGCAATCCCCGTTCCGGCAGCCACCATGATAATTGGAGCTCGATTGTCCATGGGCAGCGAAAAAGCGGATGGGTGCAGCTGAAACTGCATTACGCTGCCAGGCTCGATGGAGCACATGTGGCTGCTAGCAACTCCTAACCGTTTGACTTCATCAGGGGTGGTGTAAACCACTTTCCCCACCGTCACATGCACCTCCTCCCCCACTTTCCGCTTGGACGAAGAAATGGAATAGTACCGTGGGATGTTCAGGGGCATCAGCGTCAAGATCAAACCCAGCTCTATTTTCTTGCTGAGGCTGGGACACCGATCGAACAGCTCATACCACCGAACGCTTTGAATCTTGCCTTTCTTTTGGCTGAGATTGGTCAGTAATTCCACGTCCTGTGCGTCGGTGGCGTAATGTGCTAAGCACATGCAGCTCTGAGCATCGACCTTTTCTCTGGCCCCAGCAGTCCATCTCAAAATCATCCGCAGGGTGGTCGGCTTATCCTTGACCTGGGCTATGATGGGTGCCAACTCCTCCCCCTCCTCCAGATCGTGGTCAGACAGGCGGACGGCAAAAACTGCATCAGGGTCGTCGACACCCAAGTTGGAGGCGAAACTCTTCAGTTCGTCGTCGTAGAACCGATTTTCCGGCATGATGGAAACGTGGTCCCCCGGAGTGTAAGGTGGATTGCCACAATTGCTGATGTCGACCCTGACCAGGCATGTGGAGCTGCCAAATTCATCGTCACTGGCCTCTTTCAAGAGCTCCTTGACCTCCAGCACGGTGCCCACCTGCCAAAACTCGGCTGAGGTTTTTGCATCACGTTGGGGCACCCTGGCCTGAGGAAGAATCTGCTCCAGAGTCATGGCCACCACATCCTCCTTTGATAGATTTTGGATGGTTGGGATGGCATGCTCCAGCAGACTCTTCTCTGAGACGATGTCAGACAGGCTTTCCTTGATGCGTGTGTACTCATTCCTCTGGGTCAGCTCCTCCAATCTTTCCACCATGTTGTGAGTCCACTCATAAAACACTCTCTTGGTTCCACCCATTTCGTCACATTCCCCCACTTCTGCGAACGGCACTGCCCCACAGCCCGCAATCAATTGATTGAATCTGGCAGCACCTCCACAGAAATGCACATACCTTGAGCAACCGAATCCCAGGACGGCGTATGGCTTGCCTTCCAAAGCTGGGCAGTTTTTACCAGCCAAAAACGTCTCAAATTCATGTGCTTGATGGGGAGGCACTCCGTTTCCATACGTGGATGTCAGGAATAGGAACACGTCACACTTTTCCAGCTTCTCATTCACAGTGTCAGACTTGTGTGGGTCGAATTCCTCCGTATCTTGCACCTCCACGCGGGCTCCCTCTTTCAAAATGCCAGCCAGCTTATTGGCATATCTTCTCGTCGTTCCAGACACCGTGGCGTACATGATGAAAATAAACACCCTGTCTTTCAATCCACGGTGGAGGAATCTGGCTGTGGCCTCCGTCACCAAGTTCAACACATTCGCCTTGTGCAACACCTTGGTTTTATCCAGCCCACCAAACACCGCTTTTTCATACTGTCTCCATCCGGGTGCGGGTTTGTACACCGGCTTGAGGGTGTACTCCGTCATTTTGTTTAGCTTCATGTAAGCTGGGGAGGTGCTGGCTGCCAGGGGGGGTATGACCCACTTCCAGTTGCCTGGGCAATATCCCCGCTCCCTCTTTTCTTTATAGTACCATTGGTAGAAGCCATTGATGAGAGTGTGGTGATCGACCATCCCCACACCCTCGTGCTGGAAACTGTGCACCACAGCTTTGTTCAGCACCAAAATCGCCTGGTCTTTCCACAGGGAGGATTCCCTGGTGGTGTCCAGCCCCATGTTGCCGGCTATCTCTGGCAAGAGGTCATACCTCTCTTCATCAGCAAAGTCCCGAACGACTTCGGTGTCTGCATACCAGCCATTGAATGGGATCCCTGTGTAAAGGAGCCCTCCCACCTCCAGTTCGAAATTACTCACGGCAGGGACTCCGTACCATTTCAGCCCCATTTTCCCCAGCCATGGGTGCTCAGGATGCCAAATCCCGACCTGTAGAATGAATGTGTCAGGGATTTCGAACATCTGCGGCGGCTCGCTGGGATTTGCTTGCAGTACGAGAGGAAGGATATCGAACATCGACCGCTTTTCGGGTGGCTTCCAGTCGAATTTGTTTTGAATCATTTCGGTGAACCCCAGGTTGGCCGGGTCTCCTTTTATCGACATATCGTCGTTTCTGTAACCCGCGTAGCGTATCAGCTGATCGTTCCAAACCCTGGGGCCCTTCCTTTCGCCAGGCTTGGCTGCAGGGAAAATCGTGATGAACGAGTCCGTGACTTTCTTTTTCTGCGCCATTTTGAAGTGTTCCAAGCACGCTTCGAACATGCCTTCGTTGGTGTGCACGTCTCGCCTGTCCAGCAGTTGGAGTTCTGCCCAGACTTTGCGATTCGCACATTTCGGCGCGTTCCTCCACCCGACTCGTGCACCGTGCTGGAGTTCTTCGAACGTGTGGGTGTAAGTCCCAGTGAGTCGAACTTGTCGCTCAATCTCCAGTCGCCTCTCAGCTTTCGTGGACTTGCTGGATTTGAACTCGGCGTGAAACAGGTCCTGAAACTCGAAGGCTTCCCGCATGAGCTTGTCAGTGGTGGTCTCGCTCCCTTCCACTTCCTGTTCTGGCCGACAGCCATATCGGCAGATCTCGGGGTGACGCCCATGCGTGTATCCAGGGAAAGGTGCTGTTCCTACACTTCCATGGAACAATGGGCACCTCGGAACCTGTGCAGATCCGAAAGCACTCAAACAAGATCCGTTGGCCAGGCGTCAAACGTCAACAGTTTTCGGGGAACCTCTCACCTCTCCCGCTGTGGAGTTCTCCATTGCCCGAACAGTGGAGGTAGACCTGTGTCAGCAAAAAACACCTATATCACAACAGCAAGCAAGAAAATAGGAAACGGGCAAGTGGACAGCTGCAGTCACGTTGTTCGTTATTTGGGGCATCCTACCTTTTCACAGGCCTCTTTTCTCAGGTTCGGTTGCTTTACGGCGGTTGTCGATGTGATCCACCCGCAAGCTCCCAACAGCGACGAGTAGAGCACTTTCGATACGAATCAGTCAGATTTATCGAAGGACTGGTCCGCGGAGGCGCCATGTCGTCTTGACTACACACGACCCCCAAATCTTCGTATGAAGTTGAAAAACGGACTGGACTGTTGTAAATGTCAGGGAACAGTAACCAGGTACCAACCACTTTTCGACCCTATCTTTGGTAGTGAACACTACCACTCTGACCTAGGGAAAGTTGGAAGATATTTCTTTTGGACTTGGCTTAAACGTTGCTTCTTATTCACTCTTTGTAAGAGCACCTGCCCCTATCACTAGAGATAGGAGATTGGTCGATCGAGCGCAAGCTCGGCTGGAAAGACTGGAGTCTCGTTCGACAGGCTCTTAAGATCTTGAAAGGAAGAGTAGAATCAAAATTGAAAGTTCCTGTTGACGACACGATTTTACAAGAGAAAGGGAAAGAAGGGAACTAACTTGACCGTGAAAATGAGAGAGAATGAGCGGCGAAAGGCGGCGGCAGGAGATCGTAGAGGTTGTGGAAAGCAACAATACACTAAAAATGCTTCTCTGTAAACATGCAAGCGGTTGCTAGCAGTGGAGAAGTTGGATCCATATTCTGGTAGACCGTAAGGTTCTTGGAGTTGGCTCGCACGAGGACGCTGAAAGGAGTTTTCAGACCTATTTCGGTTGAGTCCGTCGAGGAGGAAAGATGGAAAGTGGATATCTGGGATGCATTACGACGCATTTGGTCTTGCGTTTAGGTGGAGGAAGGGGTGTTTGCAGACACCTCCCCTTTCGCGACGTACGACCATTGATTGAGCCACCAAGCCACAAGGGAGCGTGCTGCGACGTCGCCGCGACCTGGAGTGCCAGAAACTCCTTTGGGAGGCGTCGGTGAAAAGAGCGTCTAATTTTGGAACACTTGGTGATGTGGTTGCCCCAATGTCTGACGGGTAGCAATCATGGCAGTTACAAAAGGTGACCTCTGTCAGCGCACAGGTTCTTGACTTTGAGCGAGCTTCCCCCCACAGCCAATCCCAGCGTTGTCCAAGGGGCCGACGTGTCTGTGAGGTTTTCCTCCGAGCGAACAGGGCAGGAAACGAGAAAGACCTCGTGATGATCGACAGAGTCGTCGGCGAACTACCGAGACCTGGGGATCTGGTGTTGAAAGATTTCCGACCGAAACCGGTGTCTGTAGCTGCGCCATCGGATGGCAGACTGAAGCTGTTTCAGTGGAACGTCGAGAGGGGCTACAAACTCGACGCGATTTTGGATGAAGTGGAAAGATTGCAGCCCGATATTCTGGCGATACAAGAAATAGACGTCGGCTGTGATAGGTTCGGTGCCCCAAAGTGTTTTCCACTTTTTTACCCAGGTAGCTGTTTTGCATTGGGTCTGGCAATATTTTTTTCTCTGGAAATATTTTGCAAGGGTCAAGAATTGAATTAAATGGGTCCTGCACCTGGTTGTGTCAGTAGGTCCATGGAAAAGCAGCCCATTTTTATTGACGAGATTAAAAATCAGTTAAAAAGAGGGAAAAAAATAGAAGCATCGATAATGGTGGCGGTCCAGATCACTTAAAAAAGAAAAGAAAATTATTTTGTGAACAGCTTACATAAGGATTTCAGCTTTTGAGCATTTCATTATTTTTGCAATACAGTTCAACAAATAAAGTAAATAAACAAAATAATAATGCCCAACTGATGGGTTTATGTTGCTCATTTGCATGGTGCTTTCAGCTTTGAAGTAATGCGTTCCGACGTGTGAACAATTTTTTTTTTTTGAATTCACATATCTTCAAAAAAATCACGGGGGAATGTGGAAACTGTTCAGGAGCGATGGACGGGATGTCGGACTGGAGCTGGCAGAGAGGCTGAAAATGAATTATGGATTTGTGTGCGAATTCGAGGAGCTCCGATCTTCCATGCGGAGCGATCGAGATCAAGGCGGGGGCGTTCATGGGAACGGAATTTTGACACGATTCGATATGCGAGAGGTCGGATATTTTTACCCAAAAAAAACCCTAGTTGATAAAAGCAACTTAGAATTTTGGAATGTATTCTTGTATGCGTAAAAAATTATGAGCAATATTATTCCTATTCGTGTTGAATATAGTGCTTTCTGTTTTTGTTCTCTCAGCCATTGTTATTATAAGAACGGTGAAATATCAAAAATTACATATTTTTTTCATTTTTTTGTGCCTTCTTTGTAATATAGATTCGTGCCATTGAACATAGACATCATCCTGTGGATTGGGAAAATCCAGCATTGGATAAATGCAAAAAGGAGCCCAGGAAGGGCAGAAGGCTATCCTTAGGTGCCACCATCGACACCCCCCACGGGCCAGTGGTGGTTTACTGCTGTCACCTCGAGGTAAGAGACATATTAAAAAAAAAAAGGGATTTGAACCTGGGTCGACAGAACAGTATGGTATATTCCCCAAATGAATGTCCAGTAGCCCCACCCTGCAGGGCAGCTTTCTTTCATGTTGTGAATTTCATGATTTCACGACTGCCCAGGTTTTTTGCGGAATCTCAAGCAGAATTTCTCAATTTGCCGATATCCTCCGAGACAGTCGGGAGTGCTCCTCGCAAGGCCTCCACCACCAAGTCATCATGGGCGATCTCAACACCATGGCCAACCATTTCGCTCGATTTTCCCCAAACTTCTGCTGCGATCATCTCAGGTTTCGCACCCTGGGTCAAAAAGAGGCTCGTTTCTGGAAAGTCAATTTTTTCGATGTTACGGAGACGGAGGCGAAAAGACAGGGGGAAATGAACGGGGGAGTGCCGATTAACGAAAAGCTGTTGAAATGGGGGTTGGATGAGGAGTTGTGCCGAGAGGCGATCAACCCGGGGTTCTACGATCCGTGGGATGTAGACAGCGATGTGACATTGGAGCATCCTGCCGTGAAAGGATATAAATTTTACCTGGTGACTGGTAAACTGGACTGGATTTTGGGGAAGGATGTGAAATTCGTGGCGAAGGAAATCGGAAACCATGACTACTCGATGTCGGATCACAAGTGGCTGATGGCAGAAGTCACTCTTATTCAGAAATGAAAAAGAGTGATGTTGGGGGGGGGGGGGTCCATGCCTGCGTCTGTCTGACAGAGTTTCGGCTTTCTTTGTGGAGTCCAATAACCGATGTATTCTTTGATTGTGTGCGATACGTACTTACATGAGAAAGCCCCCCACCCAATTTTTTTTAGCTCCTCTGTTTCTTTGCTTCTTTTTCTTTTTCTTCTTCTTCTTTTTTTTTTGGGGGGGGGGGGGATCGAGAATGTGCAAGCTTCAACAAAGTGTATGTATGGATATCGGTTTGGCTGTTTTTTTCTTCTTGAAATTGGTATAGCTGGAGGTGGAAAAAAAGGTAGAGTATTTAGTTGCAGGAATGCATGTGGAGGTGCAATTTCGAGGTGGGGCAAAAAAAAATCGAAAAATTGAAAGGTTGGGTTGACGTAGAGAAGGGATTGCTGAAACTCGCTGTCTAGAATATACATCACAAATTAAATATAAGTATATATGTTTTCCTTTTCTTGTTTTTCTTGTTGTCTGTTTTTCTTTTAAATCTGTCGACTGGATCACAATATCCATTCCGGGAAAACTGATTGGGTTTGAGGGGGTGTTGATTTAACAACGATGCCATCCTTGATTCCCCACAATAATTTTATCTTCCAAGTGGCAAATATGTGACGGACTGACGAAAAAAAAAAAAATGGAAAAAAAAAAAATGGAAAAAAAAGAAAAGAAAAAGTAAAGTAAAGGGGAAAAGTAAGTGGGGTGAAAGTGTGTAGCAGAAGCTGGGCCACCGTTTAAATACATTACCATCTTCCTTTCTGTGTTTTTTATGATTTCTTATTTCCCATTGCATTGAAATCTGTCAAAAAAGGTGCAATTTTTTTTCAGAAAAATGAGGAAACCGAGTAGAGGGGATACTTTATGCTTGCAAAAAAAAGAAATAAAATAAACACCCATATTATCGTTGTGCATTGTTTATTATGTGTCTGGGACGCAATGGCAGAGTTTCTTAACGCATTGTACAAAATGCCCAACGAAAGTTACCATCAACCCTTCCGGCGAAACTACATTATGCTCCCTTGCATCCCTCGAAAAAAAAACAAAAAACAAAAAATACAGAAGAAAAAAAAAAAACTGGGCACCTTGATCTCCTGCAAGAAGTACCGATGCGCTCAGCTACATCCATCCCCCTTTCAAATTACGAGCTCCAAAGGGCAGCATATCAGCTGCTGCTTTTGTCTACAAAATATTCCTATCTATTGCCCCCACACCCCACCTACCCCCTCCCTCAACAGATTAAAAAAAAACAAGGAAAAGAAAAGGAAAGAGTCAGCCGTTTTGAGTGTGTTTTTTACACATCAGCCCGTTGCAGCCTTCACCTCTTGACCCGATTCTTGTGGATCCTCTGTTTGTGGTTTGGATTCGGAGACAGACTTGCTTCTTGGCGGTTGGTCAAATATTTTCAATATTCGTAATCCCGTCAATTCCTGCAAGAAAAAAATCATAAAATTTTGGTGCAAAGTCCAATATACCCCCCCCCCCCCAATCCACCATCGTTCCAAACACATGTGCATGTCTGGATGCATATAAAAATAAATAAAAATATATATATATATATATAAATGCATATATGCATGATTGTCATATAAAATCACCTGTCGATGTCCCTTCGTTCTTCGATACGTTTTTCGTCGCTTCTTTTTAAAAATCAGAACTTTCGCATCTTGACATTGCTCCTGCAGAACAACAAAAAAATAAATAATTGACAAAAAAGGCAATATGCACCCAATGTGTGAAACCTCAGTTCCAAAAAAGAGCTCATTACACAATATGTTTTCCTTATCACCATTATAACCCATAAATTCATAAACAAAAATAACGTTTACATTCCAAGCAGGCAAAAAACACAACTGTAAATGCTCGACAGTTTTTCAAATGACGTTTTTTCTCACCTCGATGGCAGCTAGAACAGATGCACCAGGAATGAACGGCCGTCCGATCATGGTTTCCTCATCAGTTCCCACCAGCAGCACTCTGCCCAGCCTCACCTTGTCCATTACATCGACTCCTTTGATTTTTTCGATGTAGATCACATCGTCCGTAGTCACCTAATTTTTCCAAAAAAAAAAAAATTGAAAGGAACACCATTTTGGCTCAATAGAAGCTTCACATCAGGGCATGTGAAAATAAAAAAGAAAAAAAATTACATCAGGGTATTTGAAACCTCCCCCTGGGGTTTTCAAAAAAAAATTGAAAAAAATCACATCAGGGTATTTGAAGGAACTCCTCTGAACCCCATCGGTTTTTCAGGATGATTGTAAAGAAAGGAGAAAGGAGACCGACCTTGAATTGATGAGCTCCCAATTGAATAACAGCGAATTTCAACTGAGGCTGCACGCTGTATCCGCTTTTTATCACGCCAACTTTCTCCAGTTCTGGAAATTGAGAGAGGACCGCGGGGCGTTCCACCTCTTGCAAAAATCGCTTCACTGACGCGGACGTCGCCGAGCGTAAGCACATGCTTCTCCTTCCACCCATCCCGTCGCCATCCGCGAGCGTCGACGGCCTCAATTCCCGCGAACTCAAAGCCGTGCAAGTCGAAACCGAGTCGAAAATCCTGTTCCCCATTCCCGACGACACGCTCGAGATGGCGCCGCCGTCGCATATCGCTCCTAACTGAAACAGCAGACGTCCCGCGTAGGAACGCGAGGCGAAAGACATTGCCATCGCCAGCGTTTTTCTTCTTTCTTTTCCCCTTCTTTCCTGCGGTGAATCTAAAAACGGAAAAAAAAACGTCGGTTTTGTTGGGGACGGTACAGAAACTCGACGCGTTGATGATTCTGTGCTTTGCTGGCGATCTGATGATCACGTGATCGCTCCTCGATTCGTTTTTGGCTCCACCCCCACTTCTAATAAGAATCACCTCCTCGCGGGCATCGAAACCTTCCTCACGTTTCGGTTTTCTCGGCACCCACGCCTACCTTTTCCGTCCTTACGTCTTTTCCCATCTCGGCGCGACGTTCCATCGACCGCGAAGCGACCATGTCGGCTGCGATGCAGAATCCCGTGAAGTTCAACCCCCTGGGGCCCCTCAAATCTCGCAACGTCACCGCGCGCGCCACTCACAACGTTTCCAGGCATGTTCCAGCCTTTCGCATCCCTTCCAGCGAAGCCACGTTTTCTTTTGCTGGCAAGGAAAACATTTGCCTGGGCTGATTTTTTGGCTTTTTTCTTTCCGTTCGGGTTCGTGCAACAGGACTTCGCACACCTCCAAAGCCCGTCGTGTGAATCGAAACACCCTTGACCAAATTCGCATGCCGGAAGATCAGTGGGTGCCCGTCAAGGAAACCATCTTGGTCAAGTCGAAATTCCTGAGGGAGGAACCCAAAAAGGTAAGTCCAATTTTATTTTTTTTTCCTGTGCCTTACTTTCTTCCTTTTCCGTTTTCCTGTTTTTTTACTTGGAGTTTTTTTCAAACCCTTTCACCTTTCGATTTCTGGAGAATCCATACGAAAACTAAAACAAAAGACTGGAAGAGCTACCTGCTTTTGTTTTTTTTTTGTTTTTTTTTTCTGCTCCAGCCTCACTTTTTCATATTTTGGGTAAAAGCAGGATGATAACTCCTTGAACCAATTCAGCAACAGCTCCGCACAGCGCTTCTGGAAAACTCTGCAAGATATTGATGAGGAGGGTTCCGCTGCCAACAAATGGCCGAGGGGAGAGTGGCTCAGCAGTTTAGTCATCGCCGGAGCCTGTGGCATGCTTTCTTTCGTCTCAGATCCAACAACACAGGTAATTGTTGGATTCTTTTTTTTATTATTGTTGTTTTTTTATTTTGTATCTGGAGGGGATTCCCATAATAAAGATAAATGCAAGGTGGTGCATTCTTTTAATTCTTTATTTTAACCTGTGAAACATGTCGGACATGACACGGAGTGTGTAGGCAACTCTCATGTTGCATGGTCGGTTTCTGGAAAAAAAAAATCAATATCTCGATTAGGGAATTCTCATCGTGCACCTGCATATCCCCCTTTCCCCCCCCCCCCAAAAAAAAAAAAATATATATATATATATAGATAATTTAAAAAATAAAATATACTAGTAAATGAATACTATGCAGATATGTACTTACAAAAAAAAACTGCCCAAATATTGTGCATCATTGAATATCTCTTCTTAGCTAAGTGGAGGATCCAAAATGAATTTTTCTATGCGTTTTTTTTTTTTTTTTAATAATGAATATCAGGCGATCGCCGAAGAGGTTGAAGCTACAGCCGCAAAAGCATCTCCTGGAGAGCTGGGCGGAACTGAAGCTGCAATTCTGGTAGCCCCCGTTATTATCTATGCAGGATTCACCGTCTATAGAAAGGCCAACCCCCGAGCAGATGTTGGCAATTTCCTTTTGGGCATAGTTTCTTTTGCGATTTTCGCAAATATCTTCGCCATTGCCGTTTTCAAAATTCGTTTGTTCTGAAAATTTCCTCTCCGTTTAAAAAAAAACAAACATCGTATTGGACTTTCAAGGTTGGTGTGTGTGTTGGGGGGTGGGGAAAAAAAAGAAAAAAAAAGTTGCCTTCACAAATACCTACACGCACATATATAGAAATTTATACGTGTTCATGCCGACACCGTGAAAGAGAGAGGAAAAAAAAAAAAAAGAGTGAGGGAAAGAGAGTGAGTGAGAGAAAAAAAAATGAGAGATAGAGACAGAAAGAAAAAAACAACAGAAAACATACAGATGAAAGAAAGTTGGCTTTTTTTAAAAATATTAACTTTGAGAGAAAGGGTCGGGGGGGGGCTGTGGTTTTCAAACACTCCTAATTTTCGGAGCAGTTTTTGAGAAAAAAATTCGATTTTTGAATCGAATTGAGGGCAAGAAGAGAGAGAGTGAGAGAGAGGTTGATTTTTTAGGGGGGGTTCGCTATATTCATTTGATTTGGGAAAAAGGAAAGCTGTTTGGCAAGCTGTGTTGGGAGGTATCGGAAGAGAGATATTTATAGAAAGGGGAAAAGAGGGACCCAAAAAAAAAGAAAAGAAAAAGGAAAACATTCTTCTGTTTTTTTTTCAACAGAATCCTACCGACAGGATGCATTAATTGCACCTTTTCTTCTTTTCTTTTTTTTCCTCTAAAAATATTGTCGTCGTTTCCGAGAGCACTTGACTTTTTTTTTCTTTTCCTTTAATTATGGGGAATATTCTGGAGGTTGTGTTATCATTATTGTGAAATGGGTTTTTTCTGGGATGGGGTGGTTTCGTGTGGGGGGTTTTCTCGGAGCCCTCTGAATTTTGTGTTGAAAAAAAACAAAAAAAACCTTTCTGGCGAATTGTGGTTTCCCGAGGAAGTCTCAAAAAAGGAAAAAAAACAACAAGAACCGTGCGATTTGAGGGTTTTTTTTTCTTCAAACTGGGGTTGCACAATTTGTAAGGTGGTTGTCAATTTTGGAAAGGAACAAAAAAACAAAGCACTGTTGGTGGTAGGGTTGATCGACCTTCAATTTTAAAAATCGACCTCCCTTCGAAATTACACTCTTCTCGACCCCAAAGAAGCGAAAAGCTACAATCGATGGAAATCTTCTGATAAAAATAATTTGTTATATTATAAACGTTCAGAATTCATATCATTGAAGGTTTCTCTTTTTCACCCCACGTGCGCACCCCCTCCTCTTTCCCTCGACCACTCGAAAGTTTGATAATTTGTTAGAGCCGCATGACTGTCTCCGCTGGCAGTCGCTTACAAATCCTGGAGACACCCACCTCCGCCGCGAAAATATCAGTATCCAACCTCCCACCCCTGCTCGACTCGACGAAACGCCCCCAGTCGCCTCTTGTCTAGCACGACGTACGGAGAACGACAGCGTATGAAGCGTTTATAAGGCTGCTGAAATAAGACGAGAGAATCTTGACTTGGAATTGGGATTCGAGCCGAGGGAGCGAGAGCTAGTAGCAATGGCAACGAACGGGAAACTTTTCGATAGGTGCGAACCCAGCGCGCGTGGCACCCGATTCTCGAAGCTGAACAGATTTTCGACGCCCGGCCCTCTGCCATCACTTTGGGTACGTCTAGGGTAGCATAGCTCGATTCGACGACGTCCTGCAGAGCTGCAGATTCTTCGTTTTTCGTTTTTGGGTTTCTTTCGTCGGCCCCCTCGTCGGAAACGACGTTTTCGATATTGCTGTGAGCTGCCGATGGTTGAGCTCCATCGTGAAGGGGGAAAGCTCTGGTTTGCAAAAAACAGCGTGGGTTACCCAGTTTTAGTTTTTTCTAACCGGAGGTTTCGTCGTGTTTCGCTGATGTGTTGGAAGCGATGTTTTGATTAGTAGGGAGGCAGAATATCTGTCAACTGAGAAGAAGAAAAAAAAAAAAAGAATCCAGTAGAAATTTTTTCGCGTGCGCGTATCTATGAGGGGTGATCCATTCACTCGTCCAGCAGTTCTCAGAGCGACGATTGAACAAAACCTTGTTGCTGGGATCTAGTCAGTCATATAAACAGAAGGGGGAGGGGGGGGATCTGCAATGACACTGGATGTTCTGCTTCCATTAACTTGGATCCATGTGATCTACTTATGGCTCAATTTATGAGAAGAATGAGGAAAAATGGAGTGTTAGTTTTTAAGAAGTTTTGTGCTTTGCTTCCTTGACAGGGAGGATCTTCCCAAAGAGCAGAGCAAAAAAGCATCCCAAGCTTTGTTTTTTTGTTTGTTATCTATGATGTGCTGATCGACTGGAAAACTGAAGCTATTTTCACATCGAGTGTATATAGTGGTTTTTATTTGTTTTTGTTTTTTTGTGTTTTTTTTTCTACAGGAATAAGAATCCAATGTTGGGAACAGAGTTCGAGGTTCAATTTTATAATCCAGAAACGAGCTCCATCAAAACGGCATCTTACAGCGCCTATGATCACGACTACATTCTTAGAATATCAAGGCTCTTTCATTCAGGTGAGAAAAAAAATAATAATTCCAAAATTTTTTTGCTTTTTTTTTTCTTTTTGGTTTCAGGAACGGAAACCATTTTTTTCAAAAAAAAGAATGAAAAGTGTGTTAGATTTTGGAATTGTGTTCGAATCAGATTAAATAATTTCTGCATCATGGCAAAAATGAGAGAGGAAACCGATTTCCAGAAAGAAGATATGTATTGTGATATAAATTGGAGGAGAAAGAATTGAGCTGACTAAATAAATGTCTAACTATGTAAATGTATTTTTTTTATTATTTTTTTCATGCATACATGAACAAGGAACAAAAAAGATCCTTTCAATTCCGCAGAAATGTCGGTGATTCTTTTTTAAGAGTATATATGGTCGATTTAAAAACAGGGGGCGAAACTTCTCTTGCGAAACCACATGCCAACAACGATGGGAATCCAGGGGACGGCTCGGGATCCGATGCTTGCTGTTTGTTCGTTTGGATCTTGATTCGAATGGTGATGTTGCTCGCTTTGACCATCTTTTCCGGCACCATGGCGGTGTTCAGCATCGTCGCTTTTGTCAGGTCTGACAGCCCCATTTTCAGCGTGGCTTGCCTCGTTCCCCTGGTTGCGTTTGGATTACCGCTGGTGGCGCTGTGCGTGTGGAGCGGCTGGAGGTTTGCCAAAACTTGTCAGACCCTGGGGGAAGACCCCAGAAGGGTGGGGGAGAATGAATCGTATGTAAAATATGGGGATGGTGTGGAGGAAACTGTGTAGTGGTGGAGGAGGAAAGGTTTGGGGGAGGGGGGGGGGGGGGTATCTTTTGTTTATATCCCTCCAGAAATGTGGATGTGGTGTCAGGGTTTGCTTGCTTGTTCGCCCAATTGTTGCGAATGAATTTGTTGCTGGTTTTTTTTTTTGGGGGGGGGGGGGGGGAGGATGGGATTTCTGGAGATGATGATGATGATGTGAAAAAGACAAAAAAAAGGGAAATGGAGAAAGGAAAAGAAAAAGAAAGAAAGCCAAGAGGTAGGGAATGGGTGCCAAAAAAAAAAGATGGAAAAGAGAAGAATATATATATATATATATACTTTTGTATATATGAACTGAAAGTGCCAAGTCCAGTGGTTCTTTTTTTGGTCCGCCCCCGGTAGCTTTTTCTTTGTGAATTTCTATTATCAAAAATATTTCTTTTGGGGGGGGGGGTTGGCCAGTGATGGGAGTTGCCGGCGATTTGCAGAAAAGAAGTCGGAAAGAGAAAAAAAAACTCTTGCCTGTATATATATTTATGCAGATATGGAGGGAATTTTTGTGGTGTTTTTTTAGTTGGATTTCGAAATTTGGAAAGCAAAGAAAGAATACACTGTATTTCCCACCATCATCATCATACCCCCCCCCCCCCCCCCCCCCCAAAAAAAAAAGGAGAAAAAAAAATTGTATATTTGCATTTGAAAAAAAAAGGATCAAAAAAGGGATGGATCACGAGATTAAAAAAAAAAAAAGAACAGAGAGAGAGAGAGAAAAATATATACATATATATATGCTTTAAAAAGAACTGTTTTTGAACCATATTTTGCAGTAAAAAGAACTCTTTTGGGAGGTTTGCGATTCCAGCATTGAATTTTAATTATTAGTAATAGCTGTATTGATATATGAGAATTTAGCTATATAAAAGGAAAAAAAAGAAGAAAAAAAAGATGGCGAAAGTGGATAGATTTGTCGATGACTTGCTTTAGGATTTTAGATTCAGAGTTGTGGATTTAAAAAAAAACAAAAAAACGAAAAAAATGCATAACAAAATTTTACGTATGTATGAGAAAGACCCAAAAAAAAAGAAAAAAGAAATCAAGTTAGAATTTGCTTTTGATTCTATTTTTTTTTCCCGGGGATAGAGAGTTGAAACACAACCGTCAAGGGGAAAGGGGTTTTCAAAAAATACAAAAAAAAGGCGATATTTTGTTTTAGGAAATGCAAAGCTGAACTGTTGAGAAACTTGAAAAGAAAAAAGACGTTTAGATTTAAAAAGAAAGAAAAAAGAAAGAAAAGAAAATTATGCGTGATTCATTTTTTGACCTTTTTTTTATATTTGGAAAAAAAAAGGTTGCATTTTTCCTGGTAGGTACTGCTGTTGGAATATATGCTTTCGATAACGGAGAATATGTTTTTTTTTTTTTGCTTTGTGTGTTAGGAGAACCATGACAGAAAAAAAAAAAAAAAAAACTGCTCAGAAAAAATTGCCTTTTCACAAAAAAAAAGAAAAAAAAGGATGTTTCTTTTAGTCAATCTGAACAAATGGGAGTTTGATGAGCACAAGACCCCCTTGCATTTTTTCTTTCGGGGGGATGATTTTCACATTTTTTTTTTTTTGAAATGACCAAGAGGAGTGGGGTCTTTTTTTTTCTTTATGCTTAGTGTCTTTTTTTCCAATGCGCTGTCCTTGTTTTTTCTTGATGTTTTTTTTTTTGTTTTTTTTTTTAATATCAATATTTGCCTAGAGAGGGTTGGTTGGAAATGCAGTCGGGGGGAGATGCACACACAAAAATATCGAAAAGGAGAAAAATAGGGAGAAAGAAAACAATATATGAGAATTCCGATTAAAAAAAATTGATGTTGCGATTGGTGTTTGTTTGTTCTTCAGATGCTTGTGGGTGGGTGGGTTTTTTTGGGTTTTATTTAAACCTTTTTTTTCCAGTTTCGATTTTTGTTTTCTTGTACTGTGCATGGCGAAAAAACAAAACAAAAAAATATAGAATTGAACGGATGTTTTTCAAGCTATTCGGGGTCCCAAAAAAAAACCAACAAAAGGGAAAAAGAAATGGGGAAAATTTGAAAAAAAAAAAGAAGGGAAAAAAAAACACACCTGCGATAATCACTGAAAAGGCAGTTAAACCTAACTCTATTCTATGCATTTCTGGGGAAAAAAATTATGCGCCCAGTTTTGCTTGTGTGTTTGGCGAACCCCTTCAGGGTCGATTTACCAGAGGGAGGGGAATATTTCAGAAGGAAAAAAAAACAAAAAACAAGTAGGATAAGATAACAGTCGTGATCCTCTATTTTTTTTATTTGTATTTTTTTTTTCTACTTAGTGTGCGTGGATTCTTTTACCATTTTTGACCTAAAAAAAAGAAAAAAAATAGTTAGAAAATTTTTAGAGGAACAAAAAAAGAATTCTGCTCGCACTCTGGGAAGAAAAAAAGAAAAAAAACGGAGGGCTGGCTTTTTTTTTTTTTCAAGCCCTACCACCAAAAAAAGAAAGAAAAAGAAAAAAAAGAAGAAAAGGAATGCATAAATTGTATTGAGAATAGGTCAATAGAGGAGGGAGCAATATTGACAAATATCGAAGATGCAGTGTTCCAAAAATAGATCCCAAGCGAAAGAGGGATTTTTAAACAAGGGAAGAAGAAAAAATCAAAAAAACAAAAAACAGCCAAAGGGAAGGGGGAAAAAAAAAAAAAAGTTTCAAAAAAAGAAAAGTTTCACAACAGTTTCTCGAAGATTGAATTTGTTGTTTTTTTCCCCTTTTCAACAGCTTGTTTTTATTATTAATTCTCATCTGCAATGTGGAGAGAATAGGGCAGTGCACGGAAATGCTCCGTCAGACAGGAGGGATCTTGAGAAATAATCGGGTTTTTTTTTCGTAGAATATATGAAAATAAGTTTGGATGGCACGTTTTTTTTCCATGTTTTGTTGTGTTTTGAATTCAGAAACAAAAGAATTGCATATAGAAAAGGGGGATCAAGCGATCGAGCGCCAGAAAATAGATAAACTGCTTTGCACATTTATGTATGCAGTCAGGGAATGGGCATTTTGATTCAGGTGTTCTTTTTCTTTTGTTTTTTTGGCTAGTCAAAGCTACCTTGATATGTTTTGATATGTGGTTGCGGTTGTCTATTTAACAAAGTGGCGCTTTTTGATTTCGAGCAGAAAAACCCAAACGGATCAAACTACATTGCACGTTGTTTGTTTTTCATTGGAAAAAGAAAATGAAGCATACCTCGTATTCCCTCAAAAAGTTTTTCCTTCTGAAAAAGAAAGGTTGGTTCAGGTTTTTTTTTGTTTTTTTTTTTGATTCTGCTCCCCGGTTTCAGTCTGACCATCAAATGACTGATCAAAAATGTGTGAAAAGATTAAAAAAATAAATAAAAGTGATTACAAAGATGCTGGCTGGCCATGAACATGTTTGGGGGAAGCGTTAGTTCACCTCACAGGCTAAATGAATTAGAAATTAAAAAAACAATTAAATATCTTCCAAATACAACATAGGAAAACCTGAGTCACGGGGTTATCCCCCCGAAAAAAATAAAATAAAGCATCCAGTCAATCCCAAACATCCAAAGAATCACCTCAGGCCAACAACACCAAATAGAAGAATTAGGAAAAAAGAAAAAAGATCCTGGATTCCCTGAGGATCATATCCCTTTTTTTTCAACCCAATATCTGATGAACTAACACTATTTTTATTTTTTTTCCTTTTTTGGGAATGGAAGAATCAACTCCCCCTTCCCGTTCTTTGAATTTCAAAAAAAAAAAAGAGTGAGAAAAAAAGGTTCCCTCTTCCCTTCCAGTTTAAAGATTGAAAAAATATTTTTTTTATATAAATGGGGCCGAAGTGAAGCAATGATTTCTTTCCCCCTTCCCACCGATATTTCAAATAAAAAATTAAAACGATATGTAAAATTTTCCTTTAAATGAGAAACAATCAGACGACCCCCCCACTGAATGCCTTCAAGCCCAGGGCAGCAGCAACACATGCAGCTGCTCCAACAATTCCAGAAAAAATGAACGCTTCTCTGCAGAATTTTTCAAGGGCTTCTTTCGGAGTAATTGCAGAAGCTCCCAATTGCTGAAACACAGATGGGGGAATAACCTTAGGCAGCCACCTGGACCCGTGCCTGTGGAATTGAAAGTAAATGAAATGGAACGCCTTCCAGAAAGGATCCTGCCCCTCCAATAAGCTGAAAACATGGTTCTATGGGAAAAAAAAAAAATGTAAAAAAAAAGGCAGTGAATCATCAAATCGAATTGTGGTGTTAGTCAATAAACGAAAAAATAAAATGGAAAAAGCATGGAAAATCTAACCCACAATCTTTTAAATTTTTTCTTCGTTTATTGACTAAGTGGTGGCGATCGACGGTCAATCGAAAAGAAAAGAAAAGAAAGCCCTTTACCGTCTGATTGGTTTTTAAATATATTTATATATTTAATATATTTCCTTTATTATTATTATTTTTTTTCGATGAGAAAAATTCGAAGGCATTAATGGGGAAGGGGTATGACTAAGCTATAACTAACCTGTTACATCATCCCGCTTGATCATAGTGCCCCAATCAGGATTCTAACCCAGTTCCACCCCCCCCCCCCCCTCAAGAAAACACCCATCCTTCCAGGTACAATTTCTTTCTTTTATAATTTTATAATTTTTCACCTTTTCTAGCTCCTGAATAGCTGCGACTTGAGGTCTGGTTTCCTGATCATAAGCTTGCAAAGCTTCCTCCATATTTCCATTCGATTTCCCCAGTGCGCCGTCCAGAGCTTTCACATCCAGAATGGCTTGATTTGCACCGATTCCAAGAGTGGGGGTGGCTGAATGGCAAGCATCCCCGATTAATGCAATGTTTGGGCCGATATAGGAGGAGCAATACGTTACAGGGCCTATGGTCGACAGATCCCCCTTTTGCAGAGCTGAAGCAATACGGTCCCGCCATTCCTGTTTGATTTTTGAAATTTTGTAAAAAAAGTAAAAATTGTGATGGTGTTGGGAGTACACACGGACCAAAAACTAGAACGAAAAGAAAAGAGGGATTAAAAAAAAAATTGCATGGAAAAAGCGTGTGAATCTGGGGACAACACGCATGTCAGTCATAGAGACCATCCTGTACGCACAGATTTAAAAAAAGGAAAAAAAAAACATTATCGAACGTGTATGTCAGAAAATCATTTTTTGAAATGCTTGATCCCATTTTTTTTTATTACTCCCAAAAGACACCCATGCATATTTTGCTCAAGGACTTCAACCTTCGATGATTTTCCAAAAAAAAAAAACAACGGTGGTGGTGGAAGGAAATAATAATTCATTTTATTTTTATTTAAGTAAATAATGTTTTTTATTTCCCAGACAAAACACTCTTCTGTTTCCCACGGGATTGCGGAGCAGAGAGGGGGTGGGGGGAAGGAGAAATAAAAAATTAAAATTAAATAAAACATGAACAGAAACCGCAAATATTTCTGGAATATTATAAATATTATACAAAAAAAATCAAACCTCACCCTTGGAATTGATGGGGGAAAGGCTTCCTGAGTCCATTCACTCTCTATGCCTTTTAGATTCTCGAAAGCCTTTTCTGTTGCAAGGAAATTCATTTGGATGCGATTGTTTTCGCTTCGGTAATAAACCGCATTCACTGGTGTTTCTTCCAACCATTTCTTTTTCGCCTGGAAAAAATTGACGACCCCAACTTCCGCTTGTACAAAAAAAAAAAAAAAAAAAAGTTCAGAATGAAAAACATGTATAATTTTTTATTTTTTATTTTTTTTGAATCCTTTTTTTTTTCAGCATTCCTTTTTTTATTTTTATTTTGAGTTTCAAAGGGCCATCAAGATCTACATTCCGGAAGAAAGTCGGTGGATAAGGCGAAAAGGAAAAAAAAAATGAAAAAAGGGGGGGGGGAAGAAAAACCAAAAAATGGATTTGAGATTCAGTGGAGCGTTGTTTTGGACGTAAAGGAACTGGCGGTGATTGACACATTTCCCCCCCTCTCACTCTCACTCTTTTCCCCACAAAAAAATGAGAAGAAAATTACATACTTTCTCTGTCCCATAATAACTGTTCACTTATGTTTGGGGTTACAGTTCACGCGTGAGACATTCAATTGATGTGAAATTTCGTAGGTAGCATCTCTAATACACGCAAATGACGCCTACAAAATTTCAGATCCATTGATTGAGAGGTTGCGACGCAGTGACTCCGAAACTAGAAAAGAAGCGAAAACCGTTTTTTCACTTTGACGACTTTTATTTTTTTCATATCAAAATTAGCCCAAAACTGTAAGATACTGTTATCAAGCAAGAATTTACACTTCTTATAGTGTATCCCCAAAATTTGCTCTGAAAATTCCACCTGGCTTTTCGTGTAATGCGCTTGGCATTCCGTATCAAAGTCCCATTTTCTAGGCAGCTTGGTGACTTCCGCTCCCATTTTCGAGTGAACTGGCGCGAAAAGGTCTCTTGAGTTGCGTTTCCGACGTTTGCGAGGTCGAGGTGGAGTTCGCGCATTGCTCCGCTATTTTCGGTTTCAGAGGTCGACTTTCCCTCGGTTTTATAGTCGTCACGACAAATGAGCGACGACATCATGCTTTACTCACTAGTTCAATTACGACGAAACTTTGTGAGCTCGGGACAGAACATCTGAGGCATGTGTCCACAAAATCTTGTGGCAAACGACGAACGTTTAACGTGTCAAAACGTTCACGGGGAGGTGAAAAAATGGCTTTCGCTTCTTTTCTGGTTTCGGAGTCACTGCGTCGCAACCTCTCCATCAATGGATTTGAAATTTTGTAGGCGTCATCTACATGTATTAGAGATGATTCCCACGAAATTTCACATCAATTGGATATTTACCTTGTGAACTGTAACCCCAAACATAAGTGGACAGTTATTATGGGACAGAGTAAGTATAATATTAATAAGTACTAACACTAATTTAGTATTGTCTTCCACCCACCTGCTAGATCATCAGAAGCTGGAATGTCACGAACACATATGTATTTCTGCCTGCATTTCTTTTGTGTGAATTCGACGTGACCTGAGTTTTGCAAAGCCCCTCTGACGAGACTGTTGGCTCCATCGGCACCGATCAACAGATCATAAGGGACCTCCTCCATTTCCCCGTCCCCATTCGAGAATCGAACCACCTTCGCCCCAACATCAACATCCTGCAAAAAAAACATTCAAAAACATATTCAACACCTTTAGTTTCAAATTGGCTGCATCTTCTGTAAACCTTGGGACATGACTGATATATATATATATAGCATTTTATGTGGTTGCAACATGTCGGATTGCCCCTTCGCAATATCTAATTTCTGTTTCCGTTTCTGTTTAATCGAATTCGAGACCCCCCCCCCTTCCTTCCCCTCCCCTTTTCCCACCCTTTTTTTCATTTTTTTTGTTGAAAAAAAAAGAAAACAAAAAATGATCGGTTGAACCATTTTCAATCGATCTTCGTGTCTTGGGGGTGAATCAGCCCGCACCTCGCATGCAGACTCGAACACAAATTCCAAATTCGGAAGCTTCTGGGAAACTGCTGCTTGCAAGACGGCGTTGGCCACGCACTGACGTTCGGTGAGCACTCTCTTTCCATTGTCGATTTGCATCCTGAATGTTTTGACATTTCCGGAGGGATCGGTAATGGTGGTGTGCTGATAAGCAGTGATTCCGTTGGAGAATTTTCCGGAGGGCACCTGGATTCCCACGTCCAGCAGCAGCTGGGTGACTTCTGGAGTCAGCAAGAAAACCACGGAACGTCGGATTTTTGTGGCAGCTGCTGAAGGGTCCTTTCGTTTTTCAAAAACCTGGAACAAAACCATGTATTTTTTGGGAATTTGAAGGAGGGAGTGGGGTTGAAAAATACATCAGAATAGAAGGTGGGGGACGGTGGAGTGTGTGTGTGTGTGTGTGTGTGTTTCCTTGTGAGGGAAAAAGAACACCCCAACGGCGGGAAAGATAAAGAAAAAAAAAAATGTAAAGAAGTGTGAAATTTTGCATTTTTATTTTTTAAGCGAGGTGCTGGGGCTTCAGTTTTTACTTTTACTTTTTTTTTTTTGGGGGGGGGGGAGGGTTGAGGGGGGGTTCCAGAGAAATGAACAAGGAACACTGCACTGATTTTTTTGTAAAAAAATTAATGTGTTATATGGGCCTGTTGGGTTTTTTTCGTGCAATGCATTATCTGGCAGTTTATATCATGCCAGAAAAAAAAAGAGAACAAAGGTTACAAAAAAAAAATTCACCTTCACATCAAACCCTCGTTTTGCCAGAACTATTGCCGCCATGGATCCACCGGGGCCTGCCCCGACTACTACAGCTTTTTTACCATGGTATGGGCCCTCCAATCTGAAAAAAAAAGAAAATATTTATTCCAGCCATTTTTTAGTTTTTTTAAAAAATCCAACTGACACACACGTAACTTTTTTTTTCTCTTATTTATTTTTAGGAAACAATAAAAATGAAAATGAATAAATACAATTTAGCATCGAAAGCAACCCGGCAGAAATATTGGTTTGGACAACTTTATTGCTTTCACTCTGTTTCAAAGTCTTCAAGTTTTGAATGACTTTGATCGCTATGCTTTTGGTAAATAAAAATATAAATAATTAAATAAATAATAAAAGATACATCCAGATTTTTATCACAGTATTATTTTCGGAATTTGGAGCGCTCCAAATTAGCTTAGGCTAGCCCAAGCTTGGAATCAAATGCTACACACACTGCACACAACACCGTCCCAATTTACGGCCAGTGGCTACTCACGAACTTTTGGGTATTATTCTGATTGTTTTTTTTAATTCCCAAGGTGAACTGGGTGTTGGGGCATCAATGCGTGCACGAGCAGAGCCGCTCTGTGATTGTGTGGAATTCTGGAGAGAGAGAAAGAGAAATGAGATATTGGGATATTTCTTCCTCTTACTTTTCTTGCTTGGAATCTTGGACCTCTTGAGCATCCAGCAAATCGGCAACCCTAAAAAAAATAATAAATAATAAAAAATTATCGAATATGTTGTACACATGGTGGTTGGCACAAGTATTTTTTTTTCCTTGAGCTACAATTTGTTCAAGAAAAGCTAGATTACCTGCCTAAGTAAATAAATTATTTTTATTTTTCAAATACCACTTACCATGCTTTGTTACTGGAATGGGGCAAACATCTAGTATTCTTTCTATCAACATATCCAAAAACAGCCAATTTACTGGCTGGGTCAAACTTACAGAAAATTACGAGTCCAGTACATATCGTAACGCTGACGATTAAAAAAACGGGCGTTACAGATCACGTGATCGCAAAGCCCCGCGATCTTCCGTGAAGTTTTTTTCTGGGCACAGCAGCACAACCCTCATACCCAGAAGAAGCTGGTGTTCGGACTCCCGCCAGATCCCCCACAGTCGATACGAAACGACCGTTAGGTCGAAGGACACGACCGCTGAAGCGGCGGCGCTGTGGAGCAGGTGTACCGAGAGCGTTTCTCTTCCCGAACCCAACCGAGGCCCTTGATCCTGGTCTGTGTGTAGCGGCTCCGCTACGAAGCTGACGTCCCAATCCCGAGTTCATAGAGGTAAACGCGCACATATCTTGCCCAGCGAACTTGACGCTCGCGGAAGCCTTCTTGTTATCCACAACCCGCTGGGGACGCTGTTCTCTGTGTGGTCTGACTACCTCCGATATTCCGGCGCAAAAAGCGTCCTTTGGGTGGTGGGTGTGGGATCGATCTTGACTAATGGGCGATGAGTATGCATGACTCACATGGTTTAATATTAATATGGAGGTTTCTGCAAGGAAAAGAGCATTGTGGTGGATGGAGTTCGCTCCTGGGGGTGCTTGCGGACAAGCCGTGTGAAAACCGTTGTCGACGAACACCACTCAGAACTCCTTTTCACGTTCGACGTCCTGATCGTTCCCACGTCTCTGATTGCGTCGAGCACTCCCCCCCCTGGATCTTTTTCGTTCGTTCTGTGGCGCCGAGGATGGGCCAGGCATGTCGCGATGTTTTACGAAAGCGTCTCGCTCTTGATAGGATGCCGGATCTAGGTTGCTTGTGGTTGGTGTTGTGTTCAACAGGCGGCGAGCCGCGTTGACGTCTGGAAAACCGACAGAGGTAACTACCCCCGACCGTCGTACTTGGAGCCTTACGGAAAGCACGTGAACGTGGCCATCACGGGGGAGTCTGGCACCGGGAAATCGAGCTTGCTGGACGCGATTTTGGAAAGAAACGCTGCGAAAACGGGGATCGTTGAATGCACGACATCGCCAACGAGGTGAAGAATGTCAGTCTGGCTCGAAAGTGTTGCTCGCATCGTTTTGGGAAGTAGTCCAGGCAAAATTATAATCAAACTGATGCGAAAATGGTTGACCTTTGAAATTTCCTGGTATGAATGTATCCCTGTTTGAGAGCGTTCATCCTGGGTGCTGGGGATTGCCATGCAATTCTGGGGGGTAAAACCATGCAATCCAATCTCACCGAGGAAAACATGGAAATCGCGGTTTGAATCCATGTCTGACAGGTACATCATGCCGGCAGACGGTGCTCTCGCAGGTAAAGTTAATTTTTGGGATTTGCCTGGAGTGGGTACGATGAATTTCCCAGCAGATCGGTACGTTTGCGAAATGGGGATGAGATATTTCGATGCCGTCCTAGTGGTGCTGCACAACAGGGTCAAAGAAACCAATGTGGAAGTAGTCAAGGAGCTGGACAGATATAAAGTGCCGGTGGTGGTGGTTGTCAATAAAATGGATGATATCGTGAAAAGTGCAGCTGATGATGAGGGTTGGGATGAGGATGAGACGTTCGGTTACATCCGACACCAGCATGTGGAGAATTTTGCCAGAAATGGCTGCCCGGATGTGAAGCTGTTTTTGCTGTCCACTCGTTGCATCAAAAAACAGCCGATCGATGCTTCCATGAACAGAGAATGGGAAAGGTTTCGGGAGAGCCTCATGATGGAAATTTCGAAAGGGGCGGGGTTGCACACAACAGATTGAAAGCGCTTCTGTCCCATCCTCTCCTTGACAAGAATGTCGATTTGTTGAATTAACATTCTAACGTGTAACAAGTACTCCCCCTGTTCCAACCAAAGTCCCTTTCAAATACCACAACCTAAGTCGTAACTGTGCAAACTGCCAGCAACTTCCCACCTGAAAAACGACTCCTTTCCACAGATTATTTCTTTTCAACTCTGTGTATTCCATACCAGCTTCTGCACTGATGTCTTTTGAAGGCGGACAGAGGGGGATTTGAGGTGGTGTTGATTTCGGAGGTCAGTCATTGGTGTTTTCGAAGTAGCTCAATCAATCGATGGAGGGTTGAATAATTCTGTTCATGTTTTGTTGTGTTTCTTGGTGAAAAGTACAAAGCACATCAACTCATCTCTTGATTCCACCTGTGATTTCTTCCCAGCCACCGGTAGCCACAGCTCCTCCACACTGCATGAAATGTGGGGTGGTTTGATCGTGCATGTTGTGAATGCATTGACTTTTCCTAGGGTGTTGAACTTATTTAAATCGGATGTATGTTCCACAACGTGGGAATTTGCCAGTTTTAAAGGGGGTGGGGTGTCATTTTTACCCCTGAATGATTTTTAAGAAAGCTGAATTCAAAAAGGGGAAAGAAGAACGAAATTGGATGTGTGTTTTTTGTTGGGGAATTCATAGGCGTTACGGGAGCAAGGATAGGTAACGGCGATGCGGGAAAAAGGTGTGACTTATTCATTGCTGAAGCTGCGTGACGGATTCTGTTGGCGAAATTCTGGCAAGAGGTTTCAGGCAGCATTCCAGCACCGTGCAACACGGAGGAGGCGAACGTTCCAAGCGCTTCGACACACGAGCCGCCACTTAATCCATCCTTTTCTCGCCTCTGTGTTCCCCCGTTGGCGTCCACTTTCACCGAGAGCCTAGTCGACATGGGCGCGGTGAGCTCTGATAATGAAACGCTCGCATTTCCGTCGGATCTTGGATACGGATCTACAGCTCCTCGGTGTACATACGGTTCAAGTCTCGTTGTTTTTTTAACGTTTTAACGTTTGGACAGGCGTTATCGCAGCTGCTGGGATGGTTGATTCGACCCCCCCAAAACACCCCCGGCACCGCGACCGACCAAGAGGTGTCGCTAGTGGTGGATACCGTGCGGGAAGAAAACAGAGTGACCGGGATCAGGGGCGACGATGCGAAAGCTCGCGAGTTGGAGGCGATTAGAAATTTCCTCGCCATGAAACGGAAAGACAGGGAGAATTATCCGCTTCCCTCGTATCTGGCCCCCCACCAGAACGATATCAACGTGGCGCTCACGGGGGAAGCTGGCACTGGGAAGTCGAGTTTGATGAATGTGCTGCTGGGGACGAGTCAAGCGAGAACGGGGGTGGTGGAATGCACGATGGCGCCCAGGAGGTGGGTGGGTGCCTATTTCACGGAAAATGAAAAAAAAGAATTGAAATTGTGGGAATCTTTGGAATCTGAGATTGAAATTGAAAAATTGAAATTGTAGCAAAGCTGATCTCTCTAAAATATTGCCAGTAGCTTCTAAGTTCTTTTTGTTTGTTTGTTTTTCTCGAATTCTTTTTTAATAATTTGTGGAGACCTTATCCTTGGATTGAGTTGGAATGTTGAAAAGCAAAAGTCGTTGCACTGCAGGAGTGATTTATTTGTCCCATTGTGTTTGTGCTGCTGTCTATTTTTAGATATGGGAGGAGAAGTTTCTTTATAAAAATACGGACAGCTCCCTTTCCCTCTCTCTCTTTCTTATTTTCTTTTTAATTTTTTTGTTCCTTTTTTTTTATTTTGAAAGGAAGGGGGAGGTTGATGATTTTTTTCCGAAACTGCCCCCTGCATTTTTTTTTCCACTCAATATGACCAATGCAGAAACATCTACCCCCCACAAAAAAATGCAATGTCCGATCAGCGGGCCATTACGTTTCTTCAAATTTATATATAATAAAAACACATATCAAGAAAATGAGAAAACTATATTTTTCTTGGTCAGAATTTTTTTTTCTTTTTTTCGTTTTCCCAGGTATGACATACAGGCGGACGGCGCTCTGGCAGGCAAAGTCCATTTCTGGGATCTGCCTGGAGTGGGTACGATGAACTTCCCAGCAGATCGTTACATTCGTGAAATGGGGATGAGATATTACGACATCGTGGTGCTTGTCACTTTCAACCGCATAATGCAATCTAACGTCGAAGTCGTCAAGGAGCTAGACAGATATAAAGTGCCAGTCGTGGTGGTTGTCAATAAAATGGATGATATCGTGGAGAGTGCAGCTGATGATGAGGGTTGGGATGAGGATGAGACGTTCGGTTACATTCGACAGCAGCATGTGGAGAATTTTTCCAGAAATGGCTGCCCGGATGTGAAGCTGTTTCTGCTGTCCACCCGTTGCATCAAGAAACAGCCGATCAATGCTTCCATGAACAGAGAATGGGAAAGGTTTCGGGAAAGCCTCATGATGGCGGTCAAGGATGGCCGATCCTATGACGCACCTGCAGACTTAGCGACTATCTAGGAAGGAACTAGGAAGTGTGTGTGCGTTTTTGTCGTTGAGACGTGCATCGAAGCCATGTACATTAAGTGTTAAGTTTGATCGGGGTTGCAAGATAGGCCTGCTTTTTTTGGGGGGAAAAAAGGGGCAAAAGTCGATGATAGTTCAGTGAAGTAAGAACAGCAGGATAGGTTTCAGGGATATATGTATAATGTTTTTGTTCAATTCTTGGTGGGAGGGGATTTGCGAAGGTCGGCATTGTGCAAAGTTTCAAAATGGAAATTTTTCAAGAAGACAGTGCGGTGGTTTTTTGTCATTTTTGACATGTTCTTGATCTCTCTTTGTTTTCTCGAAAGGATGTTTGTAATCAAGAGCAATGTTATTTTGTTTTGATATTTTTTTTTTCCCTTCTGGTTATCGACCCACCCCTCATTCGCTCGTCAGCTTTTGATTAGGACAGCGCTCTTTCCATGACCTGCATCTTCCCCAATTGGGGAAGATGCTTGGGAAATCGCTTGCAAGCTATTCTCATCCGCTCGTTGTTCGCGCAGTACATGTTCAGGTCCATCTCAAGCAGCTTTGTCAAGTCGGCTGATGTGATGAACAAGCAGGGTGCGTTGTACAGCCGCCAAAGAACAGATCCCAACCACCCACCTTTCCCCCCCTGAACCCACCCCACTGGCAAATCCTACCGCTCCTGTTTGGAAGAATTCCTCCTCGTTCTCGTGCCGACACACAATGGCGATCAAAAAAGCACAGATTTTGGCTGCATTCGTCTTATGCTTGGCGCTGTTCGTGCCGAATGTGTGTGGAAACACCGAGCCTCCGACTGAGACGTTGGGTGAGAAAGCTCCAGCTCGTTGTTCGTTTTCTTACGCTAGGCACTTTTTCCAGGGCGAGTTGCGGGAGCCACACAGGATGAGACGTTCAATCAAGCATATCAGCGATCTGGGTCAAAGAGATTTCGTCTCGCTCAGCAGAAGTGCAGTTGAACAGCGTGATGTGAAAGGAATTCTAATCGCGATACGTATCAGCCAGGCCCACGTTGGCTGTGGGTTTATCGCGATTAGCATCCGGATGGTAGCGTCCTGGGGAAGGAAAAGATATTGCTGGAGGAGCCGATGCCTTTCGTTTATTGTTATTCGGTTAATTTCGCGATGCGTTTGCTGTTGCTTCGGTTTTCGTCTCTTGTTTTCTGCTCCAAGCCGCGATGGTGCAATTGGCGGAAAATTACTCGCTGCAATGGATAATAAACTCATCATTTGTTGGCCGCCTGTGATTTATGTGTTTTGTCTCAACATCAACGCCGTTTCGAAACTGTTCGGTCGCCCACAGACACTTTCCTGAGCGACAAAAATGGATGAACAAATCGTGTTTACCACGACCGCGATTCTGCTCTACCGACGTTCAAAGTCGAGCCAAGATCTACGAGAATGTGTTTCTTTCTTAGCTGCGTTTATGATTGTTTTGGGCAGATGGGGTCAACGGCATCATAAAGGATATCCCAGGGGCCGTTCGTGTTCGACCAGTGAGAGCTTCTGATTCTGTGAAGCCTGTTGCTCCCATCCGAGTTCCAGGTAAAAAACGAATTCGTTTTCCGAAAACACCAACAGATGAAAACACACACACACACAACCACACTTATTCTTGATCTCCTGTACTCCTTCTCGTAGAATTCTGTTGCAGGCTAAATCGTTATTGGTAACGATTTTCGATATATCAAGCTTGATGCTGTAATCAACTTGCACTGAACGAAGCATTTCAGGATTTAGGTGCAAAGGTGCTGATTGATTTGAATCCGTTCTTTCTTTTGTTGATTTGTTGATGCATGTTTCGTAGGTGTTACTCACAATCCAGTTTTTTTCACAACATTGGTGCAGCCGCAAGTGCAGGTCCCCTTCATCCCCCAGCGTCCTGCATTTACTATTGGTTGATGCGTTTCTTGGGCTGTATTTCAAAGGCACTCTTGTGGCAAAGAATATATATATGTGTATACATTCACATATGTACATGCATAAAATGGATTAAATGAAAAAAAGAAAAGAGGAAAGAAAAAAATCAAGAGGAAATAAAAAGTGATCCAAAAAAAACGAAACAAAAAAAAGCGAGGTCGTGTGCAAATGTGTGTTTGTTTTTGAACATGTGCTGAAAGTGAAAAAGGAAAGCAAAAAATGCTTGGAATAAGATCTTTCTGCTGAAAAGGGCCTGGAAAAGAGTGTCTTTTTTTTCTCCAAGAGATGTGCTGGTCAGATGGTCAGAGAATAAAACTATGATGTCTGTGAATAAAACGATGATCGAGATTTTGTGTGTGAATTTTGGGTTGATTGTTAAAAGTCTTATTATTATGGGATGGAAACATCTATGCAATGATGAGCTGCAGTACGGGTGATGTTCATGGTTAAAAGGCTTTTTTAAAAAAGAGTGAAAGATAGTAAGAGTGAGAGTGAGAGAGAAAGAGTGAGAGGTTTTAAAGTCATCCCTAGGGTTTTAAGGGTGTTTCTCAAAGAGAGGCGATGTTTTAAATTTTGATGATTTTGAGTGAAAGAAAGGGACCGAAAAAAACACACACAGAAGAAAATTTCATTGTATTGTTCACCTTCGCTTCCTCTTTTGTGCACCCCCTTGAAAAATTGGAGAAGAAAGTATTTGATGCCAGTAGAAATAATACCCCACAGCAGAGTGCCCTTAGTCTTGGTGTAATACATTTGAAAAAAAATATAAAATATATATACATAGATACATACGCAGATCATATCATTATTGTTTTTGTAAATATATTTGCATCTCGAAAATGTGGAAATTGTGTGGGGTGTACACGTATTGTTTTTGTCAGAAAGTGAAATGAAGAAAAGTATTGTATTTGTATATAAGACAAGACTTGGCAGATGAATCCCAGATCCACCAAAAAAATGATAAAAAAAAGACCCTTGGTAACATGCATTGTTTTATTGAAAAGAATACTTTTTTTGTCAGCATAAAACTCTCTCTTAAAAAAAAGGCAGATTTGCATGCTCCAGTGGATCCATGTGAATACATCCTTTTCTTTTTCTTTTTTTAAAAGGAGAAATAAACTTTTGAGTATTACCAGGTCCAAAACCACCTGATATCTTGAATGGAGTAATTATTATTCTGCGATTTAATCACAGCCTCAGAAGAAAAAAAAAAATCCAACCCAGCAACAAGATAGATTCTTGAGTAAATTGTCTTTTGTTTTTTCTTTCAATCCTTCTTCTTCTTGTTTGCTTTTTTTTGTGGTCTTTATTTTATTGTTCAAATTGAAAAAATAAAACAAAAAAAACTCCACCGAAAAAAAAAAATCATTATTATTTCAAACAGACTTGTATGTATATGCACATATACACAAAAACACTGATGGCTCTTTTTTTTTTCCCTCATTTTTTATTTTTTCTTGAACACAAAAGAAAACATTCAAAAACAAGTATTCATCGTTTTTTTTTTTCCAGACTTTTTTTCCCTGATTGGTTTCATTTTTTTTTTCTTCTTGGCAGACTTTTTTTTCTCCCCTCCCCACCCATTTTCGAAATGGCAAAATCGGTTAATTTTCTAATCCCCCCAAAATAAAAAACCCAGAGAAAAAAAAAAGAAAACAAAACAAACCTCTTGATCTTTATGCAGCACAGACATATAAATATATATCTTTGTATATATCGTAGGTTCCGTTTTTTTTTGTGTGTGTTTTTTCCTCCACTCTTTTTTCAAGCATTTTCCCACACAACCCTCAGCTTCTTTTTCACCTCCCAAAAAAGAATGACTCAAATAGACCATTGCTGGCTTGAAACTGCCCATTGTTGGGTTGAAACTGCCCATTGCCGTTTTGAAACTGCCCATTGCTGGTTTTAAACTGCCCATTGCCTGTTTGAAATTGACCATTGGTGCTGCTGCTTTGAAATCGGCCATTCGAACCAGCCAAAGGGTTTGGGATTTGAAAGTCTGAAAGGCTGGTCAGACGAGTGAACAAAAAGGGCTCCCAAATCGCTAGCAGTGCCGCTTCATCTTGCACTGGAAAAAATTTAAACAGAAAAAAAGACTCAGCCAGACCAAGCCACGGATAACTTCTTATTTTGTGATTTCCCCCCAAATCCTCAGAAAAAGGAGGCAAGAAAAATTGTAAATGACAGTGTTTTTTTTTTACTTCCACAAAATGTTCAACATATGCATCAGAGAAGGGTGTGGAAATCTGTTGAGTTTTCAAAAAGTTTGAGACAACATATTGGCAGATTAGCCAAGCATTTAAAAAATATTATATATATATAAATAAATATTATCAATCATAAAAATGCACAAGCAAGGGAAACCTTGGCTGATTTTGTCCTGCAATCAAATCAAATCAAAAACACAAACACAAACAACGAAACAAACCGGTTGTGTGGGCGCCCCACAACAATGTACCAAAATCCTTCCTGAACTATCTTCTGTTCTTACTAAACACTTTTCAAAATATCTGCCGGGAAATGCTCATTCGTTTTTGCTATCTGTCTCTATGTTTCTGGAAACAAAACCCTTCTTGTGGAGGCATCCACCCACCTTGACCTCGAACATCATCGCCCACTTTCTTAATGTTGGAATCAATAGGTATCTGGCTTCCTTGCTGCTGTCCGGGGACGTCCGAGTTCTCCTGAACGACTGTCGAAAAGAAACAGAAACAGAAAAACGGCGTCAAGCAGTTTTCCGTGCATTTCCAGCAACTGATAATAGACAGTATCACACATCGACACACACGCCAAAACGTGTGAGAACGAAACATCAGTCGACGTCTCTGAATCTGAAGCTTCGAGGGAGGGGAAAAAGCGAGCCTTCGGTGGGGCGGTTGCACAGAGTGGTTTCGCGGATCCGCGAAACTCTCCGGAGAGTTCCCGAGGGCGTGAAACTGCTTTTCCAAAATCCCTGTGTGGACGCGCGCGAGTGAGGATGAAGGTGTATTGCTTCGTTACTACTCCCTAGTCAAAGATACAAGTATACGATATTCGACCAGCTCGAGAGACGCACAGCACTACACACGACCGCGGGACTGGAATTTTACGTCTGCAAGAGAGGCAAGACAGGACCACACCCCAGCGGTGCTTTCTGGTTTCGCAGCTGAAAGCCTGATCACAACGAACTGCTTGACAGAAACTGAAAGAAGCGCTGGGTAACGATCAGCCAAGCGCGCCAGTTCATCCCGCTCCACTTGCGAAAAGAAAACACACGAAACCAACTGATACAGATATCGTCCCTGGACACGGTGCTGGCACCTTCATGCTCTAGATGTGATCGTCCAAAGATCTGCTCACAGCAAGGAAATAGCGGAAGGAAATTTCTGAGTTTGAAAGGGAAGAACACTTTACCGTTCACTGAACGGACCCCTGTCTATCGAATGCCAGGACAACACACCTAACCTTTCGGTGTCGACGGCTTATTCTGGCTGCCAGGCATCTCTCGAGCTCCGGAAAGAGACACCAGCAACAAGCACAGTATCGGAAGGTAGTGCCAACCTCGCGCCATAGCAGCGACTCGTTCTTTTTCCTTGTGTGTGTGCCGAATCGTGGGTTTCTGAGCGCGCGGGGGCTGTCGACAGTTTGTACCGTCCAGTTTATTTAATGAGCCCGCCGCCCCCCTGATTATGTCAGTCTGGAGGCTGGACCCGCTACAGTCGGGTCACGCAATACCGCCGGTGTGTGGCAGCTCAAAAAAACCGGCGGTATATCGAGTACGGCGGTATTCACATTATAGGTCGAAAATGACACAAAAGTCTAATCGAATGAAATCGCTGGCAAGCAAATTCGCAGCCGCAGTCACATCGAAATCATTTGGCGCTGGCAAGCAAATTCCCAGCCGTAGCCATGCCTCCAAAGCGAAAACGTTTGAACTTACAGCAAGCGATTCTGAAGAAGAGTTTCCAAAAGAAAAAGCAAATGACGTTGGAAGATGTAGGGTTCTTTGTTGTGTTCTTTTCAAGAAAGTGAGCTTACATTTCTGTGGTGTAATGACCAGTTGTACTGTAAGGAGGTTCTCGGGATATCTTACAGTACAACTCTCGTGACCAAGAAGTGGCCAATAAGAGAGTATTTTTTTATCCCAAATTTTTAGGCAACCACTTTCTGAAACGCCTCGAAATTTTAACTGTATGTTAAAAACATTGCACAGCCACCATCAAAGTTTCGTTTCGATTGCCTGCGTAAATTGTGAGTAATCGACGAATCGTGACTTAATTCAGGCGAAAAATCGTCTGAATCGTCGATTTTTCGCCCGTAATTCGTGTCTGTTACCGCCGTGCTGGGTATTTTTGAAGTGCGCTAATTTATTTGAGAGAACCACGACCCCGTGGTTATGTTTTTGAGTGCAATGTAATTGAGGAAGTGGATGAAAGATGAGGCTAGATTTGTCCAACCAACAGCAAAAGATTGGACAAATCCAGGCCCCTAACAAACACACCCCAAATAACTCAAAAATCACAAAAATTTGAAGAAGTGTTGGAAAACACTTGAAACAATTGCTGCCGAAAGTTCAAATCGAAAGACATCGATTCAAGTCCTCTTTTGATGCAATGACTGGAACAATGATTTTGCGTGTCCGAAATCAGACGATTTGGTTACGACAGTTGTACAACTGGTCTAATGGAAGATTTTTGGTGTTTTTAAAGTTGTTTTCCTATGGTTTCACACTTCTGTCCTAGTTCTACAGTCTCTCAGCCACATCTAGGATCACATTTAAGGTGTGCCAAGATTTTCCCAGTTTCAAACCGGCGTTATATCGAGTACGGCGCTATTCAAAGCGGCGGTATTGGGTGACCCGACTGTACTCAGTAATGCAGCGAAGTGTGATTTTGCCTTGAATGTTCTACGGCGAAAAAACTTGTCCAGCCGAGCACGCCCGCGTGACTGGGGCACTTGTGCTGCGCACAAGAAAAAGGAAAAAAGTACTGGGAAGGATTCCGGGCGCATCGTGCGCGCGTTGGTCCTTTGCGCGACTTCTGTTATTCGCGCGCGAGAATTCATGCACCCCCTGTATTCTGTTCGTGAAGCTTGAAACTATAGTTTTTGAAAGTACTTTCGGGTATGGTGGAGGGGGGGGGGCGCCGCATTTTTCAATAGTGGATCGCAGAAGCTGTTGGAAAGTTATTTTGACGTGCGTCTCCTTCCCACGCAGTAAGGTGTTGCACACACGGGTATGAAAAAGAACGCGGCAAAGACGGCAGCCCATTTTCAAAACAATTTCCTTAATCTTTTCTAAATTGGTTTGGGCCAGGACAGATTGACTGATCGTTTCATTTTTTTTTGTCTGCTGCAATGAAGCGTCAATGTAATTTTTGTCTAGTCCTCCCCTTTGGTTTTGCCAGATACAGCGTTCCGTCGCGCAAAAACTTCTTCGCCAAGTGGAGAGGTGGCAGGGTTATAGGAGCGAAAAGAATATGCAGGGAAGGGACATCCCTCGCGCAAATTTTCGCTGAGTTTGAATGGCGTTGTACGCCTCGGCCAACAATTTCTTTTTGAGCGAGGACGAACTCGTGAACACGCCGTCTCGGAAGGCGGGAATAGATGAAGAAACCGAGTATCGGACGATATTGCGTGCTTGCGATTTCGTTGTGCATGGATTGGGTTTGCTGAGGTGTCCGCAGCAAGTGCTCTGCACAGCCCAGGTTTTCATTCATCGCTTTTTCTGCAAATGCAGCGTGGATGCCCACGAAACCAAGGTACTGGTGCAATCCCAAAACAATTTCTCCCCTTCCCCCATAAAAGAAAGAAAAGAAGAGTAAAAGTAAAAGTAAATAGACATGTAAAATATGTAAACAGAAAAGCTTTTAAAGCAAAAACGCAAAATTAAGGGAAAAATGAAGGGGAAGAGCTTGAGATGCTCAACAAGAGGATATATATATATTTCTTCATTCCACATTTTTTTTATTCGACCAATGCCCATTTGGATGTACATGGTTTTTTCCCCTATTTCTCCCAATTTTAATAAATAATTTTTGAAACTAATCCACCTCTGAAAACCATCTGAGGATGAAATCCGTTACTACTGGGAGTGATAAATAAACATACGCACAAACATAAAAAGGAAAACTGAAAGAAACCTGCCTAGGATTTTCTTTTTCCATATGCTTTTTTGTTTCTTCAGATGGGAGAAATGTATTGATGCTGTTGTATGCTGTTCTTTTTTTTTTAGCATGTGGTGATGGCTGCTGCTTGGTTGGCGACCAAAATAGAGGAGGCCGGTGTGCGGTTGAAAGATTTGATTCCAGTGTTTCAAAGAGTGGATGCCAAAAGAGCAGGAAAAAAATCGCCCGCTTTGGACCCGACATCCGATGTGAGAGCGAAAAAAAAATGAACTGGGAAATTGTTATTTTTTTATTTTTTTTTAAATAAAGCACCACCAAAAAGAAATGAGGACTGTGTGTTGTAGAGAGTGTTTTGGCATTGAAAATGAAGTTTGAAATGTTCGTTACTTTTTCATTTCAGTCTTGAAGAATAAAACTTTTAGGCTCAAGAAGGAAAGCCTTGATCCATCTTCCTTCTGTGTTGATGTTTGGCCTGCTGTGGTTTTGAATCAGGAAAAAAAACTCGTTTTAAATCGCAGGGTTAATACCATTCCACGAGGATTCGTCAGTTTCGTATTGTTTGGGAGATGGTTACCTTTTAATCATATTTATGAAAAAAATGGAAAAAAATTACTGTGAAAACATTCATTCAGGATATTTGGGCTTTTTGGGTTTTTTTTCTTTAGGGGTAAAAAGTCAAAACTCAACAGGAACAAGCAGAAAATCAACATATTGATTTTTTTTCAATTCCTTTTGCGTTTTTCTTTTCGCAGGATTTTTTCAAGGTGAAACAAAAGCTGGTAATGGTGGAGAAAGAGGTGTTGAAAAGTTTCCGGTTTCTTTTGCACACGGCACATCCTCACAGATTCCTTTTGACGTACCTTCACAAACTGGAATTGGAAAGTCTCATGCAGCTGGCCTGGAATATCGTAAACGACAGGTTGGATACTTCATTTTTTTTGCATTTCTTTTATTTTTCTACTTTTTTTTTGCTTTTTTTCTTCTTCTTTGTTTTCTTTCTTTTTGTGTTCGTGCCAGGATCTGGACAGGTGTGGATCTTTCCTTTTATTTATTTGTTTTATTATTTTTCCTTCTATTTATGTAGGCAACTTTTTCGTTTCTTTTTAACCTTCTAAAAAAAAAATTGATAAGGAAAAGACTTGGTGATTTTTGTGAAGAAAAATGTCGTGAAAAAGGACACTGAAATGTAACTTTTTCGATTTTTCTTTCGTTTTCCCTGCGGTTGTGTGGCATTATCACATCACATCGTCTTAAATTATCACAATAAAAAAAATCGAGATGGCATTCAGATCAAGATATTGATATGTGGTGAGATTTTTATTCTTTACTGCCTGGTAGCAAATTTTGATTTTTCTTGCTGAAGTTTTGACAAGGAGCAAAAAACACACACATATATATTCAGGGTGTGCACCCCCCCCCAAAAAAAAAAAAAAAAATGTAAATAAATAAATAAATGTCACACTTTGTGTTCACACTTTCTCATTCTTGGCCTGTTTGCAATTTTCCAGCTTTCGGACACCACTCTGCGTTCGATTCAAGTGTGAGGTGATTGCATGCGGTGCAATCTTCATGGCTGCCAGAAAAACAAAGGTGAGTTTTCCTTTCCACATTTTTTTTTTTTCTGGGATCATCAAGACGTGGATTTCACCCCCTCACCTCCCCCCCCCAAAAAAAACAATAAAACAATAAAAACAATAAAAACAAAAGGGAAAAAAACACACTTCAAAATATGAAAAGAAATTGGAAAAACCCCAAAGGCTGCGACATGAAGAGCACACAACGTATCGATCACCGGTTCCATTTCCATCCCTGTTCAAATACATATTTTACTTCAATTTTTAATTAATTAATTATTTTTTTGGGGTGGGGGGGTGATTGTCTCCACAGAAACCACTGCCAGCGAACCCTCCCTGGTACAAACTGTTTGGAGCATCAAAAAAAGAGCTGTACGAGGTCTGCAGGGTGATGCTCGATTTGTATTCTCGGCCTCCAGAGGATTTCTGCCCATCACCTCCTAAACCAGAAACCCCGCTTCCAATGGAAGCTTCTCCCCACATCACCACCGGTGGCTGTGAGGAGGTGCTTTCGCTCCAGTCGCATTCCACGCACAACGAACCGGCCAAATCGAAGGATCAGGTGTGGATATATGATGGAAATTACCACTCAATCAATCGTCGAATCGCCCCTCCACATGTTTTCTCTTTTTCTTTTTTTTTTTTGGGGGGGGGGTGTTTAAAACCGGTACATGTCTCCATGCGCAACATAGCAACATCGACATGCATCATCGTTTTTGCATCGACAAAAACGAGGGTGAAAACGAAAACATCGAAAAGATGCTTGTAAAAGTGTTTTGTTTTGTTTTTTCCTCCCTGGCATCCCACATTTTCTCGACAGGCAAGTTTTCAAACCCCCTTTGCACTCGGTTCTGTATCGATTTCAAAATTCTTTTTTCACCCCTCTTGGAAAAACAAATTTTTTTAAAATTCAAAAAAATGCAACAGATGGAAATCACTTCCGATGCGAACAAAATTCGCAGTCCCACCTCCGGACTGGAAGCACCCTCAGCCAACACCACTGGAAAAACCTCAAGAAACATAAACGAAAACCCGGGCAGCCAGAAGAAAGATCAACCTTTTGCTGATTCCGGAACCCCTCCGCCCCCAGAAGCTTCCAGAAAACGGGATCGAAACTGGGGAAGCCACCGGGAATCCGATGCCCACATGGAGGAGCGTCGAACTGCCAAGAAGCATAAGAGGGATAGGGATAGGGGTGGCAGGGACAGGGAGAGGGAGAGGGATAGGAGGTCCAGTAGGTCGCCCAGCAGGGATAGGGAGAGGAGGAGGGAAAAGTCCAGCAGAGAGCACAGGAGGTCGGCCCGACGAGGTATGAGAATTTGACTGGATTTTTTAGGCTTGTTGGTGTTTTATTTCTGGTTTTATTTGTTTTTTTTAATGATATTTATTTGCTGGTTTGTTTATTTCAGAGGGAGGATTAAATTATGTGGACTTGGACTCCACATATTGATTTTATATTATAATCTATAATAAATAAAATGAATTCTTTATTCAAAAACAAAAATAACAAAAATCCTTTGTTTTTTGTAGAAAAGATTTTGAGCGATGATTCATTGTTTTGATTTTGATGTTTTTTTTCTTCAGATTCTGTCTATCGGAAACAGAAGAGTAGCAAGCACAGATGAAAATGTTAAAAATCTGAAAACCTCCTCCGGTCGACTTTTCAAAGAGCAATCATATGGAAAAGGATTGGCAGAGGACTTTTTTTTTTGGGGGGGGGGGGGGATGAAAAAAGTGAGTACCAGACGAATATATAGTGAAAATAGAATGAAAAAAAAATACAGATCCTAGTAGGAAAAAGCGGTAGAGGATCATATGTTGGGAGATTTTTTATTTCGATCGAAACTAAATTGATAAGGAGAGGGACGGTGTTGTGGAGAAAGCAGTTTCTTTTTCTATTTCTTACCTAATTTTAAACTTTTCAAATTGGTTGTAAAAGAAGATGAGGTTTCTGTGGGTGCACATTGTTTTTCTTTTTTTTCAATCTGAAATGAAAATTCCATGTTGATGCGTGGTGCAGCGTTGTGGTCGTGTTATATCTCCTCTCCTATTTCCTATGCAAAGAGACCTCAATTCAATGTGTATGGTGCCTTTTTTTTCCCTTTTTTTTTGGGGGGGGGGGATGAGGGAGGTTTAGTCAGAAAAATCATGTGTTTTTTTTTCCTTTTTTTTCGAGGGGGGTTTAGTTAGAAAAATCATGTGTGGCACAATCCAGCATCGAACTGACAAAGGGCACCAAAAGCAGTGGCAAAGAACCTACCCAACATACCAAAATGGTCGACTGCCTCTTCTCGCTCGCCATATCGGACCTTCTGCACCAACACCAACAATCAGTCGATCTGCAGATGTTTTTGAACACTCTTTCCAAAATCTGCTGGGTTTTCCTCCCTCTTTTTCGTTTTTTTTTTAATTTTATCTTAATTCAAAAAGCTGTTGGATTCTCATGTTTTTTTACTTGCTATGATTTTTTTGCGAAAATCGTGCTGCTTTGATTAACCCCTATGGAAGGGGAGGTCTAGGCAAAAATTTAGAGATGGATTGGAGAATTGCCATCCCAGAAAAAAACAAAAAACCAAGAAAAGAAAAAAAAAATGGTTCTGTGCCAAGCATCTTACATCATAAATCCATACACAGAAAATTTTTTGTCCAAAAGAAAAAACGTGCCATTTCAAACCAGAACAGGTAAAGAATGTGAAAAAAATAACTCATGCATCGTACCAGTGTTGCTCTCAGCACAGAAATAATAATGTTTTTCTAATCCCAATTTTTTTTCTATCACTTTTTCCTTTAAAACAAAAAAAAAACAGAAACTGTTTACTGGCAAGAAACTATTTCTCAACTTTCCTTCCAACACCGAAAAGAAAAGCAATAAAAACACCTTTTCCTTTTTCTTATCCCAACTTTTTTTTCTATCACTCATTCCTTTTTAGAAAAAAAAAAGAAACACTACTATAATATCGACAGGCAAGGCTATCCTCGACGTCGATCGACTCCAAAAAAAACTAAATGTCAAAAAAAAAATCCTATATTTTGTTCACTCCATTTATTCATCCATCCCAATTGATTCCCATGCATTTTAGCTCTCAAAAAGAAAAAAAGACTTATAAAAAACTTTAAAAAAACTTTAGAAAAACTTTAGAAAAACTTTTTTTTTTCTCTCACTCTCTCTCTTACACCAGCAGGTCACTCTCCCCACGGCGAAAACACTAAACTACATCATTTTGTGAAAACTAACCTCAATCATTCGAAAATTTTTACTACTACTATGCACCCCTCCCTCAATACTACAGCTGTCATTTCGACTTCAGTTTCCACCACCCTACCATACTTCGAATAGTTTTTTACGAACTAAAAACATGTGGATTTAAAAACGACGGCCGAAAATCTAAAAGGATGCTATCGTATAGCTATAAAAATGACAAAACCCACTTTGAACTAGGCATGAGCTAGACATCTTTATTTTCTCATGCCGACTAGACCCACAAACCTTTTTCCTTTGAAGAATCTATGAATCTACGCCATGCATGGCATCTATCTATGGCATCTATATGAAATCTACATTTTCTATGTAGTCTATGTTTTCTATGCAATCTATAATTTCTTATTTCTCAATGACTAAAAGCTACGCCGCCTCCATCAACAACTTAAAAAACTTTAGAAAAGAGAAAAAAAAATCCTTTCGTAGTCTACACTCTCTTCCCCATACCTCGTCAAGAATATGTGGTTTTCTTCACCTCAGGATTTTCGGTGGTGACGTACCTCGAAAGGTAATTTTCTGCTGGCGTTTTGTGGATGGAAAAGAATATGAACGGTTATGCTTTGTTCAGGTTTGGTCGTCACGGAGGGAATGCAGCGCAAATCCTCCGTTCGTCAACGGCAGCGCCAGGTCTCGCAACCACCTATGTATTGTTCTCGACGTAGAACCCGCCATGTCGCGACACGGCGCAAATGTCCAGGCCCTGCACCTCATCGTCAAAGTTGACTCGAAGCCAGCCATAGCGACGCAGGACAAAGAATAACAAGCCGTTGCACACTATTGTCCATGTACATATCGCCAGAACGCCCAAACACTGGAGCCCAAGTTGGGTGAAACCGCTGCCATAAAGCACGCCGTGTCCTTCGCTCCCTGTCGGCAGTAGTTTGATAACAAAAACACGGTGATCAGTGCCAGATTCATTTTGGATCCAGGAGCACTTCCTGTCCGAATGTCCGCCGTAATAGCACCAACTTCTTGGACTCGGACAGTTTTGGGGTCTTTTGTTCTGCTTACCACCTTTTCGGTTTCTTCTTGCAACTGGTTATGTTTTCGTGTGAATGCATTCTCAACTACCAACAAGTTTGCATCCAAACACAGAGGTAATATACTTGTTCAACCAGAGTCGGCAAACGAAGGCACTAACTTGAACATCGTATGGCAGGAGTGCAGTTATTCTTGCTTATAGATCAGGGAAAACATCGGCCGAAACGCTGGTTGACGACCACTGGATCTGTTGACTATTGAGTTTCTGTCACCTACTGTTGTAAGCCGCAAGCACATTCTCTTCGGTCGCAAGGAAACCAACGGCGATGACGCCCCACACGCCGCAGAAAAAGTGTATCGGTGCAGCGTTGAGTGGATCGTCGATTTTCAAAACCTTGAGAGCCTTCGATGTTCCACAAAAGATCAAGCCGCCGAGAACACCAATAATGAAAGCGCCATACGGCTCAACCACAGCGCACCCTGCCGTGATCGCAACCAGTCCTGATAGAATTCCTGCAGAAATAATGCAGGTTGTACCGAAGTGTCAGAACGACTGGAAAGCAACCAAGAACACCACAGGTTTCTTTTTTTGTCGTTTCTGTTCGTGATCTGTGTACGTCTCCAGATCAACGCTCCAAAAGAAAGTTGTGGATCTTGCGCGACGACTGGATCAAAACTTTGTAAATATATCAGCTTCATGAGCGGCTCCGAGAAATCTATACCGTCAAGCGCAGGGCGAACATCAGCTGGCGTTCCTCCCAGGACATGAACGAGGAGGACCGTGACACCTCCCGTCGCAGCTGATATTGTGGTGCTTACGGAAGTCCTCGCCGCGAGGTCCATGCAGGATACTACACAGTGAGTTGAGCCTGCGTTGAACGCGTACCAGCCAAACCATAAAATAAATACTCCCACGGTCACGAGCGTTGGGGAAGAACCTGGCATTTCTGCCACCTTTCCATCCTGCAAGAGCGCAAAAAACACGCACGTTCACCGCACAACCAAGGTATATCGGAGAAGAACACAATCGCCACTTGCGGCAAGACAAGTTCAATTGCCACGGCTTGGAAGCCGTCGGGTTCTGCGACTTGCTCTGGCAGCCACGACCCAGAAGTCAGAACTTGCAAGTTCTGACAACAATTGTTGATTTCTAAAAATATGTTATAAAATAGTTTTTGTTATTTTCCCAAAAAAAAACGGTTGAATTCTGCCAGGTTCCACACACTTTCCTCGAAAATTGGTGATGGAGCGGAAGAGAGTATTTTGGCCTGGAACTGGGGGGGCTGAGGTTAAGTTTGACTTGAGAAAGACGCTTCTACGCTGATTCAGCTCATTGCTCAAACTAGTGAGGCCAAAATCAATTATGATGGACACCGATACTGAACTTTCGGTTGACTTGTTTGGCCAGCCCTTTTCGAGTATGGGTGCCAGAAAAATCATACACGCAAACAGACCAGATTCCTCACCTTGAATCGTCCAACTCGTGGTCCCAATATGAAAGCACCCACTAATGCCGCCCCTCCCCCCGTAATGTGAACCACTCCCGACCCTGCAAAGTCCATCACCCCCATGCCACCAACCATCGATCGGACTCCTCCATCCTCATCAACACGAAAAGGAGAGAGCCAGCCTTCCTTCGACCACACCCAGTGTGCAACGATGGGATAAACCAAACCTGTCATGAAAATGGTGTAGACGACGTATGCCCTGAAAAGGCACCGTTCAGCCACGGCTCCAGAGACGATGGTTGCAGCAGTCGCTGCAAAGGTCCATGAGAGCAGCCAATCTGAGCTGAGAGTGGTCTGGTCCTTCACATTGCCGCCTGTGGTGCTTGCGAAGAAATTCTGACACGACGTTGGGAAAATCATTTCAGTGAAGGTTGGACCAGGTCGTTGATCCCAGGAGAAGCAAGGCATTCAACATTTACTATCTGCAGTCTGATCAAACACATTTTGTTGTAGAATGGCCGGTGCCAGCCAATTTCCAGGAAATCGCTGATCGTTCCCCTGAGTGTGTCACATCCAATAAAAAAAAAAGAAGATGAAATCAGTCGTCAAATCGCGAGAATCGTGAGGGTACTGCGATTTTGACGGCCGGCATCGTCCTGCCAGTCCGACGGTTATGGGGACACGTCCTAAAAATAGATGCAAGCAGGTTCTGATTTCGTGTGACCAGTTTACTCACCGTCGTTCCAATGAACGGGCTGGACAGGGTGCCGCCCCCGCCGAAAGCGAAGCTGTGTCCCACCGACCACCATAGCAAAGCTCCAAGACAAGCGTCCAACGTGTTCTGCGACAAACCAACCATCACGTTGCCTCAACATTTTTTTTCTGTTTCCTTATCCATGGAAAATACAGATCTGAGATCATCCTGACACTTTGCGAACGAGGCCGGCTCCATACCGAACGTCTACGAACAAAGTAAACCGCTGACCTTCAACAAAATATGCCTGGCGTTTCTTTCGTGAACGCTCCCAGTCTCGACGAGCGCGAAGCCACACTGCACACAGACAATATCCTTTCTTTAGACATCCCCCTTCGACATATTCACATCAGAGTGCAGTAGGCCTCCTGAACTCTCCCCAATACCTGCATTATGAACACGGAAAACGCTGCGAGGAGCATCCATAGCGTGTCCAAATCATCTTGTGTCCCCTCAGGAATCCACTCCGTACTCCCTCGGCGACCGAGCACCTCTCTCAGAACAGCCAGCTCGGACTCAGAGAGGTCCATCCTTGGGATAGTTTTTCCGCAGGCGACGTGGTGTCGTAGGCGTCTTGCAACGCTTTTCTGGGGAACAGCCGCTGACTGGAATAATGACTACCGCGGCTGCTGTGGCTGGGCCAAGTCGAGAAGAGGGACAACTCTGTAATTAGCTTGGTTCGTACAGAGGAGAGGGTCTCAGACTGAAAACGCCTTTGGTATGAGGTCCCCCTCCCAGCAAGATGCTCAGAGAGGGGCCTCACGCGGATGGTGCAAGATTTGGTTGGTGTGGAAAAGTGAATCGCAGACACGAGTGAATCTGGACAAATTTCTATTTGTAGGTTTGTTTCTTACACTAAATCGCCTCGTCGATCCCAGACGAGCTTTGCTAAGCTGTTTGTATGCAGTAAGATACGAGTAAGAAGTAAACCTACAAATAGAAACATTGCCCCTTATGGGTTGAGGCGCGGCGGCAAGGCAGGTAGATTAGAAGCCCTCACAGCACCCCTCTTTTGCTTACAGCAAAATCGGGGTTTGGTCGATGCATTTGTGCGCCAGCTCCACAAGACAAAGCATCCCACAAGCTTGTGAACGCCTCAAGGCCAGAGAGTTTTTTGCTCGATATTTTTGTCAGACACCGACGCTGCTGAAGTTTGCCGAACACGCTCCGAATTTATCCGAATTCGCACTGTTCCCCTACTAGGTCCCTGTGGTGGTGCGATTTCCCGATCTTAAGATCGCCAAGCTTGGTGTTCACGATTGGGAGAAAGGGTGGTATTTAGGACACACAAAAAAACACTGCCCAAAGCGTTCCTCTTACCTCGGTGTTGTGTTTTGTGGCTGAATCAGCATTCATAATTATATTTTCGGATTTCGGGCTTCTTCCTCGATGGCAAAGTTATTTACGGTTCCGCAGGAAGCGCGGTTCCTTTTGCGGAGTTTTAGGGTGGGACGATTGAAAGGACTGATTGCTGAGGTGGCCTGTAGGGGTATCTTTTGGAGTTTTGGATCTCAGTAGTTTGGGTTCTTAAGCTCACTCAGTTGGTCTTTCTTTACTCGGTTTTTCTGCTTTATCTTTACCCTCACGGGCACCTGAAGTGCACCGTTTCGAACCATCCCTGGCTCAGCCAGCGTGGGGCTTGTCCCTGTATTGTTAAGTCCTTTGTTTGATGCCGACTGTCGAGGAAAAGATTGCTGCGTTACAAGCACAGCTGGATTTGTTGAGAGCGTCAGGAGAGCAGAGTTCCCCACAGTCTCGTTTGGACGGGATTCTGAAGAAATTTGCTGGGTCGGCGGAGATCGCTGAGAGTTTGGAGGAGCTGTGTCTTGCTCCAGGCAGTGACCCGCCACGGGCGGCGCTAAATCCAGTAGAGGTACCAGCAGCGGCCATCTTTGGCCATTATTTCGACGTGTTGGACACAGCAGCGGGTGCTCGCGTGGGTGCTGCTCTTGGTGTGCGTTCTGGGTTCTTTGCTGAGTTTAGTTCGTGGGCGCCTGTCGTGGCGTTTGCTTTTGATTGGTTTGTCCTTTTTGCTCAATTTGCGGCGCACTCGGATCAAGGGACTGCAGTGAAGAAGGCTTTGGAACCTTTTGTTTCTTCGTTTGCGCCAATTTTGGAGTTGGCAGCCAATACGTTGGAAGTACACCGTTTGCACGCAGCACACGTGAACACGCCTTTGTCGGAGGCTTTTCGGGCGGTGTCCACGTCGGTAAAATTAGCAGCGTCGTCAGGGCGTTTTGTCGGAGACACTGCGCAGGCTACGTTGAAGTCCCTGAGGGACCAACAGCAGAAGGCAGTTTTTAAAAGGCAAGCAGAGGGCTCGTCGCGGAGCGGCGGGTTCAGAGGAGATTCCTCAGGAGGTTTTTCTGGCGGTCGTTTTGGTGGTCGTCAGTTTTCGCAGCGAGGCAGAGGTCGAGCGAACCCCAACCTTCAGCCTTTGGGTAATAGAGGTGGAGCTCATGGGCAGAACCAAGGCTTCTAGGGCAGCGTTGGAAATTGCGGAAGCGTTGAAGGAGCTGCGAGTTCAGGAGCGGAGTTCAAGTGATGTGGGTGGACGGAGTGCAGATTCATTCCCGGAATTTTCGGTTCAACAGAATTCGGGGAGCCCTCAAGGCGTGGCGCGAGATAGGGGCCAATCCGACGGTTCTCTCGTGGCTCGATCAGGGGGTAGTTCCGAACTGGATTTCGTCCGAGCCGCCGAAGTTTCACCATGGCAACTCGCGCATTCCAACAGCATTGAAAGGCGCTTGGAACGAGTTGAAGGAGCAGTATTTACGGTGCGGGGCGATGAGGGAAGCGCGTTGCAAGGATTACGTGTCCCGCGCTTTCTTGGTCGAAAAGAAGGATTGGATCGTGGCCTGGGATTTGGAGGACGCTTACTTCAACATCAGGTTTCGGGAGTCAGAGGTCCGCTTCTTCTGTGCGACCATCGAGGGAGTGACTTACGAGTTCCCAGCTCTGATGTTCGGGTTCGTGAATGCCCCAGCGATTTTCATGAAGGTGATGCGAGCGGTTGTATCTTTTCTACGAGCGCCCAGAATATCGAGGTGGAAATGTCCGACGTCCCCAGGATTGAGGAGGTATTGGATGAGCAACCCAGCGCCGACGATAGCTCCCTATTTGGACGACTTTGCTGGAGCAATGAGCAGCGAACTGGCAGCGACCAAGTTGGGGGAGTTGATCAGAGGGATCCTGATGGATTTGCAGTTGCGGTGGAAGGAAAAGAAGTGCCAGTGGATAGCGGTGCAGTACTTTCGTCATTTGGGCCTAATAATCGATACAGCGCAGGGTCTGGTGATCGCACCGCCGGAAAAGATTGCTCGGATCCACAAGGAGGCGCGGTTGTTGAAAGAGATGAGGAAAGTCCCCAAGAGGAGGTTAGCGAGATTTGCGGGTTGGTGTCAGAGTTTGGGCCTGGCGATTCCATTGGCGAGATACCACCTCAGGAGCCTATTTTGGGATATGACCCTGGGAGCGACTTGGGCATCCTTAATCGAGTTATCGTCGGAGACGAAGGAGGATCTGGCGGTGTGGAGTGTGATGAACGAGCGTCACACATCAGCGGTTTATTGGAAGGTCCCAGCGACGATCAGTCTTTATACCGATGCGTCGATGAGTGGTTGGGGGTCCCACCTGGTGGATCCATTGGCCAAGGGAAGCGTTCCTGTCCTGGCACGGGGCATTTGGTCGCACGACGAAAAGAGCGAGCATATAAATGTGCTCGAGTTGAGAGCAGTGGAGGCAGCGATTCGCGCGTTCCATGGTTCCTTGGAAAATCGAACAGTTCGCCTGGTAACCGATTCACAGGTGGTGTTATCGATCTTGTTGAAGATGACGACGCGGAGCCCAAGGCTGATGGGACCACTCAGGTTGTTGTATCGAGTTTTGGAGTCTCGAAAGATTGCTCTGCAACCGGAGTGGATTCCCTCGAAGGAGAATGTGTGGGCGGACAAATTGTCGAGAACGAATATTTCGGAGGAGGATTACTTAATCAATCGGAAGTGGTTGAATCAGTTCAACCGATGGTGGGGACCGTTCGATCTGGACAGATTTGCGTCGCAATGGAGCAAGGTGGTGTTTCGTTACAATGCGGAATGGGGCGATCCGATGGCGGAGAACGAGGCGTTCAGTGCCTTGGATTGGGACCAGGGCCACGCGTGGTGTCATCCACCGATTCGTCTGCTTTCGCAGTTGGGGGACCTGCTGCGCTCATTCCCTCAGGTAACCGCCACTGTGTTGATGCCCTTGTGGCCGTCAGCCCCTTGGTTTCGGCCGATGTTCGAATTGTTTCAGGAGTATGCAGTGATTCCAGCGTGGGCCAACCCGTTACTGCCCCCATTGGGCCGAGAGGACGAACCATTTCCCCAGGGCCGTTGGAATGTCATGGTGGGCGTGATTCGCAAGACGAGGTGTGGCTTCAGGAGCTATGGGGTGAATTGGAGGGATGCGTCGATTGGACCGACGAGACGCTACCTCAGTTTGGAGAATTGTCGGATATCGAACGCAGAGAGCTGTTTGGCGACTTAGCATTATCGAACAGCCCAGGAGGTCGGAGATCTATTTGGATGCGCTTTCGAAAATGGCTGGGTTTCGCTAGGTCGAGAGGTTGGTGCTGTGTGCCGGCTCGCTCTGTTCGCATTTATGCTTATATCCTGTTTCTTCGAAATGAAGGGAGAGTGGCGCCGAAGTCCATGAGCAACTATCTTTCCGCAATCAGTACGGTTCACCGCTGGCTCGGATCTACATTCTCTGCACATGACTCCTTGACGGCTCGGCTGAAACAAGCTTGGCTCATTAAGGTTCCTTCAGAAGCTAAGGAACCACAGCCCAGAGACTTTCCCATGGACTGGTTGTGGTCGTGGGCCAAGAAGGGTTTGGTTGGGAACGATGCGGAAAGCATTCGTCCCTATTTGATTTGTATTTTGGATGTGATATTTTTTTCGCGCGCCGATTCGAGTTTTGATACTCGGGTCGGTGACTATAAGTGGGATTCTTCGTCGGTGACTTTCACAGAACGGCGTTTCAAGGCGAAGGGCCAAACCTCGGATTGTTTGCGAGTCAGGAGATTCGACTGCCGTGGGTTTCTTGAGTTGGCTGCGGTCTTGGATCGTTATGAGGATTTTCGGGTGCGCGATTGGGAAGGTCATGGCGATACGACAGAGCAGTTCTGGTTTTTGCCTGGTGATCCAAGTGTGCCGACAGCAGGGAGTGTAGCACGTTGGTTTGCACGGGTGATGAAGGATCATGGTTCCGACCATACGCATCATGCGGTTCGTCGCACGGGGGTTTCCAGTGCGTTTAATTTGCTCGTGCCATTACCGAAGCTATGCGATTGGGGCGGTTGGTCGCCTTCTTCTCAGGCGATTTTTCAGTATATCAATCGTCAGCGACAACCTTCGCCTTGGGATTTTCGTGTTTTTGGCTGGATGGTGCTCCCCGCGGAACAGCTTCGGCGTGAGTTGGGGGCGGTGTTTTCGCCAGTTTAAATGAACGTGCGTTCTATTTTTAGGTGCTTTGTTTTTTTGGCACTATTTGTTTGAAGGGTTAAACGAGGGTTACATTTCTGTAAAGGTTTTTCGATCTCTGGGTGTGGAAGAAAACGTAGCAGTCGAAGGAAATTTACGGTTCCGCAGGAAGCGCGGTTCCTTTTGCGGAGTTTTAGGGTGGGACGATTGAAAGGACTGATTGCTGAGGTGGCCTGTAGGGGTATCTTTTGGAGTTTTGGATCTCAGTAGTTTGGGTTCTTAAGCTCACTCAGTTGGTCTTTCTTTACTCGGTTTTTCACCCATCCCGGAACTGTGTTCTTCCCTCCCTTTTTTGGAGATTATTTTTTGGTGGGCTTTGGGAGTTTTTATAGAGCTAATAGGGACATTTTTGATTTACTTTTGTGGTGCTTGGGATGCACAATTTGGCAGAAATTGGCACTATTTGTTTGAAGGGTTAAACGAGGGTTACATTTCTGTAAAGGTTTTTCGATCTCTGGGTGTGGAAGAAAACGTAGCAGTCGAAGGAATCAAGTGGAGGCTGGTCCGACGTTTCAATGACAGTGGTTTTAATTGGGATTAAAGCACGAGTGAGTCATCGTCTGGTTTGCTCTTTTTTCGCGAACAGGCGCTTCGATGTTTTCTGTTCCCTTGTGGCTGTTTCTGTTCGAAGGCAGCGAACCATATGGCGATACTGTATTACTACGAACTGTGAGAATTTGCTTTTGAGAACCTACGTAGGTATACTGCACACTGAGAAGCACTGACTTGCCCTCGACGAACGCACGATAGGGAGTGGTCCGTCGAGTCGAGTTCCTGGCGAACCACCCCATCATTGCGTGCGCCAAGACTCGACAAGCCACTCTCTGTTGTGCGTTCGCGGCGATCGCCGCTATTGCGTGTCTCTCTTTTCTCTGCTTTGGACGAACTGCAGTCGGCCTGGTTGCTGTGTTCACCGTCATCCGCTCCACTACACTCGCGTAACGGCACTTTTACCCAAATCGTACCCACTGCATACCCAAGTACCCACACCATACCCATCAAATACCCAGACCGTACCCAGCATTGGGTACGTTTTGGGTAAATACCCACCTGACTACCCAAACTGTACCCAAACCGTACCCAATCCATGCCCAATAGTGGGTAGAATTGGGTAAGTACCGCAGACATACCACACGCCTATGGTAAGCGAGATGTGCTTGGTATGCCGTGGGTACGCTTTGGGTAGTACCCAATGTTTACCCAAAAAATTATAGGGATGGGTACGTGTTGGGTAAATATTGGGTACTTTTTGGCAGAACTACTTGTTGGGTACCCAAACTTTACCCAGGCGTGCCCAAAACGTACCCAAATGTGGTACGTTTTGGGTACGTTTTGGGTAGTACCCAATATTTACCTAAACTATGCAAAAGCGTGGGTACGTTTTGGGTAAACATGGGTACTTTTTGGCAGAACTACTTCTTGTGTACCCAAACTTTACCCTGACATGCCCAAATCGTACCCACTGTGGTACGTATTGGGTACTGTTTGGGTAGTACCCAATGTTGACCCAAAACATGTACGAGCACGGCAACCCTCAGCAAAAGTCCGACATACTCACAATTGCAATAGATTATCTCAACCCACCAGAAAAACCTCGTCCACCCCTGGCCTGCAGCCAACCATTCCCGGGGAAAGTTTCCGCCCTGCTTCGGACAGATGGACTGCCGCGCTTTCGCGGCCTCGGCGACCTTGGTGCCTGGGTGGCGCCGCCGTTCGAGAAACCGACGTGCTCCGACGTGAAAACGGAGGACGACTTCTTGCTGTGATTTGGACGCTGAGCATGAATATTGTACGCGCTTTGAGGCAAAGGATTGGAAACTGCTAAGGGAATTGACATAAGTCACTTCTCACGTTTCTCAGTGAAGAAAAAACTTGTTTTTAATGAAAACATATTTTTTTTGTCACGCCTCTTGTGCGGCTACCAATGTGGCACAAACATTTCGCCGGCAAAGTGGCACAGTTAACATAAGAACTGGAAGGCTTTGTCGTTGTTTTTTCCCCTGGAAAGGTATGTGACAGAGCAATAGCTGAGACAGACAATAAGGTTTTTCTGGAGCAAGCCTGGTAGTGTTTGACATGCATTCTGTATGGCCTTGCAGAGAGAACAGCATATTAGAAGGGACAAGGTGGCATCAAACATTTGCACTGCCCAGGTAGAGAGCAGGGGGTGGTGTTCTTGAGTCAAAACCCTGACAACGAGGAAAAGAGGTGAATTGTTGTGAGCCACAGAAGTACCTACCATCTGTTATACTTTGCTATGCTTTGTGGAACAACTTTGCTGCTCGTGGAGTTTCAACCCATGTGGAGTCTTGCTCAAAAAGTTGTGGTGCATGTAGACTCTTTTGTCAAACATTTCTATGATGCATGCTGTCTATCATGGCGCAGAAGGTCTGACTAAGATTAAGATCGTGCTCATGATTCGGGTGGTGATTACAGCCACAGTTTTTTGGTCATCAAAGTGTTCTTGCACATACACAGTTTTCCTGAATTAGCCACTTTCTGGTCTTGGCTGTGTAGCTCGTGGGTGCGGCCAGGGAGTGAACTTCGTAAGCCCAGCAACAGCATGTGTGTCGATGAGACCACTCGATTGCAGACGTGAACCATGTTTTCAGAATCCTCAATGGAAGCGCCCTCTGTCGGATCTAACATCAGCAAGTTTGCAAGAGCCTCTCGGTTTCTGGAGCATAAAATCTTCAACTCTTACCACACCAAGGATGCAATGCTGAGGTATCTGAAGAAATTTGGGATTTGTCCCTGTGCAGCTCCATAATCTTGAAAAACACATAAGATGCAGCTGAAGCCTTGACTCGCTGCTAAGAATATATAAGTGATTCGGGGTGGGTCTTGCTTGGACAAAGAGTGTCCAATTGAACTGTGCAATACTTGTCACAAGTGACGAGATTTCCCCCCCTTCCCCAACTGAATAGAAAATATGTGCAAACCCGTTCCTCCCAAACAGTTCTTTCCTTGTGTGATAGTGTATTCACACATACGGTAGAAAACAGAGTTCTTTGATTTTCCAGATATATGTATCCATGTTCCTTCTTTAACCATATATTTTATCGACTACCCTTCAGGCCCCACACAGATCCATTCTTGCAGAAACTCAGATGAAACAACGTGTTTCGTAGAGGGGGTCTAACAGGCATGCCAGTGGGAAATCTCTGTTTTGAATAGAATTAACGGAATAGTTGCAAAATGCAACAGCTGAAAGGTGCCAACCTTGTGTGTGTGTGCATTTCCTTTGATGCAGAAAAGAAGAGCCAGAGGACTGGGTTTTCAAGATATTAGATATCCAAGACAAGGCTAGCAACCTCCGAAAAGAACTGAGGGGGAAGAGGTGGTTGAAGACTCTTCAGAGGGAATTTGTCTCATTGGACACCCCTTTTTGAGAATTAAGGCTCCAGAAGAATTTGAATGGGGGATATTGCTTGTTTTCTGATGTGCACAAATATATGCACTTGTATGCATTTGGAGGTTGAGGACTGGCTGTGAGTGAAGGAACAATTGTTCTTGTAAATTATTTCTTGTTTGCTATTTTTGTTGTTTAATGGGTCTGAACTAGACCACCCGATTTGTACCTGATCTGTAATAAATGATTGATAGTGGGTGGCTGCCCAAAGCGTACCCATTACATACCCAGTATGCATTTCTGGGTATATATAGGGTACTTTCTGAATAATACCCAATACATACCCATTCAGTGTGGGTAAGGATTGGGTAGTACCCAATTCATACCTACCAACTTCGGGTATCTTTTGGGTACTACCCAATTCATACCCACCAAGTTCCGGTATCGTTTGGGTAATACCCAGTTCGTACCAAGCAACTCCGACAACTACCCAATTCGTACCCAAAACTACCCGCGGGCTACCCGTTTTTTAATGGCATGAATTGGGTAATTTTGGGTATATTTGGGTATACCCCAACTGGGTATTCTATGGGTATGATTTGGGTATGCATTGGGTAGTTGTCGAGCTCGTTGGGTACGGATTAGGTAGTACCAAAAACATACCCAAAGCTGGTGGGTATGAATTGGGTAGTACCCACAAGATACCCGAAGTTGGTAGGTATGAATTGGGTAGTACCCGATCCATACCCACACCAAAACGGGTACGAATTGGGCAATACCCAATGCATACCCACCAAGTCCGGGTATCTTTTGGGTACTACCCAATTCATACCCACCAAGTTCCGGTATCTTTTGGGTAATACCCAGTTCGTACCCGTTTTGGTGTGGGTATGGATCGGGTACTACCTGATTCATACCCACAAACTTCGGGTATCTTGTGGGTACTACCCAATTCATACCCACCAGCTTTGGGTATGTTTTTGGTACTACCTAATCCGTACCCAACGAGCTCGACAACTACCCAATGCATACCCAAATCATACCCATAGAATACCCAGTTGGGGTATACCCAAATATACCCAAAATTACCCAATTCATGCCATTAAAAAACGGGTAGCCCGCGGGTAGTTTTGGGTACGAATTGGGTAATTTTCGTAACGTGAGTGCTACGTAGTATACTTGTACTAGTTTCAAACTAGTACAAGTTGTTTGTTGGAGTGCTGCCGCCTGTGTCTCTCGGAGGCTGCTTAGCACATTGTTGTGTCTTGTGCTTGAAGGAGCACTTGACTCTATTTTGGGTTTTGGGTCGTTTTCTTTTGATGGCAGTTTTCAGTGGAGGCTGGTCGCCGCCGTTTCAGTGGCAGTGGTTTTGATTGGGTTTTACAAGAGGAGGGAGTCATCGTGTGGTTTGCGAACAGGCGCCTTATAAGGCTAAGACTAATTAGTGTTTTGTGTTTCCTTGTGGTCGTTTCTGTTCGATGGCAGCCACAGGCAAGTACTTTTTGCGACACTGTATTCCTTTAAACTGTAAGACTTTACCTATAAACACTGAGCCGCACTTACTTGCCCTTCGAGTCGACGAAAGAGAGTGGCCCGTTGAGTCTTGGGAGCGAACTCGAAGAAGAGGCCTCCGCTCGTAATTTCGGCGAAGACTGGCGCGCGTGCATGATGATCACTGCTAGGCATGCCATGATTTCAGCTGGCCTGTATAGGGGGGCTACGCTGGGTCATCAGTACACTCATCCGGGGTAGTGCGCAGTAAATACAGTATGGTAATTGGGAAGGACACCCTCATTTTGTAGTGTGGTGGTGTGGTGGTGTGTGTAAGAGCTGTTTCAGACACAACCCACAGATGGGGGAGGATTCGATAGGGCGACAGTCAGTCGGAATGATGGTTCGATAGGAAACGACGACACAATACGACACAGCTGTAATGCAATTTCTTCTTCTCCATGTTTTCGGGCACCAAATACGCCCTGCTGCTTTCAATTCTGTTCTAAGTTACAACTTCTAACTATTTTAAAAAAACGGAGGGGGGGGAGGGGGGAGGGGTAAAAACACGAAAAGGTACCCAAAAAAAAAGTACTTTACAAGAACGAAAAGGTATACCTTTTTTGGCACCGGTACCAAAAAAAAAAAGTCATTTACAGGAACTAGGAGGAAACACAACCCAGTTTTCCTTATGCACCCAGTTCTGCTGATGTGAAAATCATAGCGACCAAGAAAACAAACAAAACTGTAAATCGACATATGAGAAAACACCCCTCCCTCTCATTTAAAACTGTTTCACCCCCCCTCCCCTTTTTTTCTTTTTCTTTTTTACATCTTGTCTTATTTTCCTTGATCTTTTTTTAATTGTTTTTTTTTCTTTTTTCTTAAAATTTATATCGTCCTCCACAAAAAACCCTCCACAATATCCTATTCTTAAAACAGGAAAACGCTCGACCCCGTTCACCCATTCCATTCTTTTGTTTTCTTTTTTTTAAAGTGATATTTTCCTTATCCTTATATTCCCTCCCCACACCACCCACCCATTCACAGTTTTTTTTTTCTGTTTAAAAAAAGAAAAACGGATGATACTTTTTGTTAAGAATGACAACAGCTGTTGAGGAGAAAAAACGAAAAAAACCCAAAAACGTGAAAACCAAAACGAGGAAAAAAAAAAGGAAAAAATATGCTCTCTTCTCAAAAAAAAAAAAAACGGAAACAAAAAAACAGACGTGAAGAAGAAAAACGTGGATGATTTCCTAAAGCCAAAAATTTGAAAGCGACATATTTCCCTCTTTTTTTTTGTTTCCAATATGTATATACGATATTTTCAACCCAGGTATTTCTATATTTTTTTTTCTTTTTCCCCGGGACAGTGGACCGAGAAAAAAATCTTTTCGATATTCCCCCAGTTTCGCAACCACCCCTACTAAAAGAATGGAAAAAAAAAACGTTAAAAAAGAAAAACCCTGTTGAAAATGATATCCCAAAATTTTCAAAATATGTTCATAACAATAGCTGGATCCGTGCAAAGAAAAGTCAGTGGAGAAACAAAAAAACAATGAAAAAAAAAAAAAAAAACACGAAAAAACAAGAAAAGAGATGCATAGCCCTACCCCATCACCAGTTTTCCGCTTGTTTGTTTTTGCTTGTTTTGGTGTGTTTTTTTTTCCTCTTTGCTTTTTTTTTGTTACAAAACATAAAACCACTCAGGCCTGCTCAGTTTTTTTCCCCCCCACACCTTGATGATTCAATGAAAAAGAAAAACCCTGAACACAAAAAAAAAGGGAAAGAAAACCTTTAATACAAAAAAAAAACAGGAAAGATACTCCTCTGTGAAGACGAGTTTATGCTTTCTCAATATATATAAATATACTTATTTATTGACTAAATAAATATATTCATAAAATTCTCCCCACAGAACCATATTTCTTTCGTCTTTTTTTTTTTCCCCTCGAAAAACAGCAGAGCAACGAACTTTTCTTTTTTTTTTGAGTTCTTTTTTTCTTTTTAAAACAAAACCAGAAGGAAAAAAGAAAAATCTTTCACCTTTCAAACTGAATATCCCCACCAGACCTCGTTTTCTTTCCTTTTGTTTTCAGACACCCCATTCATCCTGCGGAAATTCTCGTCAATTGCGCGTTTATCGCACAGCACCATTCTTTTCTTCTTTTTCTTAGCATTCTTTTTTCAAGTCTCAGCCCCGGCCAAACCCGATCACCCCTCCCTCTCAAAATTTTTAAAAGTGAATTGCTTTTCAGCGACTCTTGATGTTGATTTTTGCCCTCGAACAAAAAGAGCGATATTTTTTTCTCTTTCTTCCAAATCCTTGAGAAAATTCCGCTTCTTTACCTTTTTGTTTCAACCCCCAAAAAAACAAAGAAAAGAAAAGAAAAGAAAACAGAATTTTCCTGCATGCATAATTTTTTCCCTGAGCAAAGCAAACCACCCTCCCAGCCACCCATCATAGATACAAGTCTCTCTTACACATATATACAGAAACATACAAAAATTAACCACCCGAAATCATAATTGAAAAAGAAAAATGGTGGTGGAAATCGCATGTACTTCTCTTCCCCCCAACGATATCAATCTAAAAATATGTATATGTATGTATGTATACAACGCACATCGCACATATCCACCACTCTAACCCCATGAAACATAACCATCAGCCATCCAATCTTCGAAACATATGTATACATATACATATATATATTCCTTTTTTTTCCAAAAAAAAGAGCGAAAGTTCCTCTTATTCTCAGAGGTCAGTCAGTCATGCATTCATTCTGCCCAAATGCCACTCATTATGCATCTACATATATTTTCCAGCTTTTTTTTCTTTTTCTTTCTTCGTTTATCTCCATCTCTCTCTCTCTCACTCTTTTTTTCTCCTTTTTTTTCAAGAAGGGGGGGAGGCATTCCTTTTTTCTTTTTTTTTTAACAGGGGCTACAAAAATTATATACATTTATGTTTCAATGATTTCCCTCCCATGCACACACTAATCAAAAAGATGATATACACATGATTATGTAATTCTCAAATTCCCAAGGTCGTCCTAATTCTCCCTGAAAAAAAAAACCCAAACACATCCACATATATCCATCCTTCCTGATATTCACTCACTCACTCACTCTTTTTTCTCCCCATCCCTCTCTTTCTCACACTTTTCCAGCTCAGATTTCCTCCTCCCTTTTTGTCCTATGCCTTTTTTTTTCCGCTTATGTTAATTAGACCTCATTCATCTTAATTCTCTACAATTCTCTTTTTCTCTTTTGCTTTTTTCATCGCGCTTTCAAAATGGGGGGATAGGGAAGAGGGTAAATTTCAACCATCCCATCTAAATTACAGCCCCCTTTTCTCCTCCCAGAATTTCAAAAAAGGAAATAGAAAGAAAAGAGCATCACCAAATCTTCCACCCCACTTCGAATTCAAATTCATCCGCCGCTCTCCTTAATACCCCCATTTTCACCTTCCGAAAATGAAATTTTCTCCCTTCTCCCCATCCTCCTCCTTTTTTTCGCAGTTCTCTCTCCCAAAATTGTACATTTAGAACTCGCCATATGACTTTAAAAATAGAATTTGCCATGTGATCTAAAAATAGAATTCCGTCTCTTTGTTTTTAAGGGTTTCCCCCCTTCATTTTTTTTCCACCATTTCTTCCACCATTTCTTCCACCAAGGCTCCCGAAAAAGCATTTCAGAATTTGCCTCAAATTGTAAACATCGCTTTACCTTTTTCCATCTAGGTTCGAAAAAAACACAATTTCAGAATTTGAGGGAAAAAGCACCACTTCAGAATTTGAGGCAAATTCTTAAAATAACTCTAAGCGATCCGTCCGCTTCCAAGCATTTCCCCAGAGTTTCTTCCTTCATGAACTGGGGCCATCCATACGAATCCCAGGTCTCCGAGTTGAACCTCCCGTCGCAGCTCTTATTCACTTTCCAGGAGGCCCACCCCATCCTGACCTTCAGCGAAGCGCTTACGTCATCCCGCCTGTCGCAGAATTCCCAGCGCGTTTCGTTGGCGGGCCTCCTGTGGACGAACACGCCGATGTACGAGGGCGCCAAAGGCTTCGGGCGCCGCTGCGCCAACCTCAACCTCCACAGCGAGCCCGCGTAATACACCTCCTCCGAATCCACGCCTTTGCGTTTGCACACGTCGCCCACGGTGGGGAAATTGAGGCCCACCCTGAATGCGCGGCTTCCGTCCAACGTCCCGTCGAGGGTTTCCAACAGAGCGGAGTCGCTTTTGCACCTGAGGTGCAGACAGCGTCGGGGGGCCAATGCCGTGACGAATTTCTGCAAGAGTCTTCGACGTTTGATGCCATCCTCTTCGCGCGCTTTCACGTTGAGAAACGGGCGACCCGCTCCGCACGCCTCCTCGTAAATCTCGTCCATTTCGCTGGAGGGAACGTGCTCGTAGCGCAGGTTTTCCATAATAGTCGTCAGAACCGCGGTGTCGTGATTGAGCCCTCCCCGTCCGCTTTCCGAGATGCTGGCGAGGTCCGCTCCGAGGAGCTCTTTGACCAGTTCATACCGATGCCGTTCGGAAGGAACCCACAGCTCATCGTCCCACAACATGTCGATGAGATCTGGGGAGTCGAGTTGACCCAAAATCCCTCTCGCTTCCCGCCAACCGTGCAAGCGCACGAAGTCCAAACAGCCTTGACGAATCACCGCGGTGTGGTCCCCGTACTCGTACGCCCTCGAAAATGTATAATAAGCGGCGAAGGTCTCCACAGTCAGGTCGCTCAAGACAAACCCCACGCATTGCTGGCATAGGGGCTCCAAGTCCAGGAAACATCCCACCGCGAGGATCCCGAACACGTTACGAGAGTCGACCTGGACGGGGCGCCCGTACAGAAACTGCAGCGCGTAACTTATGGTGTGGGACTCGATGTTCGGGTCGTCCACATGCAGCTCGATGACGGATTCGCAGGCGTCCCTCCAGGGGCCACGCAGGAGTTTTTCGAAGAAGGGGCTTTGCGACAGCAGGATCCTGTGAGCGGGGTACCGCACGCCGAGCGCTTTGACGGTTACGTCAGAGAAAGCTCCGCTCTCCCAGCCCAAGTGGAAAAGCTTGTCATGGAAACAACTGGTTCCGATCTGAAAAGGATGGAGGACCGTCTGCATCAAACCCCCCAAAAGAAACCAGCCAACTGCAGCAAGAACACCCAGCACAGCAGAAAAATAGTGCGTCGGAGTGGGGGATGCAGCGTTCAGAACCCAAAAACAAAGAGCGAAAAACAAAAACGGAGTTTTGGACCGGCTACGAGTCCAAAACTGGAATACGTGCGCGCAGAGGAAGAACGGGGAAAGGACTGTCGTGGGGCTTGCCCAAAAAAGAGTTCCTCAGTTGATCCATCCCCTCGCTTACTGTCGGGTCGCTATCTCGTCGCGCCGAGTAAGTCGGGCGTGTTTTTGCAGAATACAAGGCGTCACCATCATTACAGATTTGGTTGGCGCTCTGGAGATGGCCACCCAAATTCGATTTTGGGAATGTCAATCGAATCAATCAATGCGGCAAGGATTGGGAAAGGATTGGGGAAGCGTGGGGAGGAGAATCGTCTTGGTGTCGAAAGAGGGACTGGACATCAAACCGAAGTCCATTAGGGGGGCGCATCCACCAGTGTGCGCTTCCGCTTAAGGAACCCTCGGCTCCACCTCTTTCAGCTAATCCAATGCTCTTACGGTGTTTTTCGTTCTTGGCGGGACAATGGTGGCGCGACAGTTACTCGCGACCACCTCACTTCGTCCAGACGTCAGGACCGCCGCCGGAGTGTATACACGAAGATTCTGAGCAGCACACACGCTTTCCGTGAGCTATCCTACTCTTCACACAATGAGGGAGGTCGTGCATATTCAGGCCGGACAGTGCGGCAACCAGATTGGTGCCAAGTTCTGGGAGGTAAGAGTCGAGTTCTCGCGGCGCACACACGCTGGCGACTGCTCTGGAAGGCGGAAAGTGTTATCCTAACCCCGCTGGTGGCGTCGCCAGGTCGTGTGCGACGAGCACGGTATCGATGCTTCTGGGTCCTACCAAGGAGATTCGGAGCTCCAGCTGGACAGAATCGACGTCTACTTCAGTGAGGCGTCAGGAGGTGTGTTTCCAGGTTTCAAGGCACAGTTCTCTTGTTTTTGAAAACTCTGAGGTCGTTTGCGTGTTCGTTTCCTGTTCCAGGTCGCTATGTACCTCGCGCGGTTCTTATGGACTTGGAGCCTGGGACCATGGACAGCGTGAGATCCGGCCCCTTTGGTGGTATCTTCCGACCCGACAACTTCGTTTTTGGACAGACGGGGGCGGGGAACAACTGGGCAAAGGGACACTACACGGAAGGCGCCGAGCTCATAGATTTTGTTTTGGACGGGGTGCGCAAAGAGGCCGAGAGCTGCGACTGTCTGCAAGGTTTGCTGCGAAACCTTGGGATGTACACTAAATTTGACATTTTCGAGGTTTGCAAAGACGCATCGGCGCTACTCGCAACTTGCGAGTCGCAAGATGTTCACGAAGGGGGTTTGTCGAATGCGAAACGATGGCCCCCTTGCAGACCCTGCTTTCTGTCTTGAGGAAGTAAGCGATTGAAATGCGGCTCGACATGTTCCAGGTTCAACGCTAAGAGTTTTTCGTTCGTTGCGTTCTCTTCCAGGTTTCCAGCTATGCCACTCCTTGGGCGGAGGAACCGGGTCTGGGATGGGGACTTTGCTCATATCCAAAATGCGAGAGGAGTACCCTGATCGTATGATGATGACCTTCTCTGTAGTTCCTTCACCCAAGGTCTCTGACACAGTTGTCGAGCCTTACAACGCAACGCTGTCCGTTCACCAACTCGTCGACAACTCCGACGAGTGCATGATTCTGGACAACGAAGCGCTCTACGACATTTGCTTCAGAACACTCAAGCTGACGACCCCCACTTTTGGCGACCTCAACCACTTGATTTCTGCCGTCATGTCCGGCATTACCTGCTGTTTGAGGTTTCCTGGGCAGTTGAACTCGGACCTCAGGAAATTGGCGGTCAATCTGATCCCTTTTCCTCGCTTGCACTTCTTTATGGTGGGGTTCGCCCCATTGACGTCCAGAGGCTCGCAGCAATATCGTTGTCTGTCCGTACCTGAACTAACACAACAAATGTGGGATGCAAAGAACATGATGTGCGCTGCTGGTAAGGATTGGGGAGCTTTGCTGGTGGCCTCCACCAAGTAGTATGGTTTTGACTGCATCTAAATTGTGGTTATTCTGACCGCTCCTCAGTTCTTCGAATGACAATAGCAAATGCTTTCACGCAGATCCTCGCCAAGGGCGATACCTCACGACCTCAGTCATGTTCCGGGGTCGATTGTCGACCAAGGAAGTGGAGGAGCAAATGCTTGCAGTTCAGAGCAAGAACAGCAGCTACTTTGTTGAGTGGATCCCAAACAATGTCAAGTCCTCCGTCTGTGACGTCGCACCCAAGGGGCTGAAAATGTCTGGGACTTTTATTGGTAACTCTACGGCAATCCAGGATATGTTCAAACGTGTGTCGGAGCAGTTCAAATCCATGTTCAGAAGGAAGGCCTTTTTGCATTGGTACACTGGGGAGGGAATGGACGAAATGGAATTCACTGAGGCAGAGTCAAATATGAACGACCTCGTTGCTGAATACCAGCAATATCAGGAGGCACCAGCCGACGAGGAATTCGACAGCGACGAGGAAATGTAGGGCAGGGAATTCTGGAGCAGTGGGTTTCTTCTAAGCGGGTTGCAGTGGGGAGCAACATAGATGTTAACTAGAGTCGATGTATGTATCATTTGAAGGGAAGTTCGTCGGGGATATGGCGAGGGAAGTGCTTGAGCTGTGTTTATTTGGAGTGTATCCGTTTTCATAGACCCTGCAGTTTTGTAACGGCTGTCCCAAAACTTATCAGTTGCTATGAGTTTGAACCCATCTCTCTGACGCCTCTTTTTTAGAAATCGTGACCGAATGCTGTGGCGATGCTCTAGAAACTAGAGTCTAGTTTGACCTGAATGCGACAACTCCCCAAGCCCACACGCCAAAAACGTTATCGTGTGTATAATAACCGAAACAAAGCAAAAACAGGTTCTCCCTGATCAGATGAATGCGAGAATTCTCAGACACTGCAAAATTCAGGGTTGCTCATTAGGCGGAACTGTGTTCGCGCGCGCGGACCCCCAATGGCTTGTCCTGAACCTTTCCTCAGGCTTTTCTTCCACCTGCTCGGTCAGGTCTCGAGAAGCGCATCCTCGCAGGCCGTAGGGATGGTGCGATTGGGCCGACATGGAGCGCGAACACAGGATGTGGGAACTTATGTATTGCAGTGTCAACTCCGAGAGTTAAACGCCGATCCTCTAGATGGCAGAGAGCATGGAAAAACTTGTCAATCTTCGTTGGGGGCTGTCCCAGGAGGTACCGTGGCCGAAGAGGCGTGGTGGAGAGGGCACAACGGAGTAAGCGCGTCGCCAGGTTCGAACCTCACTTGTGGAAGTGCTTTTTCCAACATCCGTTTATTCAAGTCTGCAAGCATACAATTCCGAGTTCTGCAAAACTCAACGACAACTGGACTCGCTGTGGTGTGAATGGCTAAGGTGGCGGAGTCCTGCAGGTACCCGCATAGAAGGGAGGAGTGAAGATGGGATCTGCAGTAAAGGGAACTGTCGGAGTTCTGTACCTCTTATTCCTTACTGTAAGTTGTACCCGCTATTCAAGACGAGCTGGGAGCAACTGTCGAAATATCGACAAGCACGAGTGTGTCAAGCGTGATCCAGGTGGGGTGCTCGCCAGCTTGGCCGCTAGAGAAGGAACAGAACAGCCATCAAGTGGGTGCGCGCGCTTGCATAACCTTCTGCTTCAGCACTGACATGGGCTTGCTCTTGGATGCAGTGGAGTGCGGTGGACAACAGTGCCTCGCCCCTTCCGTTTGCCGAGTCAAGAAAAAAGACTGCAGCGGAGGAAGTAAGTTCTGCAAGCAGAATCTGGAGTTGCTGTGATTTGTTCCACCAGACACCTCACAAACAAATCAAACAGAGAAAGTCCCATGCTTGAATTAAGCAGTGCAAATAAAAAAATAGCACATCCTAGACTTGACCCAGACAACAATGTGTGTGTGTATATGTTCAGATGACGGCAATGGTGGTGGATGCGCTCCGGTGTGTGGTCAAGGTATGTGACTCCATTAATGCAGTCTTCCAGTTGGGCACCAGTCAACAGCAGAAATGCCAGGAAACATCTAAAACGAGAAACGCTATGTCTATGAAAAAATAAACAAAAAAAGAAAGCTCCTTCCCCTTCCGACCTAACCCCACTCAGCCGATCAAATCGCCGCTACAGAACTTTCCTCAATGTCGAGAGAGACGAGAAAACCAGGGGAAGGAGCCAGGGGTTGACACACATTCCATCTTTGTGAATGCAGTGGGGACACCATGTGGAGATCCGAACAATGGGCTGCTGTGCAAGTTTGACGAAGCATGTGTCGACAGCAATGGATGCAATCCATTGGGGCTGGATCCCAGCTGCATACCATCCAACACCTGCCAGAAAAAAGGTGCGAGTGTGTTCACCTATTCCAATCACACAGAGAAGTTGTCCGTAAGCTAGGTCTGACTGGGTCGATGATTAACAGCAACATCATTCCAGTTCGAATTTGCATAATCCAGAGGTGACAGGCACTCCCCTTTGCATTTTTCTTGGGTGTTTGATTTTCAGACGACTGGGACATAGACCCAGCTTTTGTCGACGTGAAGTGTTCTTCATTCCACGTAATAACGAGCAACGATACCTGTGGAAGCTTGCTTGAGACTTGGGGGATGCACACAGCGAGGTTTTTTCGATTGAATCAAGGATTCGATTGCAACAATGTCACACCAGGAGGCCAAGTGTGCAGTGCCGGCCGTGTTTTGTACAAAGGTAAGAACGATGCATGCAATGATCTGAAAAATATGAAAATATGACATATGAAAACCACACATTGACGAGCATTTGCATACGACGGAACAAAGTGAAACCTTTACCCTGATTTAGCCCTCCCCTGAATCATTGTCAGAACAAAAATTCCATACTTAGAAAATTTGGCTCAGAAAAAGAAGAGATTTGTGTCGTTTCCTCAGTCCATCAAAAAGTCTGACTACAGAGCGTCGGGTTGATTTTTTGTTTACATTACGATTGGGGTTATTATACGCAGAGCCACAATGTGGTGGGTTCGACTCCCACTGCGAGGCAGGATTCGAATGCGTAGCCAATGCCGACTGTGAGTTCAACACAGGTATGTCTGCCCTCGTTTCTTTTTTCTTTTCATTTCCTTGCAGCCCCTCCCCCCCCCCCCAAAAAAAAAAGAAACAAAAGAAACAATAATAATAATGACAATTTAAAATTATCTGGAGTGGTGGGGTCGGTTGGATCCATCTTGGAGCTATTTCGATTGTCTCCATCACAAAAGACTGTTCAGATGACGTCGAAACAAGTGCTTTGAAAAAATTCAGCTGATGGGTGAAACTTTTTGGGGCTCTTGTTTTCCCAGTCGATGCCAAGCAGTCCGAGTGCACAGAGGAAACTTACGAAGTCTGCGAACCTCCCCCTGGTAAATCCCTCACCTTCATGCTTCCTTGTGTATTTCATTTTCTTTTTTGAGCAATTGTTTTCAATCGATAAACACCGAGTCTTGCTCATCTTGTTAATTTTATCTTTTCCCAATTTTTTTTTATTCCATCGTGGCTGAAATGCTCATCAAGCAGCCCATCCACTGTGCAAACGGATGACGTCTTTTTTTTTCTTGAAATCATTATTTGAGATGCAATTTTCTATGTGTTTTTTTTTTCTTCTTCAGATGGTGATAAGGAGCTCTGCGGGGACAGACTCTGTGACGATGGTTACGTTTGCAAAAAAAGATCGGCTCGTGTGTGTGGCCGCCACCATGAAAACTTCCGCAAAATCATCCACTCAAGATTGAAAACCCTCAGAGGTCGGTCCGACAACCCATGACTAAGCATCCATCAGATACCTGTTTATGACTTATACAGGGGAATGTTAAATATTTTTTTGCATCCATCCTCGCTGAATATTTGTAAAAAACAAACAAACAGAGCTGATAAAAATAATGCCAACTAAATAGTCAAGGGTGCCACAGGTCTTTGAGACATTGAATATCTTTTTAGGCCAAATTCTGTGGTACATCATGTTTTGCTTCGTCTTTTTTGGTTGTTTTTTCCCTGGAGAAAACTGCTCCAAGGTCGACGAGTCCAGAAACTCAAAACTCAAAACTGCAATAATCAGTTGTCGAATTCTCTGCCTATTTTCTGGGCACCCTGGCCAGTTCAATAACAAACCAAAATAAAATGGAACTCGGCAGTGGAAAAATGGCAGTGGTTTTTTCTTGGGTGTATGACAGCAGGGGTCTTTTTGTGTTTTGACAGTTGCACCATCAAGAAGCATCACCAAGTATATTCGGTTTGGTTGATTTAAAAAAAAAGAAAAAAAAGAAAAAAAAAAGGAAAGAAGTGATCTCAGAGCACCCACAGCGTTTTGCAGCAATCCTTTGGTTTCGTGATAATCGACAAGAATTAAAAATAATAAAATGGGTCACCGTCAGTTTGACCGGTTTCACATCGGCTGGCAACTTTTGTGAAGAAAAGTTATCCACTTTTCTTAAATTAGGCATCTCTTTTGGTGTGCAGGTGTGAAAGTGTTAAGTTAATATGTTAATTTAAAAGTATTGAAGGTGTTGGTGGGGGGTGCAGCATCGAGGATTTTTTTTTTTTTTTTTTAACTCGACCTTGTACGGTTGTTTGAGAAACCATGTTCATAATGAGGTATCTCACCGACCGATATTGGAATGAAGTTTCAGATAATGTAACGGTTCTGAGCAGGCGTTAAGCTGCAAACTTTGAAACTGTGTGGGAAGTTGAATCAGATTCTGGGCAGAAACTGCAACAGTATAAGATTGGTATTGAAAGTGGGGTGAATTTACCGCTTCTTTTGGTGAAGTCCCCAGAAAGATACCTTCTTTGAAATCGAATTTCCAGGATCTGAGCTGCGCTGCCGAAACCAGTGTCTATGGATGCAAATCAACCAGGAGGCCAGGATGTTGAATGGAACCCAATTAGTAATGATGACGGTGAATGTTTTTCACTTTCTTTTTTCTTTTTTGAATGTATTACATCGAGTAAAATAGCCCCATGTGGGCTGTCCGCTGTGGAAATGAGCGAGAATCGGCCCTTCTCACCTTGGTTGAATCAACCGTTCATATCCTTTGATTTTTTTTTCTCCTTGTTTCGAGATTTTATTTCCACATTAAATGTGTTATAAAATATTGGTTTTGGAATGAGCATTAGAAGAACGTGGCTCGAAACAATGAAATATAGAGTGCAACATCTCCTTCAACTAATCCAGTTAGATGCTGAGCCGAAAAAAAACCCTTTATCAGGTACAGTAGACGCCGCTTTATTAACCCCATTCGGGCCACGCCTTTTCGGGCTAATAAAGCGATTGGTTAACAATCCGATGTCCGACATTTCCCCTCTCCCAGACGCGCACGCATTCGAATCAAACTCTAAAGAACTCGTTAATAGTGGTCTGGCGGTTGAAACGCCGTCGAAGGAACTCCATGATCCCGTCTTGGGTCGTTCTCGGTGACGGAAAGGTCTTGTCGAGCACGAGTCGCAGGTTATGACGTCCAGAAACAGATACAGAAGTTCGACAGTTACATATTCATATTGCAGTGCGTTCATTTTTTCAGCCGTTTCATATTCTCTATGCATTCAGTTCACTTTGTTCGACTGTTTTCGAATTCCCTTTGCACTGCGCGTTCTTCGTTCGACCATTCGCATATGAAATTCGCGAGTGGCGTGGTTAATTAGCCGACGGCCGGGCTGATTAAACGATGGCTCCCACCCCCTGAAAATTCCGTTCCTGGCGATTTGGGCTAAGAAAGCGGCGGGGTTAATTATCCGATGGTTATTAAAGCGGCGTCTACTGTATCATGAAATGGAAACGCGTGCATGCATACGATTCGTTCAACTTCCCTTTTGAATAATGAACCTCGTGTAATGTTTTATATTTTTGTCCATATCGTATTGAAGGATCTTTTATATGTATGTGCAACAATAAAAGAATAGTAATTCGTTGACTGATTCCAATCCTCGTTTCAACGTTTCAACTTGAATGAATCCAACGATTCTAAAAACAGGAAAAAAATTACATGACTAACCACCCCTCAAGAAAACGACTTCAAGAAGAAACAGTCCAGATGAGCATCGAGCCATAACGAACGTCTCTTTTTTTAAACCAATTTTCACCGCCGATTTATTTAAAGAGTAGAATGCAACATTCCACCATTACGGTTTTGTTTTTCAAATACAACCCCAAAAAGTCTGACTAGAAAACACTGCTCCCACGGACAAAAATATCACGATGATTTCCTCCACCCATCATGCATTTTATTTAAAAATCGGCCAATCGATGCATCCCCCCCGCCCCCAACACATCGATTGGCTCGCAGGAATAGTATGTGTACATAGAATGTATTTTAGATGATTGACCCTCGAAATGCCCCCCAAGATTCAAAAAAACCAAATTGCTCCTTTGTTTACGCTGTAAACTCACGGTCCTAGAGACAGAGTTGGGCAGACTTGTGTGGAAACGATTTCACACTTCTCATCGCTGTAGCACACGTTGTTTCCACACAGGGACGCCCCCGTTCCGTCAGTCAGACAGGTGTATTCCACCTTTTTGGCACAGACTGGCTCCTCAGCAGCCACCTCGGAGCAAGTCTCCCGAGTGGCGCACTCCGAACCAGCTTCGCAGATTTGACCGTCCCCACAGGTCTCCTCTGTGTGTGCACCGATACTCAGTCCAAATATAAAATGAGATTCTCCTTATTGTTGTGATTTTTTTTTTGATTTTGTTGTTCATTTTTCGATGGAGAATTTTTTTTTCAGTTTGGATGAGTTTTCTGGAAAGCCCTAAAACGACTCAGTTGAATTTCTAACAGTTTTTGAGTTCTCACAGAAGCAAGTTTGGTGTTGGTATGATAAATCCATATTATATGCACCTCATGACGCACATCCCCAGATGAATGCTGAGAATCCTTTTCAGGTTTTTCGGAGAAGTGAGATCGGTGAACTTTGCTTCTAAAGACTTTGTTTCTAAGTAGAGTGGAAAAGCAACGAAACGGCCATGTTCAAAATTGTGTTAGCTGACCTTTGATTTTGGCAGTGGCCTCGATGCAAATGGTCTTTCCCACGATATTATCCTTGCAAGAGAATCCGGCGTTCATTTTGTAGAACTTTGTCTCCGACATGACGAGCCCCCCCCATATCTTCTGTGTTTCGAACAGAGTAGGGCAGTCCATATCCTCATCAATTTTATACTTCTCCTTGCACACAACCTCGATGGCTGCTGGATCCATGTCGAATGGGTCTGAAAACGCGCACCACCGATTACTACACTCACGCAGCGTCCCTCAAAATTTCGGGCTAGCGACTCCGCGAAAACACATATCTTACCTATAGCGGCGCACGTGAATGTATCCTTGCAGACCTCGAAATAGCCACCCCCCACTGATTTCGATTTCCAGCCGACGTAAGATTTCTTCTTGGTGGCGTGGATGAGCTTGCATTTCTTATCCGAGATGCACTCCTCGTTGTACCCACAGAACAAACCGTCGGCGTCATTTCCGTCGTGTCCGCAGGCTGTTTTGATTTCCTTGCAGAAATCCTCCTCCTCGCAGACGGTTTCGTACCAAACCTTCGTGTCGCAAGACTCCTTGAACTCAGTCGCGCAGTGGCCGAAGCAAATATCGCCACCACATTCCACTGCAAAATTGACACCATACGCCCACTTTCAACCCCGATTCTTACAGCCCATGTCCGCTGGGGACATCCACACCGCGTTTAGACCGTATTAGTAAGCTGCTCCACTGATTTGCCCTTCGAGCGTACCTGCGTTCTGCTTGACACAAGTGAAGTCCTCCTGGACGAAACATCCTGAATAGGCAGCGGAGGCGGCCACAGCCAAAGCCAGCAAAATGGTGAACTTCATCATCTACGCCGGGGGAGGCGTCGTTTGTTCAGACAGAAAAACTTTATTTCTTGGCTCGGAAAGCGCGGCACTTGCGATCAATACGACAGGGTGAGCGCCTTGATGCGAGTACAGTGCCCGTGTTGAGGGTTCTAACTTCGAAACCTACGAGAAGCATAGCACCCACTTGGCTATGAGGTTCGTCTTTCCTCATTCGAATGCAATCATACGGCGAGCTGTCGAGACGTACCTTTTTTGTTTTCCCTCTAGCTTGTGGCTCCACTGGTCCCGTTCAGGAGTTGTTTCGTCCGACTTTAACTGAAGTAGAATCGCCCCTGGGCAGGGTTTCTTTTGTTGGGGTTGGAATATATCCTCCCTTGTTGTGCAGTCTGTCATGCGTGGGCTTGTTGGATGTTCAGTGGCCCACATTCGCTGCCGCTGGCGGTTCAGAGAGAACACGTGGCTCATCACTGGTCTCCACCTTGTGGTATTGTGGAAAGTTGAATTCAAGACGTTGCAAAACCCACAGAAACTAACGGAGGAGCTGACAAAACGACCTCTTTCGAAATGTGTCCTGGATGCGTGTGTGCATATATGGACACCAATGTCTCGATCAACAACATCAAAAATTGAACCGTTCATCAACTTCTGGCCGAGTGCATCCACAGGCCCACTCCGTACCACAGCTGAGGCGGATACCTACCTAGGTAGCGGAGAGGCCTCTCTGCGGTAGCCCCGAGTGTCAGAATTACATTTCAACATTGCAGTCATTAAACAAACCTGTTGGCTTTTAGACTGATTTCTATGTCTGAGGTGTTCCCCTCAGATCTCGCTGGAATATGCGCGCAACGATCAGAATTCTGAATACTTCGGTGAATGCCAGAAACACCCAGCTGCGATTAAAAAGAAAAGCTTATTCACCCCGACTCGATTTGACCCCGCTTTTCAACAGACACTTGCGGTGATTCTGATTCTCCCCGTGTACGCAGTGGGTATCGCCAGCTCGTCATGGGGGCTATCTTATCCACATGTCCAGCGTCCCCTGGCGAAATCCAAGCAAAGGGTGTGAAGGAGAGCGATGTTAGAGTGGACGAAACGAATGACAGTCTCAGGAGGATTATCGCGTGCCTGAAAGAAGACAACAGACGGCTCCAGCACGAAGTGTCGACCATCGTCACCGGGGAGTTCACGCGTTCCTCTTTGCGAACGGACAGGAACGCCGACATTTCAACGGTGCGTATGCACTTTCCTTATCCACTTGAGACAAATATGATGTTCAGAATGGTTTTCTTGATAGTAAAGAAAATTTGAATACCTCCAAGCAACATTCTATCGTTTCTTACACGCCAACTAAGGCTCGGAGAATGCATTTACTTTTGGACGTCGTCGCTGTCCAGAGAAACAGCGGCAAAAGGGCTCGTTAAGTCTGGAGTTGGGCATCGATCCATGAAACCCAAGTGTAGCGACCGTTCTCGTTGTGTCGAGCTGATTACATGTATGTAATACACATATTCAACCCTGCTTTGTTTGCAGCCAGTCCGCTTGGACCAACGACCTGCATTTATTGCGGAGCTCCTGGCTTTGAACCCAGACAGCCCTCTTGTCGAGCTTTGGAGGAAAGATCTCGCACTTTCCGAGCTGCAAGGTGTTTACGTGGAGGATGGGGAGATGATCGGCCTGTAAGAACGTCGAAGAGCTCCGCCAAAACATTTGTTGGAAATGCTTCACTTTCCCTGCTGTTGTCGACTTGCCACTTGAAGAAAAATATAAGAATGATACTTCAGGAAACGCACACCACAAAGAGTCCTGTCTGACAATCTAAGAATCGCTTGGATGAGCCATATGGGCTGCAACAGTTGTGAATTAAGCGAAAATATGATGGTATGTATGCTGTTCTAAGCTCGCAGGAACTTCTTTGTCTGCTCAGGGACTTGACTTCGCAAAATATCCAACGAATACCCAAAGAGATCTCCGAGCTTCAAAGCTTAGAAATTCTGTGAGTTTTTTAAAACTGAATGACACTGAGGTGTGGAAAATCGTCAAAATTCCAACACAGAAGCCTGCATTGGATTTCTGAAAATTCAAATGTCCTGACTTGACCACAAGCACGTTGAAAAGAATCTTTTTCCTTCTTCGTTTCAAAAACAATCATCCAAGTATGCGTCGATTTAGCTATTCGTTTCGTTGTTCTGCCGCCAGGATATTGAGTCACAATCAGCTTCAGCACTTGGCCAGCGAGGTGCGTGAGCTGAAGAAGCTGCGAAAGCTGTAAGTTTTAGATCTACTGTATGAAGTTCTCAGGTCGTCTGTTTCTATGTTTGGCACGGCTCGAAGAGAACGAACCAACAAAAAGCAGCCAATCAAAAGTTGGCTCATGCCGAACAAAGCACGATACATCAAACATCAACTCCCGTCGATTTATTCAACGCTCTTTCACGGCAAAGTTTCTGAAGCCGTGCTACGCCACAAAAGCTTCTCTTCACAGCTCACAATTCTTGAGCACATTGAATCGGACAGAACAACTGAAACGTCAATAATAAAACTAATCCCTGCGAGGAGCGTTCAGAATGTAAACGTTTCCCCCACAAAAGGCCGATTTCATTTTTGCCTTGGTCGATGCCTTGAAAAAATTTCACGACTTCATCAAAGAGCATGGGGATAGATTCTCAGAGTGAGACTGTCGATGATGCGTCATTTGAAAGTGCAAAATAAAAAATACTTTATTTAAAAAATATATATGTGTATATATATTATATTTTATCAACTAACATCGATGCATGCAGGTACCTGGACAACAATCGCTTGGAAAGCTTTCCCAAGGAGCTTTGCGAGTCCACAAAATTGCAATCCCTGTAAGGAAATTAAAATGCAGCATCTGCATGAGCCATATTTTCTTTTTTTTCAAAGTTTGAATGCTGAAGAGGGAGCCTTCTGTCGCGTTTTCGACTTTTGGATCTGCAGGTGGCTGCAAGGAAACAAGCTACGGACTCTACCGGATGAAATACGTCAGATGGTTGCATTACGCCGATTGTGAGTTTATAGGACGTTGTTTTTAGGTTGCTGAAACATAAGGCTGTGTATATATGCCTGCATGTGTGTGCAGTAAGAGCCCAGGTGGCTACCACAGGTTTTTATCTTTTTGTCTTTTTTTGCACTTGTTCCAGCATGATGGAGGGTGGTGGCTCTCTTTCGCTGTGGGTTGTAATTATTGATGGCTTGATTGATTGATTGATTGATTGGCTGGAAAAAAGAACAATTACTAGGATGAGGCTTATTCAACTTTTTGCTGAATTTCGAACAATTCAATTCAATCCATTTTTTTTTCGTCTTGCGAGATTATACATTTATAACTTTTTGATGTGCGACCATCCCACAGGGAAAGGGAGCCCTTTGGAGAGAGTGATAGCTCTTTTTCGCAGCTGTGGTTTGCATTGGTTAGAATTCCTTGTGGTTTAAACACAATTTCTTTGCACGCAGGCTCGTGAGTGACAATCAATTGGAATCTCTGCCAGAGAATATGGGAAATTCGCTCTCCAATCTGAAGTCATTGTGAGTTTCCAAACGTAACCTCATTGTCCAAACTGTGTGAATATCGGTATGTGGAAATCAAAGCATTTGGAATTTGAGTGCGTGTCAAGGGGTGTGAAATATCAGCTAATGCGACAGAGCATCATGAAAAGAACAATTTCCCACTTGAAAAATCCACCAGCAAGCACTTGTTTCTTTTCCTTTTTTTTTGGGGGGGGGGGGGGATGTGCGAAGGGCATTGTTGGTGTTTAGCCAATGTATTGAATAGAAAAAGTCAGGAAGTTCATTTCTAAAAATATTAATACATTAATAAATAGACAAAAATTAAAATTTTCATGGGCTTGCTTCACACAGGTGGCTGCATAACAACGAACTGAAAATGATCCCGGAATCTCTCGGGCGTTTTTGCAATGGCATTCACAGCGCTTAGGAATATTTCTTTGACGACAATTACAGCCACTAAGAAAAAACCAGGCGGCACACGATTCTCAGTGGAAATAAAAATTATAAGGGGGTCGCTATCTGTTGCTGGGTTTTTTTTTACCATGCCGATTTCACACAGTTTTCTTTGTTTGCCTTCGGCAAATCAATTACTGTGGGATTGGTCCGGAGTATGGGAGGCAGCCAACTAGTGCTGAGCTGAAACCAATTTCTGTCGACAAATTCGCGAGCCTTTTTCAATAAAGGCAAAAATAACGGAAAAAAACAAACAAAAACAGCCAAGATGGGCTTCTTTGGCGAAACAGTTCACTGATAACCAAATTAGACTCAGAGAAAAAAGAAACACTCAGTTCTTTGAGTGCAATTTAGTTATCAGTGACGCTTCATTTCATTTCAGTTTTTTTTCCCCTTTTTTTCACCCTTTTTGTTTTTTGTTCCAGAAGCAGCAGTTGCTTGAAGCAGACACGAAAAAAAAATAGATCAAAAAAAGAGAGAATAATTAAAAAAAAAAAAACACCAAGCAAGCACCACAAATACAAACACCCCACAAAGGTTAAATCGTTATTTTTTCAGCTTCCATGCCAATTTTATAAGAATTCAAATTCTCGCTTTTTCTAGTGTTTTTTTTCTTTTCTCTTTTATTACCCAGCCCAGCCGCTTTTTTCTTCTTTTTTTTTTTTTTCCCTTCCGTTCACCCCATCTCTTTTTCTGAAATTTATACCCTGCTGATTTTTTTTTTTTGACAGAAAAATCACCCCAAACTCCTCCATCAAAAAACAAAGAGTGAAACAAATCGGCGTAAAAAAGAAACAAAAAGGGCAGCCATCCATTATTTTTCCCAATCCACCACTGGAAAAAGTATTCTGCTTGATATATTGCTCATTGTGTTGGTTTTCCCAACAGACACTGGCTAATCACCAATTCCGTTGACCCCCCAGTGAAACGAAACCAGCCCAGCCCCAAACCCCTCGGCTTTTCTTTTTCTCCCTCTCTCTCTTTTGGTTTTTCAAAAGCCACCGAATCATTATTTTTCAAAACGAGCGTTTTCCATGGTCAGAAAACACAGCACTACGTCTGCCCAACCACCCCCATCCCCCCCCCCTTTTTGGTTTTCTCTACTTTTTTTTCTTTTTTACCTTTTCCCCTGCTGGTGGGTTTCCTCAAAATCAAAATCTCCACTAAATCTCACTTTTTCTCACACTTTTTTTTCTCTCACACTTTTTGCACTCTTTGTTTTCGACATCCCAGATTTTTCCCCTTCCCCCCCCTACCGAAAAAAAAAAAAAAGAAAAAACCTTTTGAAAAAAAAAAAAGAGGAAAGTGAGAAATCATGTGTCTTTCTTTTGAGTCCAAATTACCATGGAGGTTGCAGAAATGTAAGCGGCCGCCATTTGGGAAATGATCAGCAGCCAGCAGCCGTAACGAATCAATTTGTAGTGCTTGAGTTCCAATAAACAGTGCTCCGGCAAATCCTCCAGGACAGACACCAGAGAGGCCTCGAAATTGGGTTTGCCCAGTTTTGCATGACTGTCGAAAGATGCTGCGAAATTCGTCTGCGATCATTTGGAATGTTTTTTTTAGCAAATCAGGAGTGGAAAATTAGAAAAAGACAAAAGAGACGCAAAAAAAAGAGACGGAGGAAAAAAAACAAGGAACGGGAAAAAAGCATAAGAAAATTCGAGATGGAAACTAACGAGGAAAAACATGTAGCGTGAGTGGCGAAAAGAAAACTGACTGGAATTCTCAGTTAGGAAATAGAAAACCATGTCATACACATACTCAACTTTGAAACAAGAAGGGAAAAAAGAGGTTGGATGTAAACAAGATTCCAGTACAGACCCTCCCCCTCCACCCCAACAAAAAAAAACCCCAAAGAACCCCCCAAAAAAACAATGTTTTTCTCGTTATTCGTGCTTAGATGTGTGTATGTCGCACCTCGAACTTTTCTCGTTGAACTTTCCGGTGGTCTTCTGCATTCTTCAAACGCTGGCCGGCTTGGGTGAGGTCGTATTTGTGGTATTCGTTGGCAGTCTGCCTTTCCCAAGCAGCTTTGGCCCAAGGCAAATGCTGCTTCTCGTTTTTTAAGCTTTCCGACTCTGTGTGGCCAGCCATCAGCGCATTGAAAAGAAGCTGCAAAAAAAAAAAATGAAGAAAACGATAAAATACGCACAGGAGTAACGAAAACAGCAAAAAATATATATATATATTTAATGAATAAAAAGTAAGTCAATGCTGAAGGTCATCTTTGATTTTGGGGTCTTTGCCAAAAAAAAAAAAAAAAACGAAAGGGAAAAATTAGTGTCGAATGCAGCCCCTTCTATGTAGAATCGAAATTTGCAATGTAAAAAATAACAACTTTGCCTTGAAAGTTGTTTGGAATTGAAATCGATGGGACGGGGAAAAAAATAAAAAAAATGAAAGCAATGTATGCTTACGTATCGAGGTTTATTTTCCCCCCTCAGAAAAGAAAAAAAAATATTAATTTTTGACAGTACCTCGTATTCTTCGTAGGTCAGCTGGTGGTTTTTATCTTCGGAGGTTTGAATGTGATTCAAAACGGCTTCGACATTGTCCAAATGCCCCTCGAGGTTTTTTCGAATTTCTTTCTGCTGGGCTGCCACTGTGGGGTCGGCTTTTCCGGCCTCATCCAATTGCTTTGCTTGCGAATAGACATGGTCGAGAACTTCGTCCGCGTGTTTTTTCAAAGCATGAATTTTGCTTTTGATGTATTTGGTGTCCTGTCGAGAGAGGAGCGGTTAGAAAAAGGGGAAAAAATCAAGAAAAAATGTTATTAATTTGTTATTTACATAATTTTTCGTTTAATTTAATTCTAACTCTTTTTTTTAAATGGGGATCCAGGTGGTGTTTTTTTTTTGGTTGAATTGGGGGATGCAAATCATTCCTTTGCAAAGTGGATGGGCATTTCAACCTCGATGAAATACGTTTTGAAAAAAAAAACAAAAAAAAGTTATTCTAAAACCAATCAAAAAAGAATTTGCACCCAAAGTGGATTAACCCATCTTACAATATTTCGTGTAGAATCATGCTATGCAACGGCAAAAACATCGAAAAAAAAAAATGGAGGCAAAAAATGGAAAGGGAAAAAAAAAGAACGAGGTACCCGATGGCTGTTCTGCCAATGAACTCTGCTTTTTTTGCTTTTTTTAATTTTATGGTGGCAAACATGTTGATCAATCATTGACACCCCTGGTTTTATCCATCATGCATTCATGTTCATGTCCAAATATTATCAACACATCATTTCTTTTTTTTCAAACCATTCTCAGTTTCTTTTTCAACATAATTTAAAAATAATGAAAAACACAAACAAACAACAATTTTTCAAAAAAGCCCCCTCACCTGTCCTGCAAGATCTTGTTGCTTGTGTCTCAATTCCAGTTTATCGACGGTACCGGCTTGCACCATGTCGAGAATGTCGTCCATTTCGTTCATTCTGGTGAAAAGCTGGGTCACCATTTCGTCATGCTTCAAGGAGGTCACTTTTTCCTCCAAATGTGCGATCCGAGCATAACTCTCAGCAAAATTACAGTGAATTTCGACGTCACGCCCGACCTGGATTCAAAAAAGAAAAAAGAGTGACATCTTGCAAGAAAAAATGCTGGCAAAGGTGGGGGGGGGGGGGGTAGGATAAAATAAAAAGGCAAATTAGAATTAACCCGGAAGAGAAAAAAAAGAGAAAATTTGGATATTTTCAACTTTTGTACGGTTATATATATAATGATTTTCGATGATTCAGCTTTCATTTTTACTGTTTCCTTTTTTTTAATCTGTGGTATTTTATTTTTTTTTTGTGCGTACCTGGCCAATGAATTCGAAGGTGAGCAAACCTAAAAAACCCATTCCAATCACAAACAGCGTCTGCAACTGGGGTTTTTGGGTTCTGTTTCCAAACCAACCGGCCACCCCCAAAACACAGGAAGCTCCACCTATGACCTATGCAAGAAAGAAAAAAAATGTTAGAAAAATTATTACCATTAAAATTAATCCACGACATTGCGAAAAAAAAAGTAAAAACACAAAAAAAAAAGTAAAAACACAAAAAAAAAGGAACATGGACTGGGAATTCGGTCTTGCAGCTCGATGATTTTGGAAAGAAAGACGAATACAGCTTTTATTTATTTATTTTTGGTTTCCCCCCCTCAAAAAAAAGAAAAGTAAAAAAAGTAAAAATCCTCTAAAAAATGACAGATCTCTCATACCAACACCCCTTAATTTGCCTCGACAACTACATCTGTTCTTCATTTCCCTCACAACAATAGTCTTTCCAAAATATTAATTAAAAAAAAAAAAAGACGGCGCAAATGTGGACAAAACATGTATGTGCAGCGTACTCGTCTTTGTTTTTTTTCTTTTCTTTTTTTCTTTCAGAGACGTTGATTTAAAAAAATAAAAAAATAAAATACCTGGCCTGTCGATTTTCCGGAATGCATTAGGAACATGAACGAGGAGGCAAAAAGAACGAGTCCAAACACAAATTGACAGAGACTCGCCAGCTGCCCCATGCCTCCCCAAAACATTCTGCTGCTATTCATGGCCCCAGAAATTTTCCCTAAAGAAAAAAAACACACACAAGGGAAAAGACGATCATCAAGGGACATTCCACCCAACATAACTCATTCCACTATTTTATCGTTTGCTTATTTCTGTCGCAACTTTTTTTGTTTCTGAAACGTATTATAGACTTCTACATTTAATTTTAAATTTTTATGGGGCAGGGGGGGAACATCTTCTGGAAGATCATACTTTGCCGTATTTTAATTCATCAAAAATTTTGACGTTGACGCCACCCAAACTATGTGTTTTCTTCTTTTTTTTCCTTTTTTTTTTTGTGAATAGATGAAGGATACTGACTTGTGCTCAAAGAATGGAGCAATTTCACCATTAAATGTCCAATAACACATAGATATTTTTATGCACAGAAAATAGTTAGATATGGACATTGGGATGGATCATGGTTTTTTTCTGAATCAAAAAGCAAAGGAAGTTAAAATCAAACGTTGTAAATTTCTGTAACATATTTTCGTGAACGGACTGTACTCCGCCTTTTGGCCTTGTGTAAAACATTCTATATATACATAGATTTATATGTTTCTTTTTTTTAATAAAAAAATTGGTTGATCGATGCACCCACACAAATCATTTCCCACCTTTGACATCGTTTTCGTCTCCAAAAACCGTCGGCAGACGCGGTGTCAAGGATCCCATGCGCACATGTCGAAACACGGTCGCCATGGCTCGTTTTCCCTCCTTTTCTTTCTCGAAACCACTGGCAGCCCAATTCCGGAAAAAAGCAACTATCCCCCGTCCACAGGGTCACAATCCGTGGAGATTTTGGATCCGTGCAGCGGGCTGATGGGGTGGAGAAGCGAGATCGACGAGTTGCGCACCGAATCGACTCGCTATGGTGAACAAAACCGCACGACCAACAAGACGAACGAGCCTGAGGATCGGCAAAACAAACTGAGTTCTTTCAAAGGGCCTGTTTTCAAACTTTTGCTTTGCTCGTGTTTTTTCCGTGCGACTCCGATAGGTCGTCGCCCGACTGGGGAAAAATGGGGTGAACTGAGCGTGGACGGTGGTGGTAAAAGAAACAAATCGTATGGGACCATGGTAAGGCAGGTCGTGTCGCGCGAGGGGGGAAAGGGATGGGACCTGAAACGAACGCAACGAACGCGCAGTAGTTCCACATTTGCCAAGAAATTTGATCAGCTTCCGCAGTCTGACGCAACGGCGCAAATTCACTCTTGGAAATCGTCTCGGAGGAGACGAAACCGAGGTGGTGCTTCCACGCGGTTGGAATATCCATGCACGCTGTATTTTCAACGCGCAGCATTGTGTTTCTTGCTGGAGGAAAAAACCGCAGCAGCAGTCGGCGCACGACTTCAAAGCGCAATACACCAGCGTCGACGACTGGGCGAAAAGAAAAGCTGAGCGAATCCTATGCATGCTTCCTTTGCGGGAGGAGCGCTGGGCGCTGGTTGCTTCGTGATGCCTATCGAGTTAAATACAACGAAGGGGTGCGTTCTCTCCCGAGCTCGACGGACGAAACCGCAACAGCTCTATACCTCCTTTTCAGCGATACAACTCAAAGGATAACGAGGTTCAGCTTGGTTCGACATGTCGTTGGATGAAGAAGTTGCAACAAAGAAACATGACGAAGGACGCAAATCTTCGCCAGAACTCTATCAATAAAACATCGCTGTTCAAAAGCGTGAACTCGCGCTGATATCTCCATGTCGCTAGTGGCCTCCCCGCACCTTTCGCTTTGTTTTCCTGGGGTGTTTTTTTTGGGGGGGGTCTTTGTTCGCTGTGCTGTGGACCAACCGTGAGGGGAAAAGAACTACGGGCTGTTATGTGTGAGGTGCTGGAATGTTGAGAAGAAAAAGAACACCAAAGGCGTCCTAGAAGAGAGCGTAGCGAAAGTCAGACGATTCAACCGAAGCCAGTAACGTGTCTGTCACCCTTCGTGTGAACTCCACACCGTTTTCGCTGTGGGGTTTTTATGTTTTTCACATTCGCACACCCCGTGTTTCCCTTTTCTAAATCTCAACGCTGTTGAATGGTTCAAACGGAGGGGAGGGAGGGAGGCGACGCAGTGGTGTTGTGGAAATAAAGAAGGGAATAGATGGGAGGTTAATGTCAGTCAAATTTGAAGAGGAAAAGAGTCAGACGGGAGGATAAGAGGGAGAATGCGTTTGCTGTTTCTGTTCTTATAAAAATTTTAAGACTCTTTTGTTGAACTCACATTTTTACAGTAAAAAGTATGACCCCTGTCTGTCCCAACCAAAGTCCCTTCAAATACCACAACCTAGAGTCCTAACTGTACAAACTGCCAGCAACTACCCAACTGAATTACTCCTTTCTGCACTTTCCTTTTGCAAAATGTTTCTAGATGGAGACTCTTTCGATAAAGGATGGGCTGGGGGATGTTCAAAGGACTTGAAACTTCCTTTGAACAAGTCTTTGATGTTGAACGATGTGGTTGGAATGCTAGGGAGAAGTGGCTTATGGCAGGTACTGAAATCGTGCTAATCGGGGGACTAGTTGAGCTGTTTTTTTTGTCTTTTGCCAATTCGATAGACTTCAATCGCAGCTCTTTGCTACAAGTTTTCTTTGCACGTATCCGATCAGGAAGGTAGCAAGACGGGAAAAGATGGAATTGCTTGTTCTCAGAACAACAGAGGGGTGGGGTGGACACTGTACTCAAAACCAAGCATTAGGGGTTCCCAGTCCATCTCTGTTCAGTCTGGGATGTTGCAAGTTTGAGGAAGTTTGGTCAAACCCAAATTTGTGGCATGTGTACGCCATTCAGAGCACTCCAACCACCTCCCCCATCGAAGCTCCTTCCACCGATTCCATATTTTTATTTTCTTCCCATGTGTCTGACTGAGTCTCCATGTCTGTCCCGTCGAGTTAGTGGTCGCAAGAAGCATCCGTCATTGCACCTCTTTCCCAAACTCAACCCCTCTGGCCGCACTTCGCTGGGAAATTTTGCCAACGGATTTTCCTGGATTTTCTTGGCCAGTCCAAAAACACAGCATTCCAAAACGCCGATTTCGATAGAACTGCCACATTGTCCACTCCTCTTTCTTGCGTAATTAATTCTTTCCCGTTCCAGTGCATGATTTTTTTTTCACGTGTCCCCCTCAAAAACGAGCTTCGACAACCTTTCCTTTCACCCATCCTTTCGTGGCGAAGTCGTGTTCTGTTTTTTTTCTTGCCTTTCCGAGCGGTGTCCATCTGGGTTAGAGAGTAGGAGCTCCCGTCTGCCGTGACACTCCGAAATCGGCATCCTTTCCCAGCAGTTTCCGTCCTTGTGGGATTCTTTTTTCTTGGCGCTGCAACGGGACCCATGCGCGACAGGGTCAAGATACGGCTGGGCCACCCGGGCGTCAACGGCCAAACCCTGAAGATTCGGGGGCAAGGTCGGAGGTCCAGGGAGCGCCCTGTGTCGCAGGGTCGGGGGAAAACCAGCGGTGGGGAGGGATTGATCCTCCAGGTGAGTTTGTCAGGGTTTCGGGGCGGGATGATGGTGTTGTCGGTGTCGGACGCGTGCTAGAGTGATTTCGACACGACAAAGCCGGGGTCGTGGCGGAATCGAAGGGGGATGCCGACGGCGGGGTATTTATTGACCGCGTTGACTTGGTGTGCGTGCGGAATCTTTTGAGCGTTTTTCGTGGAGCATGTGCGCCAGGGTGCTTGTGGGCGATTCTTAGCGCGTTCCGCCTATTTCGAGAGGTTCCTAGCCGCTCGTGACCAGCAAGACGTACAATTCGTTAGAAGTGTTCCTCTTTTTCCCATTATGGACTCGGCATTGCGCGAGCATTTTGTTAGTTGTTTTCACACGCTTGCTTCCTGCACTTTCGGGACTCCCTGCAGTAAAACGTTCGCACGTGCAGATTTCCCTTGTTTCAGATGTCGTCCAAAATTGAACCCAGCGTTTTTTTTTTTTTGCTTTCTCAGGATGAGCCTGCCAGCTCGTACGTCGGCTTCCTGCGCGACAACGAGTGGCTGGGGGAAATGCAGGACGCCCCCATCTTCACGCCCACAATGGAAGAGTTCAGGGACCCTGCGGCTTACATCCGGAGCATCGAAAAGGAAGCTAGCAAGTTCGGTGCGTGATGCGAAAGGATTCAACCCAAAAGCCCTGCGTTTCAGCTTTCGACGTTCGTTTCGAGCGCGTCTTCGTTGTTTGATGCGTCCCGACGCTGCGACGCGATGAAAAACTCGGCGACTTCTTGAGTGCGACTTCTCCCAATTTCTTTCTGAATTCTTTTTCTCTTCTTAAAATTGAGTCATATGGTTCTTTAAAGAAATGGAAAATGAACCATATTTCTTTATGGTTTTTTTTTTTTTTTCTTATGTGCAAGTGCTCAAGACCAAACCGAAACTAAAGAAAAGCAAAAAACGAAAATCCCCCATTTGAAGGGCTGCATAAAAGAAAGAGTTTTTTTTTCTAGTTGTGAGGGAGGGATGACTAAGCAATTGAAAAGTAGAAGAAAATGTTGAAACAAGGACCCGGGGGGGGGGGGGGGGGGTGGGTAAATTTAAAAAACGGAGTTCGTCCAAAAAACGGTTTCAATTGAAAATAAAAGTTGTGCATCTGATTTTCTTCAGGAATCTGCAAAATTCAGCCACCGAAGGAGCTGAAAAACGACGTCCATTTGGTATGCTTCATTTTTTATTGTCCAGTTTTAGTTGGATCAGTAATATCTGTTTTTCCATAGATTTTTCTTCTAAATATATTGTATCACATTTTGTTAATATATTTTTAACTTGTACAAAATGAAAGGCTCCTTTCTTTTCTAGAACTTTCCTGAATTATTGTATCAAACATGGATATGAAATAAATATATTTTATTGAAGTATTTAATGCAATATGATGGAGTGATGAAATGAAAATATGTAGTCTTTAAAAGAAAAAAAGTTTTCAATTGACCAATAATTGACTTTTTTTTTTGGAAATGGTGGTCCCATAATAAGCAACTGAGATGAATGCTCGGCCTTGGTATGTTTTTTCTTTTTTTTTTAATCCTTATTTTCCCTCCTCCAAAACTGTTTGAATCCCCGCCAGAATGTTGGCTCTATTTTTTTTTCTCCTTGAAACGTGGGGTGTAATTTCAATGCAGTTTTCCGATGGCAGAAAAAAAGACTTCCACTTCACGGTGAGAAGTCAAAAAATGAAGGAGCACAATTGGGAGGATTTCGGCGATGTTGATGTCCTTTTCGACGTCGCTGGGTAAGCAAAAAGAGTTTTTATTTTATTTATTTTATTTCTTTTTCTGTATTTTTCGACCCCTTTTCCCTGGAAAATAAATGGCATCTATTTTTGCATAATGTGAAGAAAACCCTAACTGCGATCAAATGAAATACGGGGTTCCCTGAAAAGAATTTCGGACAGCAAATGCTGCTTGGATCCGTCAATTTTCATAATGTGTAAACCAGTGAACCCCCCACCCCCCACATCAACATGCATGTCTGTGAAAAACAAAATCATGGGTTTTCTTTTCATTCGGAGGAGGTTTCTTTTCTGTCCCCCCCCCCAAAAAAAACAACAACAAAAGAACATCCAGCTTTACAGCAGGGTTGAAATATACGGTTGGAAATTATCCTTTTTTTTTTAATTTTTTTTTCTGATGTTTTTGAAACTGGATGCAGGTCCTGCAGCGTGGGAGATTTCCAGACCCATGCAAGCGAACTTGCTGCGGACCACCTGGGGTCCAACAATCCCCTTCCAGCCAATTTCGTCGAAACGGAATACTGGAGGCAGAGATCCACGATGGCGGGAAGACCCTTCTACGTCGAATACGGAAACGACGTGGAAGGGACAGCTTTTATGAAATCTGACGTGCCATCCGTCGCAGGGACCAGGTGGAACCTACAGGTAAAAAAAAATATTCTTATTCTGCTTGTGGTGTTTTTTTTATTTGTTTTTTGCCGTTCATTTTTTATTATTTTTTTCGATTTCTTTTATTTTTTAAAGTTGGGAAACAAAAAGGGTGGGGTATTTCCTCCTCATCCCCCCCCCCCCCAAAAGAAAACAATAAATAATAAATAATTACAGACAAATAATAGTAATAATGATGAAATAGAGAAAATAATAACAATATCAATAATAATACAGCCAAAAAAACCCATACATCAATGGAATCCTCTCGATGTGTCGACAATAAAACCATTTTCCTTTTTTTTTGTCCAGGTGTTTGGAAAGGATGAGGGGTCCGTGCTGAGGCACCTGGTCGGGGAGCTCCCGGGCATAACCAGTCCCATGCTCTACATCGGTGCGATTTTCGCCACTTTTTTTTGGCACGTGGAGGACCACTTCATGCACAGCATCAACTACATGCATTGTGGTGCGCCCAAGACCTGGTATGGGGTCCCCGGCGAATCGGCCGAGGATTTCGAAAACGTTTGCATGGAGAAGGTGTATAAAAATGCCCTTCAAGATCTGAGACGATCGGGGCATTCTGAGGAGGAGGTCCATGCCCTCGGCCTCAGAAATCTGATGAAGAAAACGACGATGTTTTCGCCAAAGCACCTCGCTCAGAGTGGTATGTTGTTATTTTTCTGGATTTTTCTGTATGTTTTTTTTACATGCAAATGAGAAATTGCTTATTCCCCCCCCCCCCCCCCTTTCTGATTTCTGATTTCTTGTTTATTTTTATGTTTTTTTCTTCCGACCGGGGATTCCTGTCTGATAGAGTCATCGTAGAATTGGTTATTTTTCCCCCCGGATTTCTCCTTTTTTTTTGTCTTTTGGACCAGGGGTGCTTGTTTGTAGTGTCGTTGGAAAGCTCCTTATTTTCTTTTAAAACTAATTTCTTGTGTTTTTTTTTGGACCAGGGGTACCTGTTTATAGAGTCGTACAGAATGCAGGGGAATTCGTGGTGACCTTTCCAAGGTCTTATCACGGTGGCTTCAGCCACGGTTTCAACATCGGAGAGGCGGTGAATTTTGGATTGAAGGAATGGTTTCGATTGGGGGAACTGGCGGTCAAAAGATACTGCTGGCTCAGGATGCAGCAAATTTTGCCCCACGAAGAATTGCTTGTCAAAGAAGCGGTCGCGACAGGTAACCGAAAATCGAACAAGAAAAAAATGGAACAGAAAACAAACAAACTGGAGGATGGAAATCATGTCGAAAACACCGATCGATCGAAGCTGTTGCTTTTCTTCCCTTTTTTTCTTACATGGGTTTTCAGAATTCGGGTATTTTTGTGTGGGGGGGGGACACCCAGGTGTTTTGATCTTTTACGTTTCGACCCTGCTCATTTTTTTGTTTTGTGGTTGTTTTTTCGCCCCCCTGCAGGAGCCAAATACAAGCTGGGCGGTGAACCAGTGGAGGAAGATCGCAGCCTGATAGAGCATTTCTGTGGCTTCATGAACGAGCAACGAGTGATGCGAGGAATCCTGACTGACAGGGGTTTCCCCACTCGCTCCACCTTCTCCGCCCACCAGAGTCAGCCCTGCTACACCTGCGGCCGGGGTTCCTTCCTGACACACGTGGTGGTCACCTCCACCCAGGAATGCTATTGTTTACAATGCGTGTGCAAAGATGGGGTGTCCAAGGAAGCTCACCTGGTCATTAATCACCTCATCCCTGATCTGGAAGCTCTGGAGGGTCGTTTTCGGCGGGATTTGCTGAGGAGCCAACAGGCGAGAGCTATCCAAGCTCAAGCTCAAGCTCAAGCTCAAGCTCAAGCTCAAACAGCCCGCAGCCGCCAGCGTCAGACTCATGATCCAGCCGCCGCCCCCACCACCACCAATATCCCCGTTGTGCCTCAAAACGGCCAATCAAATCCTGTGGTGGAGGAAACCAGAGTCGATCGAGGGAGGGCAGGCTCCTCCTCCGGCGCTTCTCCATCCTCCACCAGCACGAGCGTAAACCCCACGGCCGACCCGAGGTTTCGTTGCATGGGCTCCGGATTTTCCTTGCACGTGGAAGGCGAGAGTGAGATTCTGATACATGGGGAGCGCTGTCGACGGAGGGTGCTGCTGTCCAACTGGGGCGGAAAAACGAAACGATTGGTGTTGGTAGAAGAGATGCTGAGGGCAATGGGGTGCCCCGTGGATGATCCTGAGGATGTTGACCATGTGTTGGCGTCTGTCTGTGAAGCGGTTCAGTCTGACCCGAAGTATTCGGAGTCTTTCCGATCGGGACCCCCCCAGAGAGTCCAGTTTATCAACAGGCAGAACGACTGCGAGGATGGAGTGGTGCTGGGGGAGGATGAGGTAAAAGTCATTCTGTCGGTTTTGGAGGGGGATGCTGGCGAGAATATGAGACTGTTTGTCAGAGGCCTTTGGGAAAACGTGAAATAGTGGAAAAAAAGCCAGGATAGAAAAAATTGGAAAATTAGAGGGTCTGTGGAGGGGTGGTTTCGAAGTGGTTTGGCTGTTTTTCCTTCTTCCTTTTTTTTTTTTGAGCGTATGTATCCCTCTAAGCGTTTGGTTTTTTTTTGTTTCAAACCCCCAACCCTCCCCCTGTTGAGAGAACTGAAAGAAGAAGGAAAAAAAAAGGAAAGAAGTATTTGGTATAGTAAAACAAAACGAAAAAAAAATAAAAAATGGATAACAGTGGGGAGGGGGGTTCCCTTTGTGAAAGGGTGTTGTTACTGGGTCATTAAAGGGGTTTGGATATTTGCCCAAATTTTATGAGGCTTTCTTTTTCGTATCATTTTCTCGAATTGAGAAAATAAGAGGGGGATTCTAAAAAAAAAAAAAGGGATGGAAAATGGGTTGAAACGAGAAAAGGGGAAAAAGGAGTGGTGGGGTGGCGGTTTGGAAAATTAAACTGTGCTTTTTGTTTTCTCGAAACTTGATGCTTGTTTTTTATTGTCTTGAAAGGGGTAGTGTTTGACCCCAAATAGAGGGAAGGAGATTTTGTACGATCATATCGATGCATATTGTTTGTTGGCATCTTTTAGTAATATATATCTGTGTATATGGTTTTAAAATATATAGGAGCATTTTAGTAATCTTTTCGTCCCTATGGACTGCTGAAACGGGAAGGTTGACAGAAAAAAATTGAGAAAAAGTTGAAAAAAAAGCTCAACTGTTTAACGAGGAAAAAAAAAAAAAGCAAACAAAGAGTGGAAGAAAAAATGACTGCTGATATCAGAATTTCGTGGTTTTTTTTGTTTTGGCTTTTTTGGGGCAGTGGGATTTTTTCCTTCTTTCCCTTTTCTCTCTTGATTTCTCCCCCCCTTTTTCCCCCCAAAGAAATAAAAAAAAGAAAAAAAGGTTTTCTTTTCCCATAGAAAGGAAAAGAGGTTTTCTGAAAAAAAGAAAAGAGTCGGCATTCTTCTCATCACGACGAGTCGAATAAGGGGGGGTTACTTTATTTTTAGACAAGTTTGTTCATGGTGGAAAAAGAAACAGCAAGGATTAAATATGACGAAATATTGTCTGGGTTTTTCTTTTCTTTTGTCTTTCTTTTTTTTTTTTGGGGGGGGGGGGAGGGAGCTGGGAAGAAGGAAAAAAAATGCGAAAAAATGATAGCTGTTGTAGCGGGTGGGTGGGTAACTTAATGGGTCAACGTGTAACCTTACGGAAATGCTCGGAGCAGCATGAATCCGTTTCTTAGTCATATTTGGGTTTTCGAATTTGATTAGTAGTCTTTTCAAAGATGAGTTTCCTGATCCATCTGAAAGAAAGGGAAAGTCAGCAATCTGTTTTTTCTTGCATAGTGTGCTTTGTGCGTTGTCCCTCCAAGCACAATAATATGACCCCCCCTTTTTTTAAATCCAGAAAATTCAAGGGGCCACACTATTCAGTACAAGAATGAAAGAAGACAGGGGAAGATCAAAATGCCACCTTTCCGACAGCAACCCCCCACCTCCCCTCTTCCCCAGATTTTTATCTGTTTTAAACTGTGGTAGATATCTGGTCTCCTTGCTGTGCCATTGCTATGATCGACCTGGACCTCGACCACAGCTCCTCGAATTTTGACTAAGCTGCAGGCCCCTGGCAGAAACCTCGTTAAAACTGAAAGAAAAAAAGACTGCATCCCTATCGTAACTCGCTTTCAGTTACAAGTGTGAGTTCAAAAATGTGAGATCGACAGTTGGGCATTCGAATCGCAACGGCGTCACAATACCTCAAGCTGCAGCCCCAGGTATGACACCAAGGGTGTTTCCCTTTCCGAGGTTCAATACATGTCCGTTTGTGTATGGGATCTGTGCGAACAAACTATAACTTTTGCAGGCTTGTATGTCTGATTTTGTTACTCTTTTATTGGAACGTCCAAAAACTCTCTCTTGCAAAAAAAGCCTGAATTTTGTCTGGCGGTCCCAACGCCGCCCAGACATCTTGCATGTTTATTCGAATCAGGCAAACTCATCTCGAGAACCTCCTCAGAATTTTGACTCTTCGTGGGTGGTGGTTTCACAGACACCCCCATGCAGAATTTCATTTTTCTTTCTACCCGCTCCACACCAAATTCCAATAGAACAGGTTGATGATAACTTTTCGATTCCAGGAAGCACCTCCAAACAAACCCAGAATATAACAAAATTAACTCTCTTTTTTTTGGTTTTTTGCTAAAACACAGAACCGTTTTTACAAAATTCGTTTGGATTCAGTCATCCACCAAATTTATATCCCCTTTTGATATCTCCTATCATTCTAAATAAAATATATATCCGTACATCACATACCACATCAAATCTCCCCGTTTTAATGGAGATAACCATTGCTCTATTTCAACAGTTTCTGCTGGGAGCTGTGGAAAAAACAACCCCCAAGCGTCAAAAAAGATGTAATTTGTTGAATGAATGTGGAAAAGATTGATTTGGTGAAGGGAGGAGATTCAGGGAAACCATTTTGGCCAGCCAGCTTGTGGTGGGTTGCGCATCAAATCCTTTGATCGATTCGATCATCGCCCACGGGGTCGTCACGTGGGCCACGTGACGTGGGCCACGCTCCCTTGAGCGCCAATACTCGTCAGTCCCCGACCCTCCCGACCGAAGAGAGAAGCAAAAAAAAACAAAAAAAAAGAAGCATATGTGAACGGCTTTCGGTTGAACAAGAAAAAAAAAACACACGAACAACCCCGACTTTTTGCCGGAAGAGTCACGCGCGCGCCCTCCTCCGCGTTTTCTCATCTTTTATTTTGGTTCGCACGCGTTTTCTTTTTTTCCGGGTGTCGAAAGAAGAAGGAAGAAAAAAACGACAGCAAAAGAAGAAAAAAAGTATCACCATAGCCAGAATCGTATTCCCCGTCTTTTTCTTTTCTTTTTCCTCTTTTTTTTTCTTTTCTTTTTGGTGGTTGCTGCTGAGGGGATAAAAAAGAAAGAACAGTTTTTTTTTTCGGAATTTTGGTTCCCTCTTGCGTTTCCCTCGGTAGTTTTTTTTTTTGAAAATACGTTCATAGAATCCCCTTTGGGCGAAATACTTTCTCCTGTTGAGCGAGAACGATGGAAAATGAGTTTTCGTCAGGGGAGCGCATACAGAGCCCGACGATGAGCGAATCGTCTTCTAAGATCTTTTCGGTCCAGCCCAGCAAGACTCTGCGACGTTTCTATCGGGGCGTGTATAATGTTTTCAAGGTGAGAAAACTGGCCGCTGTTCACTGGCACATCCACCACGAGCAAACGATGCCCAGCACTCGTGTCTTTCGCTCGACCTCCGTCGTATCGACCCCGTTTCGATTGGTTCGAGTATCTGGGGTCGACTCGATGTCAAACGAAAGCGCTCTCTTTTTTTCTACATCTGTTGCCCGTTTTTTTTTCCCCTCCGAAAACGAGCTGTGAACTTTGACCACGAAAAAAAAATTGAAGTGTCGCGAAGATTTTCTGTTTGCAAGAAATTCTCCCCGTTGTTTCGCAGAAGGAAAAGACTTCATGTTCGAGGGCATCCTTTAATCCTGAGGAGCAAGCGAATCAGAAGGTCAGTGGCGAAGAGAGTCGTTCCTTTCGGAGCAATTATTTTCTTTTCTTTTCTGTTTTTTTTTGGGGGGTTCGACGTTGTGTTGGTTCGACGTCGAAGCGATGGGTTAAAAGAAAACGAGTCGAAGACATGGAATGAACGTCGTTGCGGGAAAAAAAAACCGGGCCAAAGTTTCAAAAACGAAAAAGAAAACCCAAGAATGGAATGGAGTGGCTCCACGACAGACCCCGCGGGTTGAATACTGGTGGAAGCTGACTGGAACCGCGTTTTTTTTTAATTATTTTTTCTTAAAACAGTGAAACTCCCCCCCACCCTCAACATGTTTTTTTTTTTTTCTTTAGTTCGAGAGAGAATTATTTTACAAACAATTTACACCACTTTTGAAGTGGTGTTCTTTTCTGTCACAAAAAAACTGTCGGTGGGAGGAAGAAAATTGAGAATAAGAAAAACTAACCCCCAATAGAAGTTCGCAATTTCTGGCCTCTTTTTTTTTAATGCATATGTGTGTATTTGAAGTTTCTTTTTTAATGTTTTCTGATGTTGGGATTTTTGGTTTTCTTTTTGGGGGCTTAACACAGAGGGAATGGCTGGAAGTAAGATCCCTACAAGATAAAGCCCTTGGTTGGCCGGAGCACATTTTTGAACACCTGGTTATTGTGGTGAGCAGCAGAATACATGTGGTTATATATATATATATACATTTTTATTCGTGCTGTGAATTTGATTTTCCTCCTTTAAACAAAATTCAAAAAAAGTAAAAAGGAAAAAAAAAAAAAAAGAAGAGAGAAGTCCCCCCTCCAAGAAGAAGAAACTGAAACAAGCGGGGAGGGGCAGGCAAATAAGAGAAAGCAAACAAGAATTTTGAACCATAAACAGTTTTTAAGAAAAAGAGTTTCTGGAGAAAAAGGAAGAAAACAGAAATATTATGTCCCTTTTCCCTTTTCGTTTTTCAGTTATTTCGGTTTTTTTTTCTAATTTTTATTTTATTTATTTATCATTACTATTATTATTATTACTATTTTTTATTTTTTTTTTGGGGGGGGGGGTGAAGGGTGCAATGTCGTGCCTTGTCTTTTAAGTAAAATATTTATTGGATCCTTAAATTAAAAATAAATTAAATTAAATTGACCTGTTGTTGTTGTCTGGGTTATGTGAAAATGCAGCAGGGTGCTGTCTAGTGTTGGGAGGAAAGCTTTCACTTTTTTTATGTCCAAAAAAAAAAGAAGAAAAAAAAAAGTGTTCCGGAATGAATGAAATTAAGTTTTCATTTTCTGTTTTGTGATGTTAAGGGCATCCCACCCACTGCTGATGTGCACGGAATTTCAAGGGATATTTCAAGAGGTGGGAAAAAACCCGTCAAGCAACTGTCAAAATACGAGCATTTTCTGATTTCTATCCTGTTGTTATTATTATTCAACTATTTTTTTTTAGGGATAGATACATCTATTTATCATTTTTATGGTGATTATTTTATTTTGTTTTATTTTTGGGGGGGGGGGGAAGAAGGAAACACAACCAAAGATATAAGTAAATAATAAATACAACGTTCAAACGTGGGTGCAGGGATCTTACTGTTGTTTAATTGTTTTGTTTTTTTGATCAACTACTTTTCGTTTGGTTTCGCAGAGCAAGCGAAAAAGAGAATGGCAGGGGGAGCGTCTACCCTGCCCTCTCGTCAATATGAAAAACCAAATCACACTTTGCCCAAACCATCTTACACCCCAGAGGTACGAATTCTTGCCAATTTGTTGGAAAAATAAGCAAAATATGTTGTTGTTGAATGTGTATGTGTTTTTTAAATATCTTGTCTGTGGTTTTTTGGGTGGTGCCGAATTCAGTAGCATCTTTTTTGTTGGGGAAAAAAATTCTGGGATATCGTTTTTTAAGAAATGGTGTAGATTGCCTCTGGCACAGACCTACCTGTGCCAAGAATCACATCAAAAAAAAAATGTGGCCATTCTTCAGATAAAATATCAGATAAAAAATATACACGGAGATGTCAGATTTAAAAAAAGTGTCCAGAAGAGTGTTTTTCATTTATTTTGAATGTTGTTCTCCCGAAATTAATTATTCTTTCAATTATTACTCTCAAGAAACGAAACAAAATTATCACAAAACTTTCTTTGTCCAACTTGCCTCGATCGTCACTTTTTCATTTTTTTTTTTGAATTTGTGTCCGAGATAATAACTCGAATTTCCTGCTTCAAAAAAAAAGTCCTCAAAGAAACTCTTTTTTTTTCTATTGATATTTCTTTTTATTTTATTTTATATTTCAATTTTTTTTTCATTTTTTTTTCTTTCTTATTGGGCAGTTACTTTATCAATTTCCGGAGGAGAAACCGTTGCACATGTGCCCAGATGCCTTGGTGTCTTTCTGTTTCCCTCACGGCGTCACCCCCACGATTTTGCCAAGAACATCCAGCATGAGCGCTCTAAACGAAGTGGTGTACGGTCAGCAACACATGGTGCAGAGCGACAAATCTTTTATTTTCCTTCAAAAGGTTCGTTATGAATGCACACGCGTGTGTGTTCGTGTGTGTGTTGTTTTTTGGAAAAGAGAATGAATCTCGACTCAGCACCGACTCTTGTTGACAGTTTTGACGAAAATAGGCTGTTGAGTCAGCATCTGGGGGGGGGGAACAATTAAAGAATAAAAGAGCATACAAATATATATGTTTTTGTTTTTGAGTCTGACTGAAGAGCCCATCTCACTCTTATTATGAATGGCATGATTTGATCACGATGGGTATTGTAATGCATCATGTAACGCATCTCGTTTTGAAAAAGGGGAACAAAGCTTTTATGTGATAATTTTCTTCGCTTTTTTTAATATTTTAATATGTTTGATACCTCGCTGGGGTTAAAATAAAAATTAACAATAATAATAATTTATAAAAATGGGATCAGCGTTTCATAACAACATTATAAATAAACCACAAGACTGAAAGAAAATGATAATGGTGAAATGAAATTGAAATTGGGTGGATGTTGAGTGGAATTGTGAAACCAGCTCTGTATACTTTTTGTTTCCCCTTTTTCTTAATTTTTCATTTCAGGCGATTTGAATAGCCTTTGTGAATCGTATAAGCCTTTTTAATTTTTTTTTCTTCTTCTAAATTTGCAGGGGGGCGATGATCTCCCTATGTTTGGCATTTGCTACTATGTCAATCAAATGGTCCACATGCCACCAGGTCTTTCCAGGTCTCCGAAATTCAATGCAAAGAGGATGGCGTTGAAACGACACCTGGTGGTTGCACCGAGGTGCTATTGCCTTTTATCAAGATACCCATTTTTCGACCTTCATTTCCAGGTGACATTCGATAAAAATTATTTGAGAAAAATTATTAAATAAATACATAAATGTATTCCTGGAGTGACCCCCCCAAAAAAAAGAACAAACACAACAGAAAGATATTAAAAACAAGCAAATAGAATACCCTTTTGGGTTTTAACTTGGATCTGTTTTCAGGGGTGTTTTTCTTTTTTTTTTTTTAAATAGAAGGGTGTGTGCGTGTGAAAGTGAATTATTTTTTCATTTACTTTTTTTTTGTCTGATTCTAATTCTTATATATATTTATTTCTGGGTGGGGTGGGGGCAGGTTTTGAACATGCTCCTGGGTCTGGAGCGATTGGACAGCATCAAGGAATACGTGGAAGAGGTTTCTTCGTTGCCTCCCAGACACAGTCTTTCCACTCGATTGGGAATTCCCGGAAACGCAACTCCCACCTCCAGCATGAACCCCACCCCCACGCCGGAGCCCCTGCCTCCAACCAGGCCCGTTTCAGCATCTCCATCTCCACCTTCTTCTGCGAGAACCACAGACAAACGACGCCGGTCCTTCAGTCTGGGTATGGAAAAGGATGGGGGGGGGGGGGGGGGGGGGTTGCAAATCGAGCTAAAAATAAAAAAATTACCTATGTTTTTTCGTTTACTGTAAAACTCCGGGGTGTTTTGCATATGTGGTGGTGTGGAGTGCTTCCAGTGTCTTTATCCTTTTTTTTTTCTTTTGGTTCGTTTTCTTTGTGTCATTTGTGGAAGTTTGGTGATTTTTGATAGCAGGCCCTTCGCACGAGTCGGCACGCAGAGCTTCACAAATTCAAGACTCATTCAGCAGCATACCTGGGTTGCACAAACCCAGGAAGGCCGATGGGGGACCGGGTGGAAATCCTAGAGAACCTGGAGGGGGGACTGGAAAAAGTGCTGGCGTCAGGGAAAGAGCTGACAAAACAGCAGGTGAGAACTTCCTTCCCCCCCCCCAAAAAAAAGATGAAAATAAAAGTAAAAACAATAAAAGAATAAAATAAAATTCATCCGGGTGTTGTTCGCACTCCCTTGAAAGTCCTTTGGAGCATGTGGTGCAGCAAAATCAATTTGCCCCTTTGAAAAAATAAAAAAAATAAACATCTGGTAAAATAAAACCAATTCTATTTTTTTGATAGATCGTGTGTCTTTTCCTTTGAAACATTTCACAGTTATATAACCCACAGTAGAAAAAACTAAGTCGAAATCGCTAAATAATTAGGAAGGAGACGTGTGTTCGGAAAACGAAATCCAGAACAAAAAGGTTGGAGATCTGTTGCATGTGCAGGTGGTCAAGCTGGTGCCAGCCCAGTTTGTTCGCGGAGCCAGGTCAGCGAGGAGGGCTGTGGGTGCTGCGCGAGTTCAGAAATGGAAACCTCTCCATTCGCAGCCCTGGCGGGGGGACCCAGCGCCAGCAGCAGCGGAATCTCCGATTTCATTGCGGATGGCGACATTCTGGGGGACCTCAATAACGAGGCACGGGGGCTGAGCGAAAGAGAAGTCAGTTTGGCACCCCCTCGGGGTCCAGGGGCGACCAGTCGAAGCAGCGAGGGTACGGAGCCGGTTCAAATGCCAGCCCCCAGTGGAAACATGGTCCATCTCAGTCCGTGGCTGCATGCGAGGAGTGTGAGTGGGCAATCTTTGAGCAATTACGACGGGGATGAGTCCATGCGGGGGCAAGCTGGTGCGGTGGAGCTATCGGTGGGTTCTCAACCTCGCCATTGCAGAGGGGACAGCGCGTTCTACGGATTGGAGTTTCACTCCTCTCCGCTCGTTCGGACGAAAACGGCGACCCCACCTATGGGGCACAGCCGAAATCGTTCGGGGGACAGCGACCCCTTCACAAATCCTAGCTCAGCTCCGGGGAGCCCCTGGTGGGGGCTCCGGCGAACGAACAGCGAGGATGCGCTCTCTATAGGGGGCATGTCCTTGGCATCAATGTATTTCCGCAGCCCGAGTTGCCATGAGATTTTCCCTAGAGGAGTGACGCCCCCAGTGTTGTGGAAAGGGGATGTGGAGGGCTCCGATTCCAGGTTGACGGCAGCCCAGAGCGTGTTGCTTTCCTTCTACATGATGCCGGTGCCTGGACCCGGAGAACGGTTGATTTTCTCGCCAGAGGAGGGGTTGCAGACCATCGAGTACGTCCGGCCGAAGGTGAAAGCGCACGAGGGGGCGAACGGAAGCCCCATGATCGAGCAGCGACACTTGGGTGCGGAGGTTGCCCAGATCGAGGCGGAGGCGGCGGCTGAGCTGAGGATTTGGACCATCGCATCGCTGTGTCGATCGCTGTCCCTGGAGAATGTGCTCTCCCTGCTGGCGGCCGCGATGTTGGAGAAGCAAATAGTGTTTTTCTGTTCGAACATCGGCGTGTTGACGAGTGCGGTGTTGGCTTTGATTCCCCTCCTCCGGCCGTTCACCTGGCAATCTCTGTTAATGCCGGTCGTTCCTGCAAGGCTGCTGGAGCTGCTGGACGCTCCAGTTCCGTTCGCGGTGGGGCTACAGCACAAGACGCCGGAAATAGCCCATCGCTGCGGTGACCTGGTGCGAGTCAACTTGTACAAGGACCGAATAAAAAACGCTCCACAAGCTTCCATGCTGCCCAATTACCGACAACTGGTGGCGGATTTGACACCCTGGCATAAGAAACTGCAGCAATCGTCCACCTATACGAGGCGGCCGATGCACGTTCCCACCTCCACCGAGTACTATGCTGTGGAGGGCATTTTGCAGGTGTTTGGGGAGTATCTGTCGAAGTTGGTGGGGGATTTGCGGAGGCACACCATCACTGAAGTGGGGACCAACGGGGAAAGGGTGTGTTTGTTGCTGGAGGATTCCCTGGTGGAGTCTTTCCCTCAAAAGGATTGGCCGTTCATGAGGTCGTTTGTGGAAACGCAGATGTTTTCGTCACACAGTGATGCTGTAATTAGCAGGTTTGAGTAGTAGCAACAGCAGCAGCAGCAGCAGCATGATGCGATGATGATGAGGGGTGTTACACGTGTTATGCGTGATGCATGTAATGGTTCTGTTGTCGTTGTGATGGTGGTGGTGGTATTTTGGGGTGCTTTTGTTTTGTTCGCCAACCACCTTCCCAAAAAAAAAATGGGGGCCAAAAAAAAAAGAAAAAGTCTAAAGCAGAAAAAAAAAAGTTTTTTTTTTCTCCTCTCCATGACCCTGAATGAAAAAAATACATAAAAAAAATCAAAATTAATCCCAAAAAAAGAAAAGAAAAGCAGCCAACCCACATTCGGGGAAAAAGGGGATGGGGTGAAAAATGGAAAATTCCAGGGAAGCATTTTAACCAAGAAAAAGAAAAAAAGACCGGTCCAGGGTTTGATGATCGAAAAAAAAAGAGTGAGGGTTAAAAATGAGATAAGACGAGGGATTTGGTGTGTAGCGACGTGAATATGGTGATACTTTTTTAAATTAAAGAAAATGGTGTATAGTGATGGGGGCTCTTGGTGGGAAAAATCAACATGTGGGTTTCTTGTTGGGGGGTAAAGTTGGGGTTGCAGAAAAAAGAAATTGGGGGAAAATCTGATGGTATAAAATTGCAAGTCTGGTTAAGGAGGAGGTTGAAAGGGGGGTGGAATGGCCCGGTGTTTTCCCTCCAAAAAGAAGAAAAGAGAAAAAAAAAAACGTGGGGGGGGGGGGGGGTTAAAGGGAGAGTGAAGTGGGGTAAAAGGGAAATGGGGGGTTTTGGAAAAAAAAAGAAAGAAAAAAGGGAAAAAAGAAAGAAAAAAACAATGCAAAAAAAAACAATATTGAGAATTTTAGTGTGTTATGGGTTCTTCTCCGACATAGCTACTTTGGGCCGTCGCCCCCCCACCCCCATTCTTTTAGAGAGATAGCAGCAGTGCTTTTTTTTTTTGCTTTTTTTTCCCCTCGGTTGTTCCGTGTTTTTAATTTTTGGCACACGCACAAAAACGTATTTCGAATGGGACCATCTTTTGTTTTTTTTCCTTCTTTTCTCCATCTTTCTTTTTTTTTTTTTCGCGTGTGCATTTTTGCTCTCACTCTTATCTCACTCTATTTCTTACTCTCACTCTCTCTCTTTCTTTCTTTCGTACTTTTTCTCTTTTTTCCCCACCTCTTATTTTTCTTCTTTTGCTGCCGTCTTTTTTCTATTTCTTGATTTGCTGCTGCAGTTTAGAGTGAGACTGCACTGAGTGAGAAGGTCACACTTTGAGAGGAAAAAAGAGGTGAAATGAACAAAAAAAAGAGTGAGAAGGATGGTTGGCAAAAGGCAAAAACAAGGCAGCGGTTTGAACCCTCCTTCCCACCCCTTTTCCCCAATCCCCAACCCTCACCAAAACTTCGCCTGGAAAGAGAAGTTCCCTGAGGGAAGAAAAAAAAAAAAAAAGTTATGAACAGACAAAGAGGGAGAAAAGAGTGAGATTTTTGTTCGGCCTGCACAAGAAAAAGGGAAGAAAAAAAGAAAAAGAAAAGCGCACATTTCTGAGAAATGCTTGGGGAGAAAATGAGGAGGTGAAAATCTGGATTTCGAAAGAAACAGGGGGTTTCTGTTTTTTGAAATTTCAAGGGAGGGGGGACAAAAATGGTCCAAAAGAAAAAAAGAGGCTTGGGTTTTGGATTTGACGTTGTGGAGATTTGAGATAAAGATAAGGAAAACAAAAAGAAAGAGGAGATTTAAGATTAAAAAAAGAAAAATCACTTAGGATGTAAAAAGAAGGCTCATCTTCGTTTGCCTGCCCCACACCTTGCTTCCTTGAGAGTGTCAGTCAGTCTTTGTTTTTTTCTCCTTTTTTACTCTTTTTTTGGATATGCATTTCTCTCGAGCAATGTTATGGGCGAAGGTTGATTTTCCAACCCCCCCCCCCCGAAGTAAGTCTCCTTAATGAGGGATTGGAAAAAAAAGAGGCAAAAAAAAAAACGTTTTCGAAAGGTTTTTTTCCTGTGCGTGTGTAGGGGGGGTTATCTAAGAAGGAAAAAAAAAGGGGGAAGGGGGGTGGGGACGAAATTGAGGGGTTGAAGAGTAGTGTTGAGAATTGGGGGAAATGGGGAAGAATGGAGGTGGAGGAAAAGGTGGTGTAAGGTTTGATTTTGTTTTTTGTTTTTTTTTTGGGGGGGGGGTTGGGGTCACTGAATGAGGGGTGGATTGGGGGAAGGGAGACAAAAAAAAAGAAGAAAAAAAAGAGAGATTGAGAAAAATTTCAAGTGCATCGATTTGAAGGGAAGGGATTGGGGTAGGGGGGAGGGTATAGTTTCTCAACAACTTTTCGAACCTAAGGTCATGCATTTTTCAGCAGAGAAAAAAAGAGGTATATATATATATATATATGCAAATGTATATATATTCTACGCGGGGAAAAAAAAATCAGGATTGGTTAAAGAGGCAAGCAATATTGGGTCGCCATGTATTTCTGGGTTTTTTGATAGGTTTTTTAAAAAAAGAAACATAAAAAGAAAGAAAAAAGAAAGCATTAAAAAATGGAAGGAGAGAAGGAAGAAAGAAAGAAAGAAAAATGCACCCACTAAAGCAAAAAACTTGTTTTCGTTTTTTTCTTTTTATAGTCTGGGGGGGTTGGGTTGGGTAAGAGAGAAAAGCATTATGTTAGGAATCGGTTGAATAGAAAACGAAGGAGGGAAAAAAAAGAGTGGCTCTTTTTTTTCTTCTTGGAAATTAGGTGGTTGAGGATAAAACCGAGGGAAAAAAAAAGAGTGACCATTGAATGGGCAAGTTGTGTTAGTTTTTTGCCGGGTGTTTTTTTTCTTTCTTTCTTTTTCTTTCTTTCTCTCTTTTCTTGTTTTTTTATCTTGTTTTATTTCATTGTTTTTTTTTTGCTTTTCCAAATTTCGGTGTGTTTTTTTATTTTTACCTTTCGCATCACATTATAAAAAAAAGACAAAACAATACCCCAAGGGAAAAAAAAACTAAAAAAGAAAAAGAAAAACTTTTTCTCTTGTGCGTGTGTGTGTTCACTATTTTCCTGTTTGTAGCAAAAAAAATTGGATTTATTCATTCCCTTTTTTTTTTTCATCCTTTTTTTTTCCCACCAAAAATTGGGGTGGTTTTTTTTTGTACTAGTTTTGTCATTGCTGTTTTCTCCTGATTTTCCATTGTTGGCAAAAAAAGAAATATAGAGGGGGTTGGGGTGGCAGACGGGGGGTGGGGGGGGTAAATCAATTATGGAAAGAACCTTGAAAAAAAAAAATCCAACAAGAAGAGCCCCTGAAGGAAATGAGGTAAAATTTGGGGGAATTGCATGTAAAAATTGCAAGAATTATCATTCTTTTTTTTTTTTGCCAAGGATTAGTAAAATCGTTTGTTGTTGTTTTACCTGCTTGTGCATTGTAAAAATTTTCTTTTTTTTTCTTTTCTTTTTTTGTTTTGACACCATAATGGGGAGAGGGGGCTTGTCTCATCCAAGAGACTTGAAAAAAAAACATCATTAGTAAGAAGGGGCAGAAAAAAAAAATGTGGAAAGGAATCCTCCCCCCCTCTAAAAAAAAAAAAAAAAGAATGATATTGGAAACAAAAAGAGGTAGAAAAAAAATGAAATGAGTCGTGGTTGATGCACGATTGGCGTTATTTTGGGCAAAACCTCGGTGTTTTTGATAATGTTTTTTTTTTTTTTTTTTAAATGACATTCTTGTTCTGCCCAAAAACGGGGTGAAAAATGTTAAAGGGAAGTCCCCTTCTCTTCTACGTTTTTAAATGGACCCCTCCCCTGTTGAAGTTTAAAAAAAAAAAAAAGGATGAGATAAAAAGATCAGACACTCCCCCCCCAAAAACAAAAACAAAAACAAAAAAACAAAACAACGAATGATTCAGTTGAGAAAACATAGCTGAAAACCAAAAAAAAAAAAAAGAAAAAGACATGGGTGGAAATAGGGAGAGGGGGGGAAACAAAGCCACACCATCATTATAGCATTTTCCTTTTTTTCTTTTATTGGTCGTAGAAGATTAGGGGGACGATTTGCTTTTAGGTGTTTGGGAGGAAGTGAAAAAAAAAAAGGGAGCGAGGAAGACAGAAAAAAAAAAACTGTTAAGAACACCCTCCCCACCCCCCCAAAAAAAATCAAAAAAAAAATCTGGAAATGGGGAAGAAAGAGCATAGGGTGCTAAAAAGGGAAGTTTAAGGTGTTTTTTTTTCTGTGGTTTTCGGCCTTTATTTTTCTTTTTTGAAAAATATGTGCATGATTATGCATTTTTAACTTCAATCAAGAAAAAAGAGGGGTTCCCGAAAAGGGTGGGAATGAAAATACATCGAGAGAGAGAAAAAAAAAAGGGAAAAAAAGATGGAACGAAAGGTTACGTTAACGGTCCACTGTTGAGGAATAAGTGGACGCATAAAATCCTTCTTTTCTATTTTTCCCGAATTGAATCTCTGTCCGCCCCCCACCTTTTTTTCGAAAAAAAAAAAAAAAAGTAATAAACAATACAGTTTGATATAAATTCAATGCTTTCGTTCCGCATCGTTTGGGGTTTTTTTCTAGGGTTTCTTTTTTATTATTTTTTGTTTTATTTTGCAATCATAATGTTTTTTTGTTTTTTTTTTTCTACGATGCTGCAGCCAATAGGCGTTTCTTTTTTTACTTTTCTTTTTATAAATTGATATTCCCGTGTGCATGCAGACGGAAGAAAAAAAAACAGAGGAAATAAAAAATGGCCTTCATTTTTTCGGTGTTTCTGGTCTTGTTCAAATTTCAATAGAAAGAAAATGAACACGAAAAACAAAACAAAAAGCAAAAAAGCATCAGGGTCGATTTGAGGAGAAAAAAAATCTATATTTATATATAAATAGAGAGAGAGACATAGATTCTTTTAATATAAAGAAAAAGATGGAAATGAAGATAAGGAGACTAAAAAATCAGCTGATTTTTTTCTGAAATCCCTGAAAACTGAATCAAACTGGTATTTGCGCAAAAAAAAAAAAAAAAAAAAAAAAAAGACCAGGACACCCACACCAGAGAGTAAGGGGAAGAAATTTAGATTGAAAAATTGTGAACAGAGTTTCTTGTTTCTTGTTTTTAAAACCAAAGGCTCCTTCACAAATCCCCCCCCCCTTATCCTCCCTTGAAAAAAAAAAAAAAAGAGAAAAAAAATTCACTTTCTGGTGTTCTATTTATTTTTCCTTGGGGAAAAAATACTCGTTGGAGGGAGGGTTTGGGGGTTGAGTAGATCTGAAATGCATAGGACTATTTTTAGGTCATTCTTCATTAGTAAGGACGGAAAATTTCGACCATAAAATAGGGCGATGTACGTATAACCGAGGGAGAGAGAAAAAAAAAAAAAGAGAGAGAGAGACAGACAGAGAGAGAAAAAAATACATATATTTGTGTGTAAAACTGGAAAGAATTGGATTTTTTTCTTCATATATATTATTATTTCATCATTGTGTTCCTTTCTGGGTTTTATTTTCTAGCATTTTTGTTTTCTTTCTTTTTCACCCCTGGTCAAATTTATTTTGCCCTGGAATATAGCAGAACACGAAATTTGATAATTTGGGAGTGGGATGCAGGATTTGGGATGCAGGATTTGAATCGTTTTTTTTGTTTTTTGTTTTTTTTTTCTGGTAGACCTCGAGAAGATTGAGTGGGTAGAAGAGAAAGGGATGTATCAGTACTGTTCTTTGGCGGCTGTTTGTTTTATTTTTTTATATGCATTATTTTTTTTTTCTTTTTGTTTATATTTAAGAAAAACAATTCATGATTGTCTTGGTTTCACCGCTGGTGTATATCCATAACTGCTGCCCTCTCTTCTTTGGTCGATTCGATTGATTGTTTCAGAATTCTGCCAAATCCCAGAAAGGGAACCTCCTGGTCAGACTCCCGCACGGGAGATTTCATGCCCCTGCTATAGGGAGGATTTGGCTGTGCAACTTCTTTTTTGACATGTTTTTCATTGTCTTGAAAAAGTCAGTGCAAAATCCCATTCTGTTTGGTTTCTTTGGGGCGTTTCGAAAATGATTCTCTGGCAGAAACGGAAGAATGGAAATTTATCTTCATGGATTCCATGGAATATCAAAGATTCTGGTATTGCTGTAGTGTTGAATTCACATTTTTACAATAAAAAGTACCGCCCCCTGTCTGTCCGACCAAAGTCCCTTCAAATACCACAACCTGAAGTCCCAACTGTACAAACTGCCAGCCACTACCCAACTGAATTTCTCCTTTCCACATTAGACACAACAAATATCTTAAAGAAAATGGTCAAGACAGCACGACAAGAAACCCTTCATCCTCCCACCCTGTTGTGTTTTAGTTGTGCAACGAACTTCAAGGCCATTCACGCGGTTCCAGCACAAAACCCGCAGCGACACCTTGTTTCTGACAAAGGGGCCCTCTGACAGGGCGTGTTAGAATCAAGTGAATTGCCCGCAAGTTCGTTGCACAACTGAAACTGTTTCAGTGAAACACAGGGTGGGAGGATAATGGGATGCTAGTTCTGTCTTGGCCATTTTCTTTAAGACATTCGTTGTCTAATGTGGAAAGGAGAAATTCCATTGGGTAGTTGCTAGTAGTTTGTACAGTTGGGACTCTGGGTTGTGGTATTTGCAGGGACTTTGGTCGAGAAGCATGACGTGACGCCCTAAGTTTTCAGTGACCATTGAGATGCGGCTTTGAATTTACATATACATATATATACATATACGCATACACATACACATACACATATATAAAGATGAGTTACTGCTGGGGATCGATGCTCTTGTGTGGTCCAGGAACGAAACGTATTAAAATAGGTGGGAGGAGCACAGAGGGTCCAAACCAAACCAAACCTTATTTTTGGGCAGGTTGGCTAGGATGTTTCCCAGACAAAAATGTTCAGCGCTTTAATTTTGGACAGTAATTCGCAACCTCAGTTTTACCCACTCCACACCATCATCACCTAGATCGTTGTTGATCAAGGAACCCCCCCCAAACACAGATAAAAACAGAAAGGAAAACTCGATGTAAAGGATGGACCCTCGCCACCGCAACCTTGCTCCCTATTCATTTTTTGTCTTTTCTTTCTTTCCGTTCCACCGCTGCACACTAAAAAAAAAGGTTGAAAAGATGAAAATCCATCTCCGATTGCTGGGGAAGTGAATGTCACACGGCTTCCACAACAGATCGAATGAACAAAATAGCCTGGTAAAAGAATACGATTATCGAAATCTAGGTCGCAACACCATCCTTGGATGCCAAGTATTGGTCCAGCATCCCATCATCATCTATTGCAAAAAAAAGCAAAACAAAATAAACATCAGCGTGAAGAAAACCCATCGGATTACTGCACTCGGAAAATCTTTGCCAGGTGTGAAAAACAAATGCATGAGAGGAGGAGCGAAAACGTTATTTCTGTTAAACCCATACTATAAAAATAAAAAACAGAAAGCTAAAAATTCATTAAATTTTTTAAAAATTACGGGTTCATACCCTATTTTTTTATTATTAAAAACTTTATCAGATGGGAAAGGAGCCCTCACCAAAACTTCCAATAGTACATTGAATAAAGTGTCAAAAAAAAAGAAGGGTTCAAAACCACCCCCAATAACGTTTTTTTTTCTTTCTCATTTGACATGAGTAAACCCACCTGGCCTATAATTATAATTTGCAAAACCCACTCCCCACATATCCGTAAACCCCCCTTCTGTTTTTCGTCACACAGAGATGATGCTGTAATCGGCAAAGTTTTTTTTTTCTAGGAGCAGCATAACGCATAACGATGGGGGTGTTACATGCGTTATGCGTGATGCATGTAATGGCCACATCCTCACCATCATCCTCATAATCGACCAAGTCTTCCTCGTCCCCCAGCTCCTCCTCATCTTCTTCCACATCATCGAAGAAATCTTCATCTTCGGAGGATTCTTTCCGTCCCATTCGATCTTGCGACATGAACCATTGCTTACCCGTGACCGCACCCAGAACGGCTGCCTTGATGTCTGTCTTGATTTCTTCCTCTTGCCTGGCCAAAAAAAAACGAAAAAAAATCAAACGAAACACATTCATGTTCAGTAGGACTGCCACCCCCCTTTTTTTTTGGAAGGGGTCGGGGAAAGGGGAGGGGTGCCGCCCCCTCGTTTTCAGTTGAGAAGAACGAAACCCCCAAATGGTACGAGGTTACGTAAAAGGCTACACCTCTCCAGTGGTGATAAAAATCAGGTTTGTTTTTACCTGTGAAATAATTTTTTTTGAAAAAGGACCACCTTTTATTCGGGGAAAACAGAAAGAAAAAGAAAAACGAAAACATAGACGAGCCCCTGCAATGTTTGGTGCTTCCACTATATCCTTGATTTGCCTCTAAACAAAGGTGTCGTGGAATATCAGAGTTTGCTTTCGAAACAAAAAAGAGATAAAACAAAAAAAACCGAAATGAAATGAAATTTAACAGCTGGCACATTGAATTTACTTCAAGACCACCATCATGACACATCCTGGTTTTCTTTCTTTTTTTCCCTTACTCTGACTCCTGCATTTTCACCTCTCACTGTACAAAATATTGAACCTCCCACAAAACAAAGGCCATCCAAAATCCTGATTTAGCACTACAAAAACATGGGTAAAAAAAAAGAAATTCCACGTACTGTGCTTTTAGCAGCGCCATTTCTTTGTCGAATTTCTCCTTCCAAGCTGCAAAGGTTTCCGGAGTGACAGGGGTGCCCATCGACCTGTGGGCCCTACGTTCTTCCTCCTCCTCTTCCTCCTTTTGTTTTTGGATTTCCTCTGCCGTCAAACCCTTGATGTTGTCGTCCGATACGTTTGCCTGATAAATGAGAAAACAAAACAAAAATAAATTAAAGAAACTAGAGAGAAATATTCTGAAGAAAAAACCTATAAAAAAAACTAGAGATGAATATAAACCAAAAATACAAATCGATGAAGGAGCATATCAGGTCCTGTTTTTTTTTTCCCCCATCCCTTCCCTCGAAGGATTGCTTAAAAAAAAAAAACGATGTGGAGACAGTTGTTTATCTTTTTGGTTGATTTTGAGGAAGGGAAAAACCCAGATCATAAAAGACAAAAAAAACCAAAAGAATAAATAAATAATTAATAATTATCGGCAAAGATAACAGGAAGGAAGGTTAAAAAACACCCACACACCTTGCTTCTGAGCCATTCTTTCGCCACTTCTATGAGCGAAAACACCATGGCCATCCCCATGTGATCCTCCATGGATTCCGTGCAGACGCTCTGCACCTCGGCCACTTCATCATCGTTTAAACCAAAGAGACTGCAACAAAAAAGCCAAACCGCCTATCACACACACAAACCAATCGCAAGCATTTCAGAAAAAAAGAAAGCAGCTGCTGGAGGAGGGTTTCGTCTGTTTAAAAAAAAAAAAAAAACTGGGGAGAAGAAAATCCTATCTCTTACTTTTAAAACATGGGGGTGGGTCGGCCCCTCCTCCAAGAAAAATCAATCGTTCTGTTGATTTTTACTGTTTTTTTTTCTTCCTCAAATGTATTTCATCGAGGGTGAACGCCTCATCCAAAATACGGATTACCGATATCTAATTCTTTCAGTTCATTTTATTGGTTTGTGAATTTGGGTTCAGAGTAATTTCACGAGTAAAAAGGCAGGGGTAAATCACCAGCAGAATGGAAGCCAAACAACAGGAAATCGGCTTTTTCTTTTTCCCCTGTGGATTCATTTCTATTTTCAGAAAAAATATGTATGTATCACCTGCGCAACCGGATGTTTGGGACTTCATCCGGGTATTCAGCGGTGTGTTGAAACAAAAATTCCAGTCTCACTGCAATCACCCACCACCACCAAAAAAAACAAAAAACACAATCAACAATAATTATCAAAAAATATACTGGCCCTCCCTCTATCTTTCCCCCCCCAAAAAAAAAATAAAAAATACAGACATTGCACAACACAACATCGACACTCCAATGGTGATTAGTCATCCTGTTCAAAACAATACGGACGACACTGCTACCTTTTAGAGCAGGAAATTTTGATCGATATATGGATTTTCTTAAAGGGAAAAAAAAACCCACCACACAAACCCATTTCTTTTTAAAAAAAAATCACAAAACATCCGAATCCTTTCTTTCAAAAAAGATGATATCAAAAAAATCGCAAAATCATTATCTTGAAAGGAAGAAAGACAGACAGGGCTATTTTTAGACGCTCGTACATGTGTCGTCTTGTTGCTCCTCCCCATCTTCCAAAGGTGTCATAACGACCTTGTACATCGTGTTGGGGCCCCAACCTGACGGAGTGGATCCTCCATATTCTACAAGGAAAAAACCACAGAAAAAAAAAATCCTCACAAGACAAGAAAACAGAAACTACATCGTGCGTAATGCTGGGTTAAAAGTGAGGATAAAGCAGAAATATGTTGTTAAGATGAAGTGCTGTGAATGGGTGGGAGTTGTTGTTTTACAACATAGGTTTTACAAGGTCCGTATCGAGCATTTGCTCAGCTTCCAGGGGAATATATTCTCAAAAAAAAAAGTAAAGGACAAAAAAAAAGCATCAGCATCGATGGGAAGCATGCAATCTTCAGGTAAACAAACTCTGTTGAAAAGCAGGCCAGAGGAGGAGTTCAAAAACAAAAAAACAGAAAAAAAAAAGAAAAAACCAATGGCACCCAGAAGCTTTGGGGATTCTTCCTATTTTATTCCCCCCCCTTCCTCACCCCCAAAAAAGGAAATAAAGTAAAAACTACAAATCAAAATTAGTGAGTGTAAGGTTCACCTTGTATGTCGTCCATCAGGATGGCTTGGAGCGCCTCGATTTCCATTTCTTGCTCCGACTGGTAGTCCATGGCGTTGCACTTGCTGCTTGCCCTAAACACCCAATAGACGCGCGTGCGACCGGAGTTTGGATTCTCGAGCAGCTAGTTTCGACCTTCGCGGAAAACCACCCAGGCAAAAAGCAAAGGAAGAGTAAAAGAAGCTGTTGTCTTGGTGTTGGGAGTTTTGGCGCAGCTTTGCGCCCACAGACCGACATGGAGATTTTCCATTTTCTTTTTTCTTGGGGGGGGGGAATCGGGGTTGACTGGGTTACACGGTGGAGCGTCATGTCGGGCATACGGAAACCATCACGAAGGTGTACCCCCATTACTCCGACCCCTGTTACTCCGACCCCTGTTACTCCGACTCAAAAAAAGGGGGGGGTTGGGTTTAGGGTTTAGGGTTTAGGGTTAGCGCGACCGGCGCGCGCCAAGCGAGTGGGCTAAACAAGCGCGGGGTAGACCGGCGCGAACCGGCGCGCGTCGAGCGACCGCGAGGTAGACCGGCGCGCGCCGACTGTCAGACATGGAAGCTGTCTCGATGTCAGACATGGACGGAGTCGGAGTAACAGGGTCGGAGTAACAGGCATAAACCAGAAAATCGGTGGTGGGTTTTTCAACCCTGCCATTCTGTTCGCGCGCGTTTTGGTGTTTTTTTGTTGATTGCAAGACGGACTCCCATATCGAACCCTTTTCTACTCGAAGCCGTCTCGGAGCGAGCTCGTCGCGAAAATGTCGTCCTTAGCTGCGGCTCGCGCGGATAATTTTTTCTACCCCCCAGGATTCGACCCCTCCAAAGGTGTCGGGCTGAACAAGGTGGGGGAACGTCGTTTGAAGCCCCATTTTCATTTTTTTTTCCTTTGCTCCGAGGTTTTTGGGTATTTTCCAGTTTTAGTCTACCTTGCTGAGGTCTTGTGAATTGGATTTATTTTTTTTCTGGTTTGGCAGTGTTGTTTTTTTTGGTCGAGTGGAGGTTGATTTTTGGTTTTCTTTGCTTCTGCCTATCCTAAAGCTCCATGGAACCCATTCGCTTGGGAAGAGAGCAAATCGCCTGCAAGGCGAAGGGGTGCTTATCATTCGGTACGAAAAAAATAAAAATGAAAAATAATAAAAAATATATACATGTAGGCATCAAATCGGAAAGAAAAGATTAATAGAAAGACATAGTTGCAATTGGTACGATGTCCCAACCAATCCTTGGTTTTTTTCCCCTGTTCTGCTTTCGTGGGATATCATACCCTCGATTCTCGATTTTTTTTCTTTAATCAGTTTCGACATTTTGACATATACCGATGGGGTGTGTGTTCGATATGGTTTTCCTCAGATTCGAAATGCCGTTCAACGTTTGGTGCACGAAATGCGGCGAAATGATCGGCAAGGGAGTTCGATTCAATGCTGAGAAGCGGCATGTGGGCATGTACATGTCGACAAAAATTTGGTCCTTTTGTATGCGGCATCATTGTGGTTCGAGAATAGAAATCCACACCGACCCCAAAAATACGGAATACATGATCGTCGAAGGGGCGAGACGGAAGGTATTCGAAAAAAATTTGATCGTATGAATTATACATGATTTTTTTTTTGGAAGGTATTCGAAAGTTTTTGATCATATGGATTATGCATTATTTTTTGGGGAGGTACTCGAAAAATTTTGATCTTTTTCATGAATTGTTCATAATGTAGATATTTGTGTGGATCTCTGTCATTCATTTGCTCAGTTTGGACAGGCAACGTGGGGGTTTCAGCCTGGATGTGATACATTTTTTTTTATTATTACTTTTTTTTTAAAGACCACTTGTATATATTTGCATATATATACTCTTTTCTATTTCAATCGTAATTAAATTTGAAACGTAAAAAAAAAACGAATTCAGGTGGAGGGCTACAATGCTGCCGATGCCGAAGTGCTGGATTTGAGCACCGTCGAAGAAAGGGCAGAGCTTCAGGATCCGCTGAAAAGGCTGGAGCATAACGAAGTGAATCGAAGGAGGGCGCGTGTGGAGCAAATGAAACTGGCCAGCATGAGGGAGGAGAAAACTTTCGTATGTTTGAACGATGCAAAATTGAATCGATTGATCCGAGGGAGGCTGAGGAGCGAAAAGAAAGAAGCGCTGAAAGATGATAAGAGGTGGGTTGTGAAACGGCCGCACCCCGATCGTTGATTTTTGAAAGTTGGAATATGTATAGTTTTTTTGGGTTTATAATGAGTCAAATATTTGTTTGAGGAGCGCTCGGAAGGGGTTAAAACGTTTCAATTTGTATTGGTGAGCTGTTTTCCTTCTTTTAGACATTCTAGATGCGTTGTTTTCCGAGGTGCAATAATCGAAGTGGAATTCCATTACTTTTTTTTTTCAGCAGGTCGTCGTTGTTTCAAATGTAGTGCGTCCAGGCTAAAAACTTCGTGTGGGCACTCTATTAACAAATGAGCAGCAGGGATTTTTGTTTTTTGATATCCATTTTTCCCTCGCTTTCCATCCAAATAATTGAAATATCAATGTTCCCCCCCTCCTTTTCCATCCAATTGACCAATTAATATATCGATGTTTTTCCCCCCTTTTAGACGAGAGGAGCTTGGACTACCGTCACACGTCACACTTTTGCCAGAAACTGAGCAAGACCGACTGGAAGCTTCTCAAGTCCGTTTCTCTTCCATCCGGAAACATCACACTTCTCAATCCAGCGATTGGAGGTCCAGAAGAAAATCCGTTCTGCGTCAATCGATATTCGACAAGACTGCCGTGTTGGCAGCATCCGAAAGCGTCGACTCCATGAAGGGAAAAAATAGCATCACTAATTCTGCACGCCGAAAGAGGAAATCGATTTTGGACAAGGCGAGGTCGGTCGCTGGGTTGCAACAAGCCAGGCCGAGCGGGGGGGTGAAAGTAAGAGTGAGAAGAATGAGGAAATGAGGGTCGGTCGGTTGGTTGTTTCTGGGGAAGGGGCAAGGGAAGAGTGCGATTGGCTGGCTCAATGCCTGATCGAGGGTGCATCGTTGAAAAAGAAAGGAAGAAATTGAGTTGTGGGGGGCTGTCGTTGGAGGGATTTGAACATGACAGGCTTAAAAAAAATTACCAACAGATGGAAGGTTTCAACCAAGCATGCCATTTCTGCCCCCCACCCCACCCCTGTCATGCCAGTCAGAACATGTAGCGCGATTTGCATCTTTGAATGTATATTGGTCTGTTCTGGGATGGTCTGAACCTCCTCGTGGTGGAATCTAGAAGGGTGGGTCGTCTAGGTGTCACTGTCACTGGGCAGCAGGCGTGTCGACACTTTGAAAGTATCGAGGAACTCCCAATCGCATGCACAAAAGGGAAAAAAAAAACCAATGCAGAATCAATTGAAAAGTTGAGGGACCGGGTGATGATGATGGTGGTGGTGGTTTGGTTGGGAGGGAAAAATTGTGAGTGTTACGAGTGTTTCGCTGTTGTAACATTATCTTCAAATTGTTCTCGATGACATGTAGAAGAATATATTGAAAAAAAATAAAAAATCGTCTTTGAGATTTTATGTGTCGTAGAAAAGATCAATTCAAGGCAGTGAGAAACTGACAAATTAGAACACTGTTCTGGGGTTACCTGTTTGTCCGAGGTAACTATATATACATACTGTTGTCAACCCGAGATTGAAGTGAGGTGGTTGCAGTACAGCTGGTTGGTTGTTGTACCTCCGGTTTTCGTATATATTCGGGACTCTAGAATTAGTAGGGGCTTCTCTGTAACACTACGTTCACCCTGTGTTGTCCCTGGTGCATTGTGCTGTCTACAACAATACATGAATCTATGTTGTCGACCAAAATTCTGAGTATGACACAGGGGTGTTAAAGAAACTGGCGGTTGGCATGGCCGAGATGTAAGGGTTGTCGAATCAAGGAACGAACGCTTTTCAAGCTGACTGGTTTGAATCACTCAGAATATCACAGCGACAACACATATACCTTGTATTTCCTGCAATGCAATTTCTTATGAGCAAACTCCCTCAGACCTTGATCATTAATCTTGCTTTCATTGTGGTTTTTGTTCTCGCTGGTTTTCTCTAATAAAAAACCAGACTTTCAACAGACTTCTGTAAGATCTGCATTCTTCTCTTGATCCTTTGTTACCGATTTCACCAATTAGTTTTAAAAAAAACCAACAAATATATAATTATAAAATATAAAGTTGTAAAATATAAAAATATGACAAAATAAAATTGGCAACTAATTATCTGCTCCCCAACCACAAAAAAAAGGGAGAAACGCTTTTTCGACACAGAAAACACACACACACACAAAAAAATGTCATTTTCATTTCTTTTTTAATTTTTTTTTTTTTTTTTGGTTCCTTAAAAAGCGAGGTTGTTTTCCCCTCCCTCACAAACGCCCCCAACACAATGGCTTGTTAATCTAAGGTCTTGATGCCTTCTTTCTCTTTTTGATTTTTCTTTTGTTTTTTTTAAATTAAGAATTCGTCAGCAAAAAAAAAAAAAAGCACCCATCCACAAATCTTTTGAGATTCAATTGTTGTTTTTTGATACTGACCCAAACACAGTCTTTTTTTTCTTTAAAAAGACCCCCGAAAAAAATAAATCGCTGAAAAGCAGCAATCCGAAGGGGCCTATCTCTCTCAAATAAATAAATAAATAAAAATTTCATCCCCAATTCTCGTGATCGGCTTTTTTTGTGTCCTTCCCCCCGCCCCCCCCCCCCCCCCCAAACCAAAAAAAATAAAATGGAAATATTACACATGCAAAAAGAAACCACTCAAAGGAAATCAACATCAGTTTTAATGCTATTTTTCTTCTGCATTTTTGTTGAGTAAGTGTCGGCCACAACTCATAGTCGTTATTTTTCTTTCTTTTTTTGTTTTACTTTCAACCCTTTGTTAAACTAAAGGGGCGGGGTTTGGGGGGGGGGAGAGGTCCAGCGGCCGATCATTGCTAAAAAGGTACATCCCGAAAAAAACCCACCCCCCCTCAACTAAACTGAAACGACACCTGAGGAAACCGGGTTGAAATGGCTTGCCACATATATCATTCTTTTTACAACCACACAAGAAAAACAGCTATGCAATATCAGTACAACCCCCGTGATGATTGCCCGTGCGATCGTCCCTGGAGCCTCCCCCTTGGAAATGGCAAAAGCCACCGCCATGAACGCAATTGCAGAAATCACCATATCGACACACCCCGCTACAATCGCCAGCACCTGATTTCACATTATTATCATTACTATATTCTGCATGGATAAATATATATTAATTGAATATATTTTACGGAACAATTATTACATTATCAGCCACGGAGAATGCTTTTTGCTCATTTTCTCTCATTATATAAGTCAAAATTGAAAATGATTCAATTTTTCATTTACGTATTGAATATTCTATCAAGAAACTATCCACCGTGTGGCTGTTCCATCGACTGTCTCATCCTTCAGTGCGTTTTTTTTTTCTTTTCCGTCCACCAAAATAAAATATTCAATTTTCCCAACCGATTTTTCTTGTGAGGTTTTTTTTGGCCAATTTTTACCTTGACGGTGTTAACATGAGATAGCGTAGGTCGCTTATGGCCTCTGCATGCTGGGCAGATATAAATAGACGCTCCAATGATGGCTAAAATCGGTCCGCACTGGCTCAAAAACGATGTGAAGAAAAGGACCATCACCATCAGGATCGATACGGTCAACCAAGATTTCATAAACTGGTTTTGGAGCAGCCAGATGGCGTCTGCTGAACTGACGGGCATCGCTACTATGTGGCCTGGCACTACAGCACCAACCTGAACAGGAAAACGAAGAGCAAAAAAAAAAAAAAAAAACTAAAAAAAATAAATTAAATGAAATCAATTAAAAAAATAAAATGAAAAAATAAAAAAATATTACGTAAATTCAAGAGGTGCTTGAATGTATTGGTTGGGAAAGCATCACAATTTCATGGATGGCCCCCTCGCAAAACCATAGCGTTTCTTAATTATCGACTGAATAATAATAATTATCATAACTGCTGTTTGACTGATCTATTGATTCGCTGGAAAAAGTAAATAATAAATGAATCGTTTTGAATACTCTTCTCTGCTTTTCCCAAGTAGATTTAAAATAATAAAAAAAAAGACAGGAATTAAAATAAGTGTATCGAGATGAGAATGAAAATTAGCATCAACGAAGCTGACTTTTTTTTAATTCTTGCTTGCTGAATGGTAAAAAAAAAAATGAAATTGAAATTGCTCTATTTTTTTTTTTTTAAACGAAAAAAATCATGTGCAGTGTTTTTTTTTTGGTAGTTTTGAAAACTCACTGGGACCCCCATAGTGATATGAGCTTCGGGTGCTGGAGGAGGGGTTTCTTGAGGATTGGCTATTATTGTTGCTACCACGCCCCCACCATCCCTGCTGGAGTCCTCATGAGCTGTTATCAAAAAAAAATAAACAGTTAAAAAATTTGAAAAGAAAAGCTAAAAAAACTAGAGCACAATTTGAGTATATAGATATCTATAAAAATACACGAACCCTCTAAAAAAAACTGAATACTATATATATATATAGATGAAAAAGAGACATTTTTTTCTCAGAAGGTTCGTGTTGAATTCGGCATAAATGATCTATTTTATTTAAGTTTAGAACCCAATGTAGGATGTTTCCCCCCCCCCAAAAAAAAATGAAAAAAATGAAAGATAAAAAATAAAATAAATAGCCCTGGGTTTGCCTCGCAGCCCCCTCAACTCTTTCAAACACTTCACAGAAAAAGTCACTACCATTCTGTGATATTCTGCTTCGAAACCCTAGTGGTAGAATCCAAATGGACCCAAGAGGACAGAAATAGAATCAAAAACGTCCCAGGGCCATGACTCGACGATCAACGGTCGCTTTGCGTTAAGAACGTCTGCACAGTTTCGCTGTTCGCTCTCCTCACAGTAATTCCGATGCACAAAGAAGTCGCGCGCCGATCCAATAACCCCCAAAACTCCACTGCAAGCACAAGATGGAGACTGTTTTCGATCCAGTTCGAGGAAAACTGTCGAGGAAAACCGATTTTTCGTAGTATCGACCCTCTGGTGCATCGACAGGGATCGACCGCGGCGCACCTCGCTCGAAGAGAGGGGCATCCAGCGTTTCGGAACGCGTCGCCTCGCCGCTTGCATCCTTTTCGCCAGCAGACATCCTCAGCGACTGTCGATGAAGAAAACGAAAGGAACAAAAAGGGCTCACTCGAAAGTCGAAACTCTGTGTAGGCAACTGCCCATCGCGCGCTGGTGCTTAAGTACTGCGCGAAAAGTCGGTCTGACACTTTATCCGCTTAATGAGACAAATCAGATGTCGGAATGGGGCGCTTTGTGTTGGGGCATGCGAATGCTGTTGTTTGGGTTGGCCCCTGCCAAAGTTCGATTCGAGGGAGGTCGTCTGAAGCACGCATGGCGAACATCGAGGAATTCTCGAGTAAATCTTTCAATGTCACGGATTGGATCAACTCTGCATGCGCCAGCCGGCCCGAGGAGGAGGCGCCGGATCGGTAACCCCCCCCCACACCACCTGGGAGTTTTTCTGGACAAAATTATTGCTAAAAATCATCTAAACATAGAACTAGGTCTGCTTGTCTGATGCACAGATCTTTGATCTTTGAAGTGATTTCTTTTTTGTGATTTTGATTTTAGCACTAGTTTGTGGGGTGCTTAGAAAATGGGCATTTTTTTTTTGGTTCCAGGAATTGGGAAATGAAGGATCTGTAACAAAAAAAAAGCTTTGTCTGTGCACTCTTGTTTTTCAGTTATACAGTCTGTTCATGACCAAGGAGAAAAATAAAATAAAGTTTTGCAGCAATTCCACACGCCATCGATTTCTCTTTTTTATTTTGAGTTTGATCCCTTTAATCTTTAAATTTTGATTCCTTCATTTTCTTATTTTTCTTTTGTTTTTCAATTTTCTTAATTTTCTTTTTTTAATTTTTTGGGGGGGGATGCACCACACAGCTTTTTAGCTGAACTTGAAATGAAGCTTCAGTTGAATTGCGAGGATCTGGAAGTCCATCTGGAGGATTGCACTTCGCAAGTTTTGAGGAGGATTCCATTTGTCATGCAAGAAATTTCGAGAATGCAGGTCAGCAAATAATTTTTCACTTTTTTTCCATAATTTCCAAATTGTGTGTCTGAATGGGACGAAACTGGGGTTAAGCTTTCTTTGGAGGAAAATAAATATTGAAATGATTGGATCATATGAAAAGAAAAAAAAAGGACCATACCCCTTGTTTTAAATCTAAGATTGAACTGTTGATTCTCTTAATTATTTTGGCCCGGACTTATTTTTCGTCATGTGCCCAAATGTCTGAAAAAAATTCCGGCATAAAAATATTCAGTCGAAGATTTGGCGAATTTTGGCCTGATTGGTGAATGAAAATTCCGGCCAATTTTTTTTTCCAGCAAAAAACAGTTGGGCCAAAAAAAAAATGCTCTGTGGTATAATTTCACAAAAAGAATTTCGATAATCACACAAAGAGGATCAAATCAAAGGTGTCAAAATGAAATTCCGGAAAAGTTACGTTCTGCCAAATTTGAGAGCTTTTTTTCCCCTTCTTTCGGTTAGTTTTTATAATTTTAATCATTTTCTTTTTTAGCTGAAAAATATACCTTTTGTTTATTGTTTTTCAGGGGGAAATGAAAGATCTACAAAGTGGAGTCGTGAGCTTGGCAAAAGATTTGAAAAGGGAGCGCAATTTTGCTGAAGATGCTGTTTCTGGTATCTTAAACCTTGTATTTTTTTATTTGACATTTTTCACAGATCCACTGTGCCGTGTCACTTCCCACCACATCCCAAACTTTTTAGGAAATGTAATTCTCAGTATGTGTTTTTCTTTTCTGTTTTTTTTTTTTCTCAGTTATGCTCGATAGGAAAAGTGACGCTGTGGTGTGGATGAGCAGGGAATTTTTATTTTACTTCATCTTTAGAGAAATTGCCCATTTTTAATTTATTGTTTTTGGGTTTTTTTTTGGGGATCTTTTTGAATCGTCATGAAAAGACCCCGTTCCTCAATTTTGACAAATTTTGGTTTTCACTAAGGCCAGTGATCAAGACACGACCGGTATATTCTTTTTTAAATTGAAATTAATTTACACATGGCCAAAAGGCGGAGCGCAGCCCGTTCACGGAAATGTGTTGTAGGCCGACTCAGAAAGAAACCTCCGTAGCATTCATTAATGTCCATATCTAGCTATCTACCCCACGGTATTTATGATATGCTGGAAAAACTTGAATGAGTGTGAGTGTGTTTTCTTTTAACTATTGGGTTAGTTTCGGTGGTATGCTATAGGCATCAAAGATGCTGATCGAGTGAAAAGGAACATGGAGGCTGCATGCAACACGTTAAAGGTGGGCTGAAAAACCAATGTCTTGAAAATTGTGGCTTCAGGCTGATATTTTTATTTTATTTTGGACAGGTGTTCTTTAAAAAAAAAAATCTATTCTATTCTCCTCTTGTTTTTGTTTTTTTGTTTTTTATATGTTGGTAAACTATGACAAAAGAAAGGAAACCCCTCAAACATTCAAGAATGACAGAAAGAGAGGGAAGAGAGAACATTTTTATCATCCATTGCAAACTAAAAATACATGTCACACTTTTTATACATGTCACACTTTTTTTCACTCCTGATCCATCCACATCCCTGAACTAGCACTCGGAAAAAAAAAAAAAAGAGAAAAAAAAATGAGTCCTGGTTCGTATTCGCTTTCGACCGACCATTTTTCTCAACCATCACTCCACCATGGGGAATCTACACACTTTTTTTTTATCTTTCTCACACTTTTTTCTGTCTAAACAGGAAGCAACCGACCTTTCTGACCTGTTCGCTCGAGTGGATGGTGTCTTTGCCAAAGGAAATGTGACTGACATGGCTGAAGTGCTTTCCACGATGAGAAGGAGTTTGGCATTGGTGTCAGATGTTCCAGAGTTCAGAGGGGGAAATGAAAAAATCAAGGTGCGAGAAAACTGCACCGGAATAAATGCGGGGTTTTTTTTTCATGGCCCTCCACAACTGGAGTTATCAGTTTAAAAATAAGAAAAAAGACTTGAAGACTGAAAAAAAAAAGAGAAAGAGAGCAGATGCTCTTCTTTTTTGGTATTTTGCAGCCAAAGAAGAAGAAAATTAATTGAAGCCAAGCAGCAAGATTTTTTTTTTTTATTATTATTATTATTATTTTTTTTTTTGGGGGGGGGCGACTAAAAAAATTCAGGACTGTCATTCCTAAGGAAGTACTGTTGAAGCATCATGTCAGATTTTTAATTTTTTGTTTAATTGCTTTTGCCAAGGTCTTAGAAGAGAGCTTGGTTGCACGGATAGGTCCCAGATTAGCCGATGCATTGGCAGCTAAGCAAGGTAATTTTTTTTTTTTTTTTTTTTTATTTTGTTTCAATTTTGCGCCCTTTGGTTCGCTCTTCCAGTCGACCAGTTGTACAACTCTCGTGACCAAAATCGCTTGATTTCGGACACGCAAAATCACTGTTTCAGTCATTGCATCAAAAGAGGACTTGAATCGATGTCTTTCGATTTGAAAATTTGGCAGAAGCTGATTCAAGTGTTTTTCTACACGTCGCCAAATTTTTGTGATTTTTGAGTTATTTGGTGTGTGTTTGTTAGGGGCCTAGATTTGTCCCCTCTTTTGCTGTGGGGGGGACAAATCTAGCCTCATCTTTCATCCACTTCCTCAATTAAATTGCACTCAAAAACATGCCCACCAGGGCGTGGTTCTCTCAAATCAGTTAGCGCACTTGAAAAATAACAAAAAAAAATGCCCAGCACGGCAACAACAGGCACGAATTTTTGGCGAAAAATCGACGATTCAGACGATTTTCGCCTGAATTAAGTCACGATTCGTCGATTACTCACAATTTACGGAGGCAATCGGAACGAAACTTTGATGGTGGCTGTGCAATGTTTTTACCATACTACAGTTAAAATTTCGAGGCGTTTCAGAAAGTGGTTGCCTAAAACTTTGGGATAAAAAAATACTCTCTTATTGGCCACTTTTTGGTCACGAGAGTTGCACAACCACTCAGTCATGATCCATAAATAGAACGGACGATTTTCTTAGTCTTTGTGCAATGATGGCGACCCAAATCATAAGAAATGCAACAAATTACCAGAAAAATGCCAACCTGATGTTGAAATGGAGCCCTGTTTTTTGTTTGATAACGACTTGGTTGTTAATTGGAGAATTTCACATGGTGGTGTTAATTTCTTCCCCCCCCCTTTTTATTTTTTGAAGTCAAACAAGGTTATTTAGAAGGGGTGTGTTGTTTTTTTTGTGTGCGTGTGTTTTTGCAGGGGAACAAGTCAAAGAGCTGTCAGGTTTGCTGTTGAGCGTCGATCGATATTCCACTCTGGAGCAGCTGTATGCATCTGCGAGAGCCGCCCAATTCAAAGAAATCGTTCAAACTTTGGCGGCGGGTTTGGAGGCGCCATCCACAACCCCTGCTGGTTTTTCTTCCTTGCTTTCCGATTGTCAAGTAATGAAAAAAGCTTCTGCAGCTTCTGTTTTTGTTTTTGTTTTTTTTTTGGGGGGGGGGAGGGGTTCCGTGTCAATGCAACTGCCGTCTGCTCATCTTAGAAATTTATTATTATTAAGAAAAAGTAAAAAAAACTGTCAAAAAGAAAAGAAATCAAGTGTATCTCGCGTTGTTTTCGTGTTTCAGTGTTTAATATGGAACCTTGAAAAATGGTTTCATGAGGATATAAACACATTTACACTAAATATACACATGAATGCCTAACGTAATTGAAGCATTCATTCATTCATAAATATATATATATATATACACGCTTGTATATATTGTATTGAAGCCCGAAAGCCTCAAAAAGCAGGGAGCAAGAAGAAAAATCCATCCATTGATGGGTTGATTGGCTAACTAAATAAAAATATATTTTTTTTGCCTAAATAGGATGGCATTCTGGCAACCGTGGAGAGTGAACTGCAATGGTGTGATTCGGTGCTGCCTGAAAACTCATCAGAGCTCGTCTTACGAATGCTCAAGGTCATTCTGGAAGAAGTGAATGGGTGAGGTGCAACAGGGTGTCATATGTCTGACAATATATATTGTGCGTCTGTTTTCAGTGGATTTCCACAGAGATTCAATGAGTTTTAAGGGTTTTTGTTTGAAGCAATTCGAATGGCATGCCCTTGCATCCTCTCCAAATTCTTCTTTCAGTCAAAATCCCCAGCGATCAATTTCGTTTCGGCTCTTTCCCCCTGTGTTTGACCTTTTTTGTTTGTTTTTTTCATTTCCTGTTTTCTTTTAGAGTAATCCATTCAAGCTTGGCCAGACTGGCCTCCCTCCCCACATCCCTGATGGCACAGCAAACCACGTTGGCATTCTTTCACAGTCTGGCCAGGACTCTGGCTCCAGTGACTGACCTGGAGGGCATCTCAGCAATCACCTCGTTGCTGTTTCAGCCCTTTGAATCCGAAGTTCGGAGATACGCTGTCTTAGAAAAGGAGGAGCTGATTTCAACCGTCGAGAAGTTTTCGTCGGGGGTGGAGGTCATGGAGGGGGAGCGGGAGGTTGGGGTGGAGGCCATGGTTTCGAAAATCGTGGAATCGGTGGGGACGATGTTCAAGGCTGGGGACGAAGCCGTGGAAAGGTGCATGGGATTCACTGGTGAGGATGTGTTGAGGTTTTTTCTGAATGGAAATCACTGATTTGAGTTTTTGGATGCACCGAAAAAAGGAATGCTGGCGGGTTTTTGAGAGAGGGTTGGAGGAAACGATTGGGTTGTATTAGTTAGGTCATTCTAAGGGGACATGTCGGGGGGCGTTTCGCCCTAGGGGTTTAATATTATTAGAATGACTGTTATTTGTGCTGCTTTTTAGGTGGAACAGAGCTGGGGTCCCTCCTCCCTGCAATGGATTCAGCCCTCGATCGATATTACCTGTGGCTGCTGTCCAGCTTGAAAACCATTCGATCGAAGAGTCTGGGTGGGGCTGCAGGGGGGCCGGGCTCCCCGGCAGACATGGCTTCTGTGCTGCAGTTGTTGAGGGTTTCTTGCCGATTGGAGGATCGAATCGGAGACTTGACCAAGAAGCTGCGGGATGCCCTGGTTGGGTTGGCACCCAAACTGAAGGAAGCTGCGTCTGACATAAGGGCCAACCTTTCCGATCTGGCCACCAGCAGGTGCGGTGTATGTATGGATTTCACAAAACGTGTGTGTGTCCAGAATCTGTAGGTGTTATGCTTTACAATTCGATAAGTTGTTTCACGTTACTCCCACCCCCCCCTCCTCCCTCAATTTCAAAATTGGAGGATGTGTTTTTTTGTGAAATTTATCAAATTGGCCAATTTGTTCATTTTACAAAAAAATTACTTTTGCAACCCCCACCCCCTTCCAAAAAAAAAAGATCGTCATGCAATGCAAAATGACTCATCAAATTCGTAAAGCCTTAAAGAATCCTGTAGTGCTGGACATATATATATCAATGGCAAAGATGCACGAAATGGGGTGGCGGCCATGGTCTTTTCTGAATTTCAATTATTGAACGAATGAAGTGAAACAGTTTCGTTAAAAATTGGGTTGTTCTGTCGAAGAGGGGGAACAATAAATTGTTTGATTATTTAAAAAAAACGATCGATTGTTATGCTGTTGGAGTCCATAACGTGGTTTGATTTTTCGATTTATTTTTTTGTTTTTCAGACTGCAAGGGGACCCTGCTAGTTTGAAATCCCTGATCACCTTGGTGAGCGATGCTGAGGCCTTGCAATTTTCAGCCATCCCGCTGTCGGAAAGAGCTCATAACGGATTCAAAGCAGCTTCCGAAGCTTTGGTTTTCGATGTGCTGATGAGAAAATTGAGGGAAAATATGTCCGGTAAAAAAAAAAAGAAAAAAAAAGCAAATTGCATGGGGGAAAACCACCCGGCGACAATATTTATTTATTTAAGTATTTATTTTCTTTCTTTCTTTCTTTTTTTTTTTTTAATTTGGGCCAGTGACTGTAGCAACACTTATCTGAGTTTTCTGTGACCTCGTTTGCATTCCACCTCTAGTTTTATTCAAAATAATGGACACCCTAAAAAAAGCTAAGGGGGGGGGGGGGTGTTAGATTTTGCATTTCACTGAAAATGAACGAAGCAGTACAGTGTATAATGTGTTTGTGGATTTTTCCTAGGACTGGCAAAAATGCCAGAGTGGTCGAAAGGTGCAATGAGCTCCGGTGGGGTCAACCTGCCACAATTCAGTGCCTATGCTTTACCCTATGTGACTTCCAGGTGGGTGCACTCTGCAGTTTTATTTTTACTTCCGTTTTTCTATGTCTGGATGTTTTTTGATCGGATGGACCAGGTCGAAATGCATCCAGGATATTTAAAAAAAGAAAAAGAAAGTGTGTAATTCTATATTTGGGAAGGCTTCTTTTTTTCTGTTTTTTTTTTTCCGCTGCACAGCTTCTTATTTTTTCTGCACACTTCTTTTTCACATGCTGGATTCAGGCTTTTGACTTTTTTTTAAATGAACCATTGTTGCATGTGTCACGTGGTATTTGTTTCATTATTTGAATGCTCGAGTTTCTTGTGTTGGCATGGGTGGGGTATTTCAGCGGAGAATACTTGATGGTTTTACCCCAACAGCTGGAAGCCCTGGTGGGCGGTGAAGGGGAAGAAGAAAAACAACTGGAGGAGGAGGAAGAGCTGGCTGGAATCTGGCTGGACAAGGTACTCCAATCCTTGCCGATCTAAAACCCATCCACCCTGGAATTCAACTCCACCACTCCAGACATCCATCCAAAACCACTGACTACTTTTTCCCCTCAATGTAATTTGATGTTTGTTTGTTTGTTTTTCCCCTCATCGAAAAGTTCCCCGTTTTATTGTTACACTGTGTGTTTCAGATCGTGAGTGGGGCGGCTGAGCTCTACGCGGACGAAATTCTTCAAATCCCGTCTTTGACCGCGCAAGGGTGCGCCCAATTGGCCGCCGACGTTCAGTACTTCGGTAACATCCTCTCTGCCATGGGGTTCGCCCCATCAGAAGACCTCAACATTATCGAAAAGGCGCTGGGGATGTCCACCGAGGAGCTCAAGCAAGCTGCCGGTGTTCTCAATCCGACGGGCAGAGATGTTGTGTGGGTCAGCATGGGGAAAAAAAGAGGGGTGGTAGCGCTGGAAAAGCCTGCCGGAAAGCAATGATTGCTGATGGGAGGGGTTTGGGAGTGCAGGTTGCAACCACCCAATTGGGTGGTGAAAACAGAGGAGGGGAGTTGAATGTATAAATTTGTATTCAGGATGCCGTGGGGGGTATTTGCGACCAACTACAGTTTTTCATTCGCAGGTTAGAAAAGAGTCCTGGTGAAACAGCTTGCAGTTCCGATCGTTGTAAGATAATTGGCATCAGCACTGGAGCGCCACTCTTCCCGAGTTCACGAAACTCTCACATGTTTGTCGCTGATCAGTGTTGTTTTGGGGGGGGATAGATACCGAACACATAAAAACGCCCACTGTGGCATCTCAGTCGCAGCAGCTGAGCTGAAACGAAGGGATGTCACGAAAGGCACTGAAGACTATGTTGAACTTCCAAATCCCACATGTGTGACTGTGCTATCTGCACACCACAGCGAACAAATAAAAGTTGGCCAACTGTGTTATCAAACGATCGAGTGTTGATTCCTTTTTTGCGCTGGCGTCTAGACGTGTGTTTTTTGTCAGTACCTACCTCCCTCCTGTCGCTTTGACTTCACCTTGTGCTATGCTCTTTCCGAGGCTGTTCTTCGTGTTTGTCTCATTCGCAATCGTAACTGCCAAATTGGACTGGGATGAGATCGACGTCGCCGACACTAACGTCGACAAGCATGGCGTGTTGTCTTCCCAAACTGTATTTATAGACGGAAAGGAAGTGAGCGCAGGGTATGCACTGAGCAGACCTATGCGTTATGCGTTAACCACGCGGCGTTGTGTTGTTCGCTGATCGCCTGGACGTTTTCTGCATCCAGATACAAAGACCTGATCAGGAGCGGCGCTGAGGACCCCAGAGGGTCCGGGGCAGTATATGGACAACACCTTGACCAGAATGGAGAGTCCATGCCTGAGGTGAGAGGGCCGCCATACGGCGGCACTGTTTTCGGTGGCGACTGAAAACCAAGATGGATCTTTCGTATTGGACTGTGTCTTCTTCCAACGTTACTCGACGTTACAAAGTGTGAAATTCCGCTGTGCGCACCCAGATCAGCGTCGATTCCAAAGGACCCCGAGGTGGACGTAATAAGTCTACCATCGATGTTAGCCACAGCCCCGACTTCAGCAGCTTGCTCCAGGTTGGGGACAAAATTTTCATGCTCACCCACTTCGAGTTCCCCAACCCGGGATCCACCTACTTGGTTGAGCTCAGCCAGGACAACGACACAGGAATCTTGACAGTCATGGGGTACGCATCTTGTTTTGCACAGTTGCAGGCCACCTTTTGACCCCAACTTGCACTGATGAATCTCCCATGCCCAGCTAGTCACCATGCATGCTGTGGCATTTCGAGGATGGATCCTCATGTGCATCTCCATAGGGAGATGTAAGAATTGAAGGGACATGATATACATGATATATGGTATAAATGCGCATATGTGACACTATTATAGGTTTGAGCCCATTGACTGGTCTAGATTTGGTGGCCTGTGGGCCCCATGTGCTGGCTCCGTTTCCCCCTGGGGAAGCCACTTGGGATCTGAGGAGGGTCCTCCCAATGCTAAAGAGATGCTTGTTGAATCCATGGAGGTGATCACAACGAATGAATGCCTAGCAAGGACTCTCTCTCTTTGGATCAACCTCAACGTTTTCACCCTGGGTGTGTGTCTGGACCCTCAACCCCTCTTGTTAATTTCTTGCAGGAGTGGGATGCCTTGAAGACAAATGGAGATGACACCACCCCACGGGGGACTGAAAGCATGCTGAGGTACTTTGGGAAGTACCCCAACGAGTTGACGGCCGAATATTTGAACAACTTCAAGCCGTACAACTATGGATACCCATGGGAGGTGAAGGTCAAGGAGGATGGCTCCTACACCAACGTGAAGCACTACTCCATGGGAAGGACTTCCATTGAGCTCCCATATGTGATGCCAGACAAAAAGACTGTATACATCACCGATGATGGGCTCAACAGGGTTCTCACCATGTTTGTGGCCGAAAAGTGAGTTTGCATTCCAGGGTTGAACGCATGCATGATGTGCCTGTGCACGACTACTGTAGATAAATGGATGCTTTTCTTTGCCAGGGAGGAGGACTTGACCTGCGGTAGGCTGTACGCAGCCAAAGCCACCCAGAAAGACGGGGACGGTGGCGGCATTTTCGACATCGAGTGGATCGAGCTCGGCGAGTCTGCATGTGATGACGACTTTGCCGAGCTGGCAGGCAAGATGTCGTTCGACGACATTTTTGAGTATCAGGATGCCAAGAACGCAATCAAGAAGGAGGACATGTGCCCGTATGGATTCACTGTTGTGAATACGGATGTCGACTGGGAGTGCTTGAAAGTGAAGGAGGGCATGGAGCAGTTCGCCTCGAGGTTCGAGACGAGAAGATATGCTGGCATGCTAGGCGCCACCACTGAGTGGAATAAATGGGAGGGGATCACTTACTCCCCCAGGAGGAGGAAGCTCTACACTGCGATGTCCTTCATTGCAAAGGGAATGGAGGGGTCCAGGAGCAACGGAGTCAAGAATGACAAGTATGTACACGGGCAACACATTGTGTTGAACACACCCATCTTAAAATCTATGTTGACCTTTTGATGAATTGGACGCTCCGAAGGGGCATTCATCACTCGAGCTCGCAAAATTCGACCTACAGTTGAATCTAGTTTGTCTTTTTGCAGGTTTGACATTGGTGGAAGCAACCACATCGATTTGGCGTATAATGATTGCGGTTGCGTGTATGTCATGGATGTGGACGACATGTACTGGGCAGAAAAAATGTACCCGCTCATCTGTGGAGTGCCGATCACGGGCGATGAAAACAACAGATGCGATTTGGTAAAAAGCCCATAAAATTACCCTTCTGTCGACAGCAAGAACCTCTGTAGATATGCAGGCGTAGAGTTTTCCTTTGGATGGTTTCCACTGGACGCCACCCAAGGTCATAAAAAATCCTATGTGTGGATGTTGGGTGTTTACAGGATAGCATCGCCAACCCAGACAACGTTGCAATGGTGGAGGAGCACGATGGGTTGTTGATCGGAGAGGACACCAGGCGCCACCAAAACGACGTCGTGTGGTACTACGATTTAAAGACAAACGACATGAAAAGAATTTTCTCTACACCATACGGGGCAGAAACAACAGGGCCTTTCTGGTATCCCGACATCAACGGGTGGTCCTACATGATGGTGGTTGTTCAGCATCCATACGGCGAATCCGACAGAGAAAAGCGATATGATCCTGCTGCTACTGGCATTGAAGGGTACATCGGCTATATTGGACCTATCAAAGCTGAATACTCGCTTTAAAAAGGGCGCTCGTCACAAATGTCGATCAGGGATGCTGCATCATGATGTCTGATTCCTTGCCCAAGTTTTTTTGTGGGTTTCTGTGGACTATATTTTATCGCATAACCCACAATTCTGGCACCAATTGATAATCTTAGTTTGAAATATTTGAGAAATTCTGATGAGTTAATATGATGATTGTTTTGGGGATGGTAAAACCTAAGTGTAGAACAATCGATATTGATCGATAATTCAATCTAAAGAAGAGGTAAATTATTCCGATCAGTTTTGGTTTTAGTGTCATATACAGGAATAGATCGGGGGGAGAGCATGAGTATTGGAATTGTATATACGGAAACGCAATGGATCATTGTTTTGTTTTTCGCAAGTCATGATACTGTAAAAGAAAAATCCAGCATCCAATATTATACATTGTATGGAATTGTGTGTGTGTCAACTGATGCCCAGAGTGGAGTGCAATCAAAATTCTTCACGAGTAGAGCTCGTTTTTCTCCTCACAGTCGGTCAACCCAACGTTGATATCCTCCACATTCCATAGGATAAGATATTCCCACAACAGATATGATCTCATAAATCCCTTTGCGCTGCTGTGCAAAAAGATGGTCCATATACGTGAAAGTTGCATCTTCCAGGGCCCCCAAACTTACTGACGGTGCAACAATACATCCCTAATAGGGATGTTGCGCAAAACTACGTAGCTCCCAATTTACGCAGCCACGTCACGTACGACAGCGTAGTTTCGCGGAAATTTTCACGGATGCTGACAAGGATCCGTTGTTAAACGGAGTCCTGTTTGAAAAGAGTCAAAATACGTACGTAGAAAACCTGTATTTCAGCTGTATTTTTTACCTGTATTGTATATTCTGTAGCACTGTCCTTTGGAATAGGGACCCCCACCGGGGGTTCTCAGACCTGACAGGCCTCAGAGCTGTGGGGGTGGTGAGAACGCGTTCGTACGAAAGTTGCACCCTTCAATTGGAGCTTGCAAGCTTTCGAGGGGATTTGCAAAGAAAAAAGATTGCATTGGAAATAGTGCGCTGCACTTTGCACGTGTATCGCAGCGTAACCAATGACCCAACGGGCTTGAGAAGCGCGTGCTGATTCCAGAGAAGTCCCCTGGTTTACTGATGGCGGGCGAATTGATCATGTGACTCCGGCGCCCGCTGGAGGGAGAGGTGTCCATTGTTGGTCATCCTCAGATGCGCATCGTTCTGTCTCGCTTTATTTTGGGCAAAGAAATATTCCTTCCACAGGTTCTGCGTCTGCGTCAACTGCGCGGTATCTCTTGATGATTCCACGAAATATTCCCTGAACCAGCATCACCCAGACCTGTACATAAGCCCCTTATTCACATGGTTTGTTGTCTCCCAATCGTCTGCCGCCTCCCTCAACACCACACTATGGTCGTTTCGAGACTCTTCTGCGCGTGCCTGCTCGTGGCAATAGTAACTGCCAAATTGGACTGGGATGAGATCGACTTCGCTAACACTAACGTCGAGAAGCACGGCGTTTTGTCTTCCCAAACTGTCAATATAGACGGAAAGGAAGTGAGCGCAGGGTATGTATCGGAAGCTTTCCTTGTGTTTCGTCTCGAGGCAGAACCTTCTCGTTGTGGCGTTCGTTGATCTCTGGGGATGCGGTCCGCCTCCAGGTTCAAGGACTTGATCCGGAGCGGCGCTGAAGACCCCAACGGATCGGGGGCAGTGTTCGGACAACACCTTGACAAAAATGGCGAGACCATGCCTGAGGTGAGAGGGCCGCCACGCCGGCACTGTTTTCGGTCGGCACGGCCGCGTATGGAAACTGTGTGTGGAACTGAGATTCTGGAAGCCGATTCAAGCGTCTCCGACCGTTACGTGATGTAAGGGTGCGTTTAGATTTCCTGTTTGCATCCAGATCACCGGCGCCCTGGACCCTGAAGGACCCCGAGGTGGACGTAATGAGTCTACCATCCATGTCAGTCACAACCCCGACTTCAGCAGCTTGCTCCAGGTCGGAGACAAACTTTTCATGCTCACCCACTTCGAATTCCCCAACCCGGGATCCACCTACTTGGTTGAGCTCAGCCAGGACAAGGACACAGGAATCTTGACAGTCATGGGGTACGCATCTTTTTCTTGCACATGTATATGTGTCTGACATGCAACCAGAGGAAAGACAAAGTGCACTGATCTCTAATGAATGTCATCATCAGGATGGAGAAGTAAGAATTCACATAATTGAAGGGACATGATGAATTATTATGGCTATGTTACACTGCAGGTTTGAGCCCATTGACTGGTCTGAATTTGGTGGTCTGTGGACGCCATGCGCTGGCTCGGTTACGCCCTGGGGAAGTCATCTGGGTTCTGAGGAATACCCTCCCAATGCTAAAGAGATGCTTGTTAAATCTATGAAGGTGATCGATGACATGGAGTGAATGCCAAGCACTGCCTTTTGATAACAACTTGAGATTTGGATCAACGTCAATGCTTTTTACCCTGAGTGTATGTCTTCACACTCAACGCCTCTTGTTGATCTTTGGCAGGAGTGGGATGAATTGAGGAAAAACAAAGAAGATAGCACCCCACGTGACACTGAAGAGATGCTGAGGTACTTTGGGAAGTTCCCTGACGAGTTGAAGGCCGAAGATTTGAACACCTTCAAGCCGTACAACTATGGATACCCATGGGAGGTGAAGGTCAAGGAGGATGGCTCTTACACCAACGTCAAGCACTACTCGATGGGAAGGACTGCCATTGAGCTCGCATATGTGATGCCAGACAAAAAGACTGTGTACATTACCGATGATGGACTCAACAGGGTCTTCACCATGTTTGTCGCCGAAAAGTGAGGTTCCTTATGTCTGCGGGACGAAATCGACGAGCGTTGTGCGTTACTTTGCTACGCTGAGCAGTTGTGTTTTTTTGTCGCGGGTCATCACGTGGGGTCGCACCCAGAGCGGCACCTCTAATAACGCAGTCGTCCAGCGATGGAGTGCGTGCGTCATGCACGAATAATCGTCTCTACCCTTTTCCCACCACCAAGGTCAATCCTTTCCTTCTGCCTTTCAGGGAGGAGGACTTATCCTGCGGGCAGCTCTACGCCGCCAAAGTCACCCAGAAAGACGGGGACGGCGGCGGTATCTTTGACATGGAGTGGATCGAACTTGGCGAGTCTGCATGTGATGACGACTTTGCCAAGATGACAGACAAGATGTCGTTCGACGACATTTTTGAGTATCAGGATGCCAAGAACGTAACCAAGAAGGAGGATATGTGCCCGTCTGGATTCACCGTCGTGAACACGGATGTAAACTGGGAGTGCTTGAAGGTGAAGGAGGACATGGAGCAGTTCGCCTCAAGGTTCGAGACGAGGAGATATGCTGGCATGTTGGGTGCCACCACTGAGTGGAATAAATGGGAGGGGATCACCTACTCCCCCAGGAGGAGGAAGCTTTATACCGCCCTGTCTGCCATCGAGAAGGGAATGGAGAGCTCCAAGAGCAAGGGAGTGAAGAATGACAAGTATGTACATGTGCAACACACCCATCTTAGAATCTATGTTTATCTTTTGATGAATTGGATGCTCCGAAGCAGCAGATATCCCAGTCTGAAAAATGCTGAACCTGAAATTGCTTCTTGCAGATATGACATTGGTGGAAGCAACCACATTGATTTGTCATACAATCCTTGCGGTTGTGTGTATGTGATGGATGTGGATGACATGTACTGGGTAGAAAAAATGTACCCGCTCATCTGTGGAGTGCCGATCACTGGCGATGCAAACAACAAATGCGACTTGGTAAAAAACAGACAAAATTCCCTTCTGCTGCACCCCAATGCATCTCTTCATCGGGAGGTCTTGACAATCAAAGAATGTTCCTTTTGGTAGTTTCCCCTGGATCTCATCTAAGGCTGTCACAAATCCAATGTCTGGCTGATGGTTGTTTACAGGACGGCATCGCGAACCCAGACAATGTTGCAATGGTGGAGGAGCATGATGGGCTGTTGATCGGAGAAGACACCAAGCTCCACCAAAATGACGTCGTGTGGTACTATGATTTGAAGACGGGCGAAAAGCATAGAATTTTCTCCACACCATACGGGGCAGAGACCACCGGGCCTTATTGGTATCCTGATATCAACGGATGGTCCTACATGATGGTGGTGGTTCAGCATCCATATGGTGAATCTGACAAAGAGAAGCGATATGACCCTGCAGCCACTGGCATCGAAGGATACATCGGCTATATTGGACCCATCAAAGCTGAATACTCGCTCTGATGAGATTTCAGGGATAAGCTGAAAGCATGTGCAGGTTGCTAGTTTTTTTGCTGTTTCGAAATCGATGGATTTTGGTCTTTGGCAGTGTCGGATATATGGATGCTAGATTTTCTAATTCCTGATCAAGCGATGGCGTTACTGCATGATGCTGCATGGTAACCTCCCCATCTGAATTTTTTAGTCTTTTTTTTGAAGAATACTGGAGTGTGGAACCCACACTTCTATGGAAAGAATTAGTTTTTTTGATCGGTGAGGTGTCGTGGTGGTGAAGATTTTGGGGGTGGGGAAATTGTAGTGTAGCAAGGGTCGATTATGCTCACCAGTTTTGGTTGGAAGGATGATGCTTGTTAGCTTAGATAAGGGGAGAAGTTGCATCATGGGCATGCTTAAAAAATCATTGGCTCACATTTTTCTTCACAAACCATACTTCTGTAATTATATTTGCATTGTCAATCACAATTGGATAAAAAACTGCCAGTATTGATCTCAGAACATGCATACATTGATGTGTCCAGTTTGTGTTCTAATAGCCAAATCCATGACGATTGATGAAAAACATCTTGACCTTTTGTGCATGGGGTTCATCAGTGTGAAATCCTGAAAACATCACAGACCACCAACTCTGGTTTCCTTGGGTGTCTGGAGTATGAAGTGGGTTGATAATGATGTCACTTCAAAAAGGAATGTGTTAAGTTCAGCTTCCTCTAAAATCATTTTTTCGACAGAGAATATAACCTGCAAAACATGTATCACTGCATCCCAGATGGCAAGTGTCCTTGGTTGCGGCAGAACCAGCAAATGTCATCCATGTTCCATCTCACCGACGCTACAAAACTTTAGCAGAAAGAATTACTTCCCCAACGCCACCACAGATTTCTGGAGTCTGACTTTGCCGGAGACGAAAAAATGGGGCTGATCGAAACCACAATCGATCTTCATGGGATTCGATTGGAAGCTCCCCCACCGACGCAATAACATACCTACGTCAATGGAATGCCGTACATTTTCACCAACAGAAAAAAAATGCCAAATGTCAACACCAACTTTCATTGGCGATTTAAATCATCCACAAGGTCACAGAATTTCTCTTCTCGTCAGTCACCCAACAATATCTGCTGCATGTCGATCCCTAAAAACGGTATCTGCAAGCAGGAAAAATATAACCATAGCCGAAAAAAAAAAACAAAAAAAACACATCCCCTTTCTTTTAATCTAAATCTCCCTGTGCCAACGTTCGTTTTCATCCAAAATCAGTAAAATGTGGTCAACAACAAACCCCAAGCCCCCCCTGCTCCAACTCCAACTCCGCCTGCTATAGAAAACTTGAACTTCCTGGAGGTAAAATCCACCACCAACCCCGGCCATTTGTCCCCTCTTTACTTTTTTCTTGCTTATTGTTTCTTTTCCCCAAATTAACACCATCTGTTTGTTGAATATTGACACTTTCCGCCCAGAGTCGACCTCCCAAATGCAGCCCTCCACAACCCAGTCCGAAAAACTCAACCCAGCAAAAAAACCCAACCCAGCCAGCATCTCAGATTTCACAATCATTATTTTGGTTCAATCGTTTCGTTCCGGCTAGGAGGGCTGTTCATAACCATAACTAGCAAATCATCTGCTAGGAGTTTGATTCTTTTGCTCGCCCTATACCAACCTCCCGTCGCTACACCGACCCCCCCCCAAAAAAAATCAAGGCAAAATTTCGCCACCTCCCGTTTCAACTTTTCTCAGTTTGAATTCACCGAGCTGCTCCCTAATGCAAGAATCGTTTCCTCCCCAATGTGGCAAAAATCTACCCCTCCAAAAATAGAATTAAAAAGCGGCGAGCCGAAGGACTCTCCCTGCCTAGCACCAGAATCTATAAATAGAATCGAATTCAATACTTCGTCAACAAGGAGAATTCATCGTCCTCCATCACTCGAACCTCCTTGCACCCCGGAATGTGCTCCTTCACCGCCTCCAGCAGCTTAGCCCCCTCTTCCCTCTTTTCCTTCGACAGCGGGACGTAAGGCAACCTGAACACCGGTTTGACCAGCCCACACATCGCCAGCGCGGTGTTCACCGCAATGGGGTTGGGTTCGCAGAACAACCAACCCATCAAACTGTTCAGGCTCTCCGCAAGCTCATAATCGGCCGAGCCATGCATGAGCTTCGAAAACAACCCAGGAATCAGGTTGCTGGTGACCGAAACCACACCAGCCGATCCAAATTTGTGCCGGCCTTCGTGAGCTTCATCGTCGTTGCCTGACCAGCAAGAAACATTCTGGGATTGGTAATTGGCTATCCTTTCGTTTCCGGTGCATTCCTTAACCCCCAGGAAATTGGGATGGGATGCCAGCGACATGATCACTTCGTCTGGGATGTCTTGCCCCGTTCGCCCAGGGACGTTGTAAATCATGGCCGGGCCTTCGTCCAGCACCACTTTGAAGTGGGGAGTCAAACCATCTATGGAGGTTTTCCCGTAGTAGGGGTTGATCTGAAGGGAGGCATCCATCCCCACGTTGAAGCCCTGTTCGGTGGCATGCCAAGCTTCGTGGGTGCTGTTACTCCCGGTGTTGCCAATTACGTTCACCCTCCCTCGGAAAATGTTGGTGGTGTGGGCGATCAGCATGATGTGCTCGTCCCAAGACATCAAGTGCCCCTCCCCGGTCGTTCCCCCGATAATCAGTCCCTCCACGCCGTTGTTGATTTGCTCCTCGACGAGCGCGTCGAATGCGTCCAAGTCGAAACGACCGGACTCCAGGTAGGGCGTTTTGATGGCGGTGATGAGGGCGCTCTCCTTCACGGTTTTCAAGGGGGACTCCCGAGTGGATGGGGCTTCGGGGGTCGACACCGCGCCCGCGCGCAACGTACGACCGACCTTGCATCGAGGCACGCGCGACTTCGCACCAATCCCTCCCAACTCGCTTCCTCTGCACAGCGACATGCTTTTCATACGTGCGACGATGTCTTAACCGCTGCTTGACGTGCCTTGGAACGAGTGTTGCCTGGTCTGGAGGTCGACACGCGCGGAAAAATAGTCTGGTTTTGGCCTTGGTTTTTTCTGCGCGAGCCGCGAGCGAGAATTGGAAGACGTTGACGTGGTAAGCCCAACCCACCGTACAGATTGTTTTTTCAATCAACAGTTAATGAATGTCTGATCGGTGGTCGATCGTTTGGCGGCAGTTTCGTGCAGCGGTTGGGGAAATCAGTGGTGTCAACCTTTCCACAAGGAAATTATAGGTGGTCCCAGAAGCTAGTAGTGAAAAATCAATATTCACTCATTTGCATAGTGGATGGGGCTTCCTCATGAGGCTTTCAGCCACGATGTCATATCTTTGAGATTTAAATGCTAGGTTCCCAGTGTCAGAACCCCTACTAAGACATCGATTCTTGTCTTTTTGATAAAAATCGTGGCGAAAAAAAAAGGCCACACCACACCATCACACATCCTCTGCTGAAACACTGGCTATATATACTGATACATGTCTCAATTCCTGCATGAAAAGGTTTGATGGATGCTTGATTTCATTGGTAGCACTCTATCAGTTCGCAGCCGATCACCCTCCATCCAAGCCGTGCCCTGATTGCATCCATCCTTTTCCGCTGAGCGTCGAAATCTGTGATCGGCTGCTGAATCGGGTAAATGTACTTCACTTTGCCTGCTCAAAATTATTTTTGGAAAACAGAAAACACACTAAGATGAAACACTAAACCTTGGACATTCACAAATCTTGCTCTGGGATGTATCGTGTCAAGCTTCCGTTGAAGGTCGACATCGTCAGTTTCGCAAGAAGCAACTCTATTTGAATAACTAAATGGGGGGTGACCCCACCACTTGATGGGAAAACCGTCCCCAGCGGGATCCGAACAGCCACCAACCAACAGGGGGTCATTCCTGGACCTTGGATTGCTCCTTCCCCCCCCCCCGAATTCTTCTTTCGGATTTGGACAAAAACAGTGATGCTGTCCCGTTGCTCCTACCAGCGATTGCCCGATATGTTACGAGGGGCCCTTCGATATCTCCTTCCCAATTTCTGCTGGCTGTCGTATCAGGCTTCACGAGAAATTCGACGGTGTCTTTACCGAATGGGCCGTCCACCCAAAACGCAATGTACTGTTTTTCATCCACCGACTTCAAAGCGACCAGCTCCGAACCTGTTTCGAAAAGCATAAAGAACTTGTTCCTTCTTTCTGGATATATATTCTTTTCCTTCAGATGTATTACATCAAGGATGGAAGCTCCCCCCCCCACCAAATTCACAGTGGAAAATTGAGAAACCCACTTCCACCCCATTGCTGATGATCGAATCAGCTTTTGCTGCCACCATTGCCAAAGCATGAAAGTAAAACGGGTCGTTTTTTCCCGTTCTTGCAACATCCGGTTGAAACTTTTTCGGGGCATGCTCCCGGGTTTGACAGACATGTGGAATGTCGGTCACACATCATACTAAACCCTACCCCCCTTCCCTCTTTCATGTCAGACATGGGAGCATGCCCCTGGTCACTCTCGACTCAAAATGTTAATAATGAGAAGCTTCCAAGGGGGACACTCACCAGGACATGTCTGTGGCACAGCATCGATGATTCTTTCGACGGTTGCGTCGATTGTGGCAGATCCTGACCTCCATGCAGGTCCATAAGTCTTGTTCAAGCTTCCAGTAGATATGCAATTGGGATTCACGCTGGTAGGACAGCCACGGATGCTCCTGAGTGTGTCAAAACCAAAAAACAATTGTTTTATTTTTACAAAATTAAATCATCCTTCCATCCAAAATGCCAGAATCTATGCATGGACCTGGTGCAGTTATGTAAACACATACACACACATTTTTATAGTGGTTTGAAGTTTCACCAAACACAGTTTTTGCATTGGTTGAGGGGCGACTCCACTTTAGTCATTACGTGAGGCGTAACAGGGAGCGTAACGTTAGCCACACTCGGCGAGCTTACAAGTTGAGGAGCATCGAACTGACCCGTTGAGGGGGCCGAATTCGATCTTGTCGGCGGCGTCGATCTGTTCCGACATCGCTTCAGCGACGTCCGTGCCTAAGAAGCGCGACCCGATCAACACCGCTCCCAACCCCAGAACGCTTCGCCGACCGAATTCGCTAGATCCTTGACGTCCAGCGGCGAACGCGTCGAATTTCGCTCGTTTTCCTGGCACCTCGCATTTCAACGTCGGGGCTTGTCGAGGTGTTGCGTGGGAAAGCATCGTTTCGGGCCAGGACTGTTGTTGGTATGGTGCTTTTTCTTTTCGTCTTTTTTGGTTGGGTGGTGTAGAAAGAGGGGGTGAGTGTTCAATTCTGGTAGGGCGTGTCTGACATTGAATCCTACGATTCGTAATTGAACGCCTTGACAATGCTGCCGATGTGTCGAGTGGAAAAGAGGAAGAGTGAGGTCAGGGTTTCCGCTGAGTTTTTAGCAGAACCGACACAGCTCTGTTTTTTTCTCTCTCTTTTCGTTTCTTTCTGGCCTCGTTACGCAACCCAGCTTTCCCAACTCTCGAATCCCGTTCGCGTGAAGACGATATGGCGGCGCGCACACCGATGCCCCCCCAGCGGGCTGGCAACCAGCAAATCGAGCAGCTGGTCCTGGACGTGACGGTGCCTCAGAACCGCGAGCGCGCATTGCTGGAGTTGAGCAAAAAGCGGGAGAGCTTCCCTGAGCTGGCGCCTTATTTGTGGCATTCGTTCGGAGTGATTTCGGCATTGCTCCAGGAAGTGGTTTCTGTCTATCCATTGCTGGTGCCCCCCGCCACTGCGTTATCCGCCCAAGCGTCGAACCGTGTATGTAACGCTCTGGCGTTGCTTCAGTGCGTCGCCTCTCACCACGAAACTAGAGGGCTGTTCCTGCAAGGTTCGTCTTGTTTCAATTTCGCATCCGTTATTTGAAGTTGGGGATAATGTAGCTGGAAGGGATGTCTAGGTTTTTTTGATTTTGCACTTCTTTCTCTTATTGAGCGCTTTTGGGTTAATTCTTGGGAGGAAACGGTGACTGGCCTTCCAACCTCGCTGTTAAAAGGAGTTTATTTATTTTCCAAAACGACTTCTGAGATATGAGCAGGGTCTCCAGGGAAAAGAAAAAAAACACACCAGAAAAAACCTAGTCCTTTTTTCCTCTTGCATTGTGTTGGAAAGAAAAAAAAAAGAAGAAGAAGAAGAAGAAGAAATTTTTTTTGTCTTTGGATTAACATGATCGGTTGTCGATTGGGTCCAAAAAATTGGTCGATGCATCGGGATGTGCCTTTTTTAAAAAAACCATTGCCCTACCCCTGCACATCCCAGACAACCCTTCAAAATAACCAGCCATCAATGCTTTTATTTATTCGGTCACAAAACCAGGAGAGGATGAATTTTAAATCCTTTATTTTTTGCCTTTCTTTGCTGAGGGTCCCTTTTTTTGTGTGTGCGTGTATAGCCCATTTGGTTTTGTACGTCTATCCTTTCCTGAACACCACTGACACCAGCCGACCCTTCGAATACTTGAGGCTGACCAGCTTGGGTGTGGTCGGAGCTTTAGTCAAGGTAGGAACAAAAACCATGCATGATCTTATTGAGCTCATTTGGTTACAAATAAAAGTTATACTATTAATAATTTTTATTGTAATTAAATAGTATGTTTAGATTTTACTTGGTTAAAAATCTCCCCCCCCCCCAACCATGCGCAATAAACTGTACAAACTGTGGCATCCCGAAGGAGGGCAGGAAATGCCATCGATCGCTGCAGCCCATCCACAAATCGCGTTTTATCAATTTTGTGTTGAAAATTATTTGCGAAGGCAAATCGCCAGTACCAGTGTTTTCGAAAGCAGATAGGCATGAATGCCTGATCGATAATGCAATCTTAGTTATTTTTATTTTTTAAATTCATGTATTTATTATTCACATTTTTATTATTCAGCGCTGTAATGGGCTGGTCATCAGATGCATTCATCAATTCCTATTATTAAAAGTTACTCCATTCAGGAGTCGACCCGAAAGAAATTCCTTAACCTCATCAAGTTTTTATCAAACAGAGAATTATTGTCTGGCTGGGTAACACCCGAATTTTTTCATTGGGTGCAGGTGGATGACCCCCACGTGATTAATTTCCTTTTGGCCACTGAATTCATCCCCTTGTGCCTCCGAACGATGGAAACGGGGACGGAGCTGTCCAAAACGGTTTCCACCTTCATTCTCCAAAAAATCCTTCTCGACGAAGTGGGTTTGCACTACATTTGCGCCACCACGGAGAGGTTCATGGCGGTTTCGGACAGCCTGTCTCAAATGGTGAACATTTTGTTCGATCAGCCCTCCACGCGACTGCTGAAACACATCATTCGGTGTTACTTGAGGCTGTCGGACCATGCCAGAGCCCGGGAGCTGCTGATAACTTGCCTGCCTGCGTTGCTGCAAAACGAGCAATTCATTTCTTGTCTAAAATCGGATGCTACCACAAGGAGGTGAGAAGCCTGTGCAGTTTTCCTCTTTTTTTCGGCAGGTTCTCCTTCTATTTATGCTGGTTTTCCTTCTATTTTCTGCTGGTTTTCTTTCTATTTTCTGCTTGTTTTCCTCTTTTTTCGGCTGGTTTTCCTTCTATCCTCTGCTTGTTTTCCTCTTTTTTTAGGCTGGTTTTCCTTCAATGGAAATTGAATCATTTTGAAGTGCAGCTAGGATGCGAGAGAGAACAAAAAAAAGACCCACCGATTCTTCTGTAGATTTTTATGGTGGTGTGAACCAGAAGATTTAACTTTGCTGTGTGTTTGTGTTTCTTTTTTTCCCCAGGTGGCTGACTCAACTGCTTGGGAGGGTCAATCGTGGAGAGGCCGTTCAAAGAATGTCGCTTGGTGGGGGTGTGCCGATGCCAGGGATGTGATTTTTTTTTTTTGAAAACCAACCAAGGCAAAAAGAAGAAAAGGAAGAAAAAAACAATGCAGATATTGTAGATGCCGATCGGACTTGTTTTTTTTTTCTTTCTTCCTCCGTTTTCCTCCGAAATCCATCACCACCAAAAAAAAGCAGGAAAATTAACAGGTGCAACAGAAAAAAAACACTCTCATTTAACCAAAAAAAAATCATCATAAAATCGAAATAGAAGAAACAAGAGGGAAAGAAAGGGAAAAAAAAAAGGGAGAACGAAAACGGGGAATTTTTTTGTTTTAACCAGAGGGAGAAAAAGCTGGAAAATGAAAAAAAAAAGATGACAAAAAATATGTATATATTGAACAGGGAAATGGAGAATTGCTTAGTTTCATAGACATAATGTGGATAAAGCCCAAGGTTTTTTGTTTTGTTTTGAGTTTTCTTTTTCCTTTCGTTGATAAATTATATAGACATAAGAGAATTCCCAACAAATGCCGAAAAGAAAATTGGGGGTGGCACAAGAAAAAGGCGGTTATTCTCACATAAGCCTTTTTTGGTGTGTGTTTTTTTTTTCGATTTTTTTTTTATTTTACTCATAAAGAACAGTGCTATGGAAAAGAGGGGGGGGGGGGGAAGGATATTGATGGTTGAAATTGTCATGGAATTCGGAGTTTTCTTTTTTTTTTTTCTTGGTGTAAAAAAAAAACAAAAACTGCTGAACGGAGATGGTTCGAAGCAGTCGGGTTTTTTTACTAAAGGTTCATAAATTCAGCGCACAAGGTTGTGGGGATCTGGTTGGGTGTTTTTTAAATTGGGTTAATGATTTCCTCTCAGTTTTTTGCAAACCTTTCCAAGCAGCATGTTGTATCGTGAAGTCAGTATAATGTCCGCTCATTTTCTTGAGCAAAAAAATTTCAACTTGTCTCACAATTTGTTTCTTTTTGTTTGTTTTTTCTGGAAAGTTGCTGTACCAACACGAATTGAAAATCGACACACCATTATGAATATGCAGTCGTCTCAGGTTTTCCCCCCTGGCGAATCCACCAAGTCTATATTAATCTGTTTTCGAACTGCATCCAAGTCGATTACGCAAGGTTTCCTCAAAACAGGAAAATGGTGCAGGCAGGAGGCAGGAATAGAACCAACAGCCCAACGGAAAAAGTTACTGTTCCTCAGCCGCGCGCGCTTGTGCATATTTCGATCCAAACTTCTGGAAAAATCTGAAAAAAGTCGTCCAATTCACCAAAAGCAGAAGGGTGAGGATGCTTCCCCCCAACAACGTGTCAGTACGTCGTACCAATCACGTGATTCGAGGGGAATTTGGTGACGTCTTTTGCGGATTCTTGAACGACCTGCCCGACCTGCGTGGGTCGAATCGTATTACGAGAGCGGAGTTTCACACTTGCTCCCTTTTTTTTGTCCAACTTTGGACAAGGGCAAGAAAAAAACAAACGACCAAGAGAACGCGCGTCACCTTTCTTGTCAAAAACCCCGCGAAACTGGAAGCGCCAGCGACAACCCGGAATCCGCGACGGAATGGGCAGCCATCCAAAATAAGCGAAAATGCTTACTGGGGTTCACGCTTTCTCGTCCAGTTCCTACTGGGGGTGGAACTGGTGGGGATTTGCGGTTCTAGTTGGGCTGCTCTTCCTTATCAGGCATGCTTCTTTTCTTTTTCCCCCCAATCCCCCAGCTGCGACAACGTTCGTGATTTTCGAGTGACCAAGGAAATTGGCCAGTATTTTCGACCGTGTGTCGGGTTGACGACCGTTAATGCTTGACTTTGGACAGATGCTTTCGTCTGGTGGACGTGGTGCTCAGGGCGGCCTTCAGTTGGGTGCTGAAACCATGGCTCCTCCATCGCGACGTCTCGGCTGTGTTGTGGAGGCCGCGCCAAGGTCAGTAGTTTGCCTTTCCCCGACGAGGTGCAGTACTGAAAGTCAACGATTGACTCGCGTGCGGGAATCCTTTCCAAGGATTCAGAAACTTGGGCCCTTGTTTGGTTAGAGCGCGCTCGACTGTCGCTCGCCGCTGGAAGGAAACTGAGGTTGTATGACAAGGGCGGTGGTGGAGCCTGGTCATTCGACTGCACAATTTCTTTATGCCAAAAAAGGAATCAACCTCTGCAAATTTGATATTTGGCAAATTGACACATTATGCCAGATGTGCTGCATGATCAGATCAAATATGTTGAAATCAACATTGCATCGAGGGCTTTTATTCTTTTCTGGAGGTTCGGACATGGAATATGCAATAGATTGTTGAATGTGATTGGGACTTCCCAGGAGAACATCCTCCTGGAAACCAAAAAAAGAAAAAGCTAAAAAAAAACCATAGCTGATCAGAATGGAGGTTTTGGAAGACTGTGCTTGAGCGACCTGTTCTGGATTGTCGCAATCAGGTGTGCTGAGGCTGGTGGATGTGGAATTATCATCCGAGGCCATCGCTGGTCTGGACTTGCCATTCTCATGCACCACAGGTGGGGGTTTGAATCGATACGCACAAGCAACAGGAAAAGTTTTTTTCTTTTTTTCTGGGGATGTTCTTTTTCCTCCCATCCCTAGGATAATTGTGAAGTTGATCAATGATCAACAGTGATCAATGGCCACCATCAAACCCTCGGATGGAAAACGAACTTTCTTTTCTCAACTCCGATCGAAAACAAGTTGGGATCTTTTTACAGAAGAATTAGGTGGTTCCTTTCTAGGACCACACTCCAACAAAAAAATCTAAAAAATCTAAAAAAGAATCTATGATGATTTTCCAGAAACTGAGATGCTTTCTGAACAGCACTTTTGGGCTGTTCAGCTAATATCCACATTTTAATTTTCCTTAATCCCTCACTTGGAACTGCTGGGCTTTGAAAAAATGGGGCCCTGACACAGATCCCTTCTTTCTCCTCTACTTATCTATCTATTTATTTATCTATTTTCTTTTATTTTGTCTGGACACCTTGCCAGACACACATGTCCCAGGGGAACATTTGTTTTTCAAGATGTGTTCTTGCCTTTGATTGTTTTGACGACTCCATCCTACTTCAAAACTTAAAAAGGCATTCTGAGGCCTGAATCCCCTGCTCGAATTGCTGTGGACACCGACTTACCTGCGCATTCTCACCTTGTGTGTTGGCCTCGTCAGCGGCCGTGGGATCGGTGGAGTTCCGCCTGACGTCCTGGAGGCCATGTGACGCCACCGTCGAGCTCAGGGTCAGCGGGGTGACCCTGTCCCTGTTTTGTAGGAATTTCCCCCAGGTGAGCCCCTGTTTCTTCGATCGTCCAGCCAACGATGCCTCCCCGTTTGACGCGCGGTCGTTTCGATAAACTGAGTCGGCGAAATGTATTTCTGTACGTGCTTGTGTGATCTCACCACCCCCAGTTCTGACGTTGATTCTTCTTCTTCTTCTTTATCCATCAATTTTCAGCACATCTCAGCGGAGCAGTATCGGGAAATCCGAGACCAAGCGGCACGGAGCCTGAAGAAGCAGACCTTGAAGGCGATCGACGCGGCGCTTTGGGCGAAAGCTCCGACTTGGCGTCTGAGTAAGCGCGGTCGACAGAAACGAAAACCACCCAAGAAAACTGTTTGAGCAATTGCGAGACGAACGCATTACTGGCACCAGCAGAATCGAGGCGACCACTAAATAGAGTGCATCGTACAAAAAGAGTGATGCTTCTGAATAGTGTGACATTATGTCCATCGATGATTTGATCTGGATCAGTAAAAAATTGGGTTTTACTCATTTTCCCTCACAAAGCAAAATGTTTGAAAATTGCCTTGAACTTTTTTTTTTGCTGCTGAACCTCGTTTTCTTACAGACCACCTGTTCTTTATTATTTTTTTCCAGTGGTTGCCAGTTGCCCTTCGACTCGGCATCATTTTTTCACTTTGAAAAAAATGCATTTTCAAATATGTACATATAATTCTCATCATATCATATCATATCATAATATTGACCAACCATATTCAGATTTCACATCATGTTTTCCTTTTCTTTTTCTTTTCTCACTCAAATTTTTTTTCCAGAGTCTCTTCTGTATCGGCTGCTGAGGAGGCATGTGCTCCACCGTCTCGTCCGGGGCTTCAGCTTGCTGGTGGAAGACATCCACATCGAGATCGAATGTGGGAGGTCGACCTCAGAGGCTGCTGCTCAGTCTGACTGGGGGAAACCGACCGGTTTCGAGAGCGCCGTGGACCACGGGAGGTTCTGCTCGCTCACTTTGAGCGTCAGATCCTTCTCTTACGTGGACAACACCGACAAGAGGCTCAATGAAGCAGGGGTGGTTTCATCAAACCTGGACTTGAATGTACGTTTCCTTTTTTCCTTTTTTTTCCTTTTTGCGTTTCTTCGGCCATTATCATCTATCCAAATTGTCGTGACTGTCCATGAGTAATTAGAGGGGTGTTTTTTTTGTTTTTTTTTCCCTTTTTGATCACAGGGGTTGAACGTGGATACGAAATGGTGGTCAGATTCGAGCACCGCCAAAAGAAGGTGAGTGGCTCGTCGAATTGAATGAGCACGTCCCACAGGCAATCCTGTTGCTGGAAGTACTGTCTGCAAATCGATCATTCCATCCAGACACTGATCTCAAAATTTTCTCCTACCAGTTAGTAGAAGACGTCTCAGTTTTTTCTGAAACCCGAAACCAACTCACCTTTTATTTATTTATTTATTCTTGCACCTATTCTTGTCGGTGCTGGGACTGTTAGCTTTTGCTTACTTTTCAAAACGTATGTATACGTTTGAATTAAAATATTATTTAACACAAGGCCAAAAGGTGGAGTGCAATAATTGTGTTATTATTCACGTAATTGTGTTACAGGCCGATGTATACATATATTCATACATTTTTCTTTCAAAAAAAAAAAAAAAATGCATTTTCAAGGCTGAAAGGCCCCCCCCCCCCCCCCAATGTAGCCCTTACAGTGTGCAAATGAGTGATTTAGACGACCCCACTCAGGTTTTCATTTTCTGCGTTTTGTCATGAACACAGTTTCAACCTTGTTCGGCGGTGGAATGTCCACACCAACGTCAAGTGGCACATTTTCTCCGACGTTTTTTCCCGCTCCAACTCGCCCAACGTCCTAATAACGATTTCGCCATCAGCCCTCCTGCTGAATGCCTCGGGGGATTCCCTGCAGTGCCTGGCAGCGTTGACTGCCCAAATAATGAAATTTTTTCAATTTTACGAGCACCGACGGCAACGGCCGCAAGTAAGCTGGGCAGCACAAGAAATCAAATGGAAAAAAAAGAAATAAACGTTTGTCAATACTTTTTTGGTAGATGTTTTTTTTTCCCATTTTGCTTGCACCAGTAGCACCCCTAATGAGTTTCTCAGGTTGGGCAAATGCCTCTTCTGCAAGCATCAGTCTCAGCATAGTTGACCTTTCTAATCATCAGCATGAAAAGAGTGAGAAAAAGTGTGACAAAAGTGTGAGAATCGTCGACGGTCAATAATGATGTATTTTTCCCATATTTTTTTCCCAGGTTTCGGTGGCCAAACAACCATCTTTGTGGTGGAAACATGCATATCGTTCCGTCAGACTGGCAATCGATTCATTGCCAGGGGTGAGGAGGACATGCACCAAAGTTAAAACCAGGAGGGAATATCGTAAGAAATATGGAGAGCTGTATGGAGCCATAATCAAGCCGCAGGGCTGGTATGTATTTTTTTGAATTATTTTTTCTCAATGTGATTTTCGTTTTTTTTCCTTAATACCCGTAACATTTCATTTTTTCTGGGGGGGGGGAAGAGTGGAAATGTGGGGGTTATGTGCATGGAGCTGATTTTGGGGTTCAAATTTATAAAAGAAAGAGGCGAAAAAAAAGCGGTTTGCTGTGGCAGGTCGAAACGATTTCTGTTTCAGAAAGATCACGGTTTGCTTCGTCGGGAGCTCAGGTCTTTGGAGAGCGAGCTCAGCACCATGGAAATTGCAGAATTTCGATGGTAAATTTTATTGCATTTTTCTTAATTTTTTTATTCGTTTTCTGTTCCTCGTGTTTTGCATGCAACCCACTCTTATTTTGCAAAAGCGAGCGATATATTAGCCTCAGTAATCTGATCCTATCCATTCGAACAGCTGCCAGCCTTACTTTTCCTCACAATACACACCACAAGAAAAAAAGCACCACTACTTCGGTAATGGGAATTTTTTCCAATAAAAAAAGTATACATATTTGTCGTTTCATTGTGCAGGTGGTATTGGGCCGAGAAATATCGACTCCATAACCCAAATTGCAGCTCTGATGAGCTTTCTTCAAATTTGAGAACCAAACTATTGGAGGTCGAGAATGTAATGGCTTCCGGAGCCTCAGTTTTTGACAAGGATGTCCGACCAAAAACGATCCAGCTGGAAATGAGTTGCCCAAAGGTAAAAAAAAGAGCAAAAACCTTACGGATATCGCTGTATTGACCAGTGAAGCACCCATAAGAAATGCACAAGAATTTGCACGAGTATAATAAACGAATGTTTAATTTACATTAGGCAAACTTGCCCAACGAAGGCCGTCCACAACGAGGTGATTTAGCCCTACCTTTTGTAAAAATCCAGGTCAATATAGTCAGTTCTAGATGCACGAGTAGAACTTGGGCGATTATTTCACATCAGGCGATCCTATAGAAACAAAAGATTGCCGATGTTCGAGAGATGCACCTATGTTCGAATGCTAAGCTGACTGAGGGTGGAAAAATCAGGTCGGGGTTTGTCTGACCATTGGACACACCCTGGATGAACCTCGGGTGTTGCAAGCGAACGCCACAGCCCTGGACTTCAAGCTGATCCCCACCCTGGTCAGCTCCGAAGAGCTGAAATATCAAACTCGCAGTGGACCCTTCACCATCTCGGCACGATGCATGGGGTTGGAAGTCGATCAGGGGCCAATGCCGAAAGGGTGCTCCACACCGTCGAAATCCTGTGGACCTTCCTGGCTGCTCCAGAGTCCGCCTGTGAGAACAGGATCTGGTCAGGTATCCTCGATTCTAAAAATAGCACCCATGCTGCGTTTACACAGTGCTGCTGCATTCGGGGGCCATCGGAGTGTCGAGGAAGTGAGAATCTGGTTTGGATGTGTGGTTGGGCAGGCTTTTATGGACCTGACGTACATGAAGCACCCCCTTCAATCGCTGAAACCCAGGGAATTGGCTCTAGTGATCGCACCCATCGATCTGGCTTACATCGAAGATGTCGTCGTGAGGGTCACTCATTTCGCTTGCCGAAACATAGCAGCTTTGACCAAACTGGACGTGCTGCAGAAGCCAGGCATCAACCCACAAATACGGGAAGCTCTGGCGGAACCGGATGATGCGAAATCGGCATTCAATAATCCTTTACAGAGACTGCAAATGCAGGTGAAATTGGATATACATATATGTATGTATTGGTCTGGTTGGGATTCGAGATTCGATGCTTGCATTCGATGGGGGGAAATTGTCCATTTGGGGGCCATCCTCCAGGATATGATTATTGTTTGCGATGATGATTTCGTTCCAAATTTCAGGTGAATGCTGGGGATGTGAGGCTGCTGCTGCCATGTCGAGGGACTGGACACCCTTTGCCCACTCCACAGCGAAGGAGAACCATTCCACGAGTGAAATCGTCGACTTCCATCGGAGCTTCGAACTGCAGCTCCCCCCTGTATGCCTCGTCTTCCACCAAATCCGATCGGCACCCCCACCAAACGGTGCTGGTTTGCGTCCTGGGTGGATTCAACGTGAACACCAATTTGCAACAAGAGCTGGAAAATCAGGCATCCACCATGCGGGTGTCGTTTCCTGGCATGCGTGCTAGACCTAGCTTCAGCAGGAAAGACAAGTGGGGTCGACCTGGATCGTTTCGAACCTCCACCAGCTCCGGAAATGGGGATTCCGGATTGCGTGAGCTGACCTCTCCCAACGGGGCTGCGATTTCGACAAATGTTTCTATGAAATTCAGTGCCCATGCGTTTTTGGCCGATGCGGGGTCCATCGGGGGAGGCTCTGATTTCCAGAGGACGCTGAAAGTGCTGGAATCAGTGACGGTGGTGGCCAGTTTGCAGAGCTGGCTGGAGCTGACCGATGATCACGTCAAGCAATATCTACATGTAAGGGGAGGGGGGTGATAAGGATAATGCTTAGATGAGGGAAAAATAGAAAAAGCTGCTAAAAAAGTGTCCGAAATGAATTTTTCGACACGGATCTGGTGTCAAGAATTCAATTTCTCTTTGAGAAATCCAACGCTGATGTGAGCGTTTTCTTGTTTTTTTTTCTTTTCTTTCAAGGTTCGCTTGTTTACAACGACCGTGCATGCATATCTTTCCCCTTTTGCTTGGAGCGAGCTCAGCATGCTGTCGATCAACCTCTCCAGGGCTTTGAGCAATTGCAGCACCTGCCGAACCACATACGGAACAGGAAAAGTTGAATCCGACGATGATTCCAAGGTGATTGTGATATCTCAAGGCCAAAAAAATAATAAAAAAATAAATATATTCGGTAAAAATATTTTAGACATTTTTTACTCACGGACTTCATAATCGGCATGAATGAATCAAACAAAATCGGGCAGTTCATGTGCGATCGAGCTGTGTTTCAGTGTGGAGGTTTCAGGAGCCAGCCAGTGGGGTCGATTTGTGTCATCCACCCAGCACATCGTAGTAGAATGTGTTTACATTAGTCAGTAAATGTGTGATAGCACTTTTGTATTTTATGGTTAAAAAGAGTACTAATTAAAAATTCTGAATATCGATCCCTAGCAAAAAAAAATGGAAAAAAAGTTGGCAAGATCGATTAATCCATTGCTTGGTTCATCCATTGCTTGATAAGCTCGAGGGCTGTGATTGCCTTTGGTGGAAATATGTGCAAACGGAGTGCAGTCAAGAACCTGTTTTAGTTTTTAATTTTTCTCTCTCTGTGTGTGTATTAGACTTCCTTGGATGCAGCCCCTTCCTTGAGCTTACTGATTTTTCTGGACCTCTCCGTCCCGGATGCCATGCTGTGCCTGGTCAAATCTTTCTCCATGGACCACAGCGTCGCCGATCGCAGCCTCGTTTTGGGCTCCGTGGAGCTGAAAAACATCGAGGTGCGCAATGTCTCGTTTCATAAAACACACCGTCTGGCTTGGCGCTGTTTTCTTGAGGTGGATGGAGGGGGGGGGGGATGGGGGTTGGGGTTAATTCACTGTGCATTTGGATGTTTGGTGTCAGGTTTCTGCATTTTTGAACGATATGGAGAAGGATTTCCAGTTTACTCTGGGCAGTCTTGCGGTGTCAGTGGAACAGCCGGAGGATACCAAGATGGAGCCCAGCGATGGCATACCCAATCCAGAAACCTTTGGGAAAAAATCGACCAAGCCTTTCACCATAATTCGACCGGTGCCTGACAGCACAGCCGGTTTTCTCGAATGCAAGGAGTGCAGTGTGCATCAAGCTTTCCGTGCGTGGAAATCCGTCGCTGGAAAAACCCCAACCAAACATAGCAAGAAACCCAAAGACAGGTAGGGGTTCTGCAAAAAAAACCTCTGAAAACTCAAGGAGGCAGCGTGTTCGGCAGGTGTGGTTCCCGAATTGAGCTCAGGGCTGTTTATTTTTTTGCATTCGGTGGTGAAACGCAGTGGTCCGGAAGGAAATTCGAGCAGGCAGAGAAAAAATCAACCTGAGGAAGGTAAAGATCGAGGTGGAAATCATGTTCAGTTTTCCGGGCGGATCGTGTGCAGCCAAGAGGAAGTTGCCGTTTCGTTGAGCAGCAGCTTCTTGATTGTGGCCATCGATAACAAGGTTTTGGACAGATGCATGGATTTCTTCTTGGAAATGATGGAGGCCAGCACGGTATGCTGTGTTTGTATCTGTATTTCCTGAAAAAGAGTCGAAAAAACTTGGAAAAAAAAGGAAGTTTTGGACTAAATGGCACGGTATATGATGCAAACGTTGCTCAAAGTTTAAAAAATTAAATAGAAAAAATAAATATAAACATCCGCTTGTAGTTTTTGGTTGAATGCATTCTCTTTTTTTCGCAAGCAAAATTTGTGTATTTTTTTGGCATGTGTTCAACGAGTAGTTTAGTCAAGAAGGGAATAGACATCAGCTCAAGGCTGCGTGGTGTGGTTGTAGTAGAGGAGATTTTATCGTGTGAATTTCTTTTTGAGGACATTTTATCATGTGAATTTCTTTGAGCTAACCTGTGCGTTTTCCATGGTTTTGACCGAATCGAGTAGAAATATGCTCCAAAGGAGCCGGAAATGAGCGAACCTATCATTTATGAAGGATTGGCAACAACTGCAAGGTGTGCACCTCCAGCCGCCGCCGCCCCCCCCCCCCCCCCCCCGTATCATCTCCATGTTGTCACACACACACTCTTGCTCTGTTATTGCTGAAAAAGTCTTTATACACATAAAAGTCTTTATATACATATATTATTTTTTGAATTGAAAATGTTTTTATACAAGGCTGAACGGCCGAGTGCAGCGCGTTCACGGAAATGTGTCATAGGCTGACTCAGAAAGAAACCACCGAAATATCATCACAATGTCCATATCTCTGAACTGACTATATTGAGCTGGATTTTTACCAAGGGCAGGGCTAAATCACCTCGTTGTGGATGGCCTGCGTTGGGCAAGTTTGCCTAATGTAATTTAAACATTCATTCCATTCATCACAATGTTCATATCTAGCTCTCTACCCAAATCTATCTATGTATATTGTTTCAGCAATAACAGAAAAGCCTTGATGTGGCTAACTGTTTCTTTCCTTTTTTTTTGGTTATTCCAGATGGTCACGATTGAAGGGTGCGGTGCGAATGATGGACATCGGCGAGAAGGTTCGAAAGAAGAGAGCGGTTGCATTACTAAAGGATCACATCTCTGCTGGAGCTGCCACTCAATCTCAAGACCCCCCCCCACCGCCACCAGCACCTGCCATCGTATTTGTGGATATCTCCATCGACTGTTTGCACACGTCTTTGAGCGTTGATAGGAGGCCCCTGGGGGGGGTGCTGGGCGTCGAGGTTCAAGTGGGTTTGGAAGCTGGGCATTCGAACGGAAGGATGAGGCTGCTGATGGACATTGCTGACCTGAGCGTATGTGTTCTGAAAAAAAATCAAAACTCTATTTTTAAAGAAATCATATCCAGCAGTTTAGCTTTTTGAAACATCATCCTTCCAGACAATTTCCCAACTTCCCCCCCCCCCCCCTTTTTTTTCAGCATTTCATTCTTTTGTTTTACCCTCGTTTTTAATGAACCAGGTGGTGGATAAGCTTTGTGCGGCGGAGAGATATCGCACTCTGCTGGATGGGGCTTGCAGTTTTTCGGACCACCTGGCAAGCGAAACTTGCAGTGTCAGTATGGTGATCAGCCGGGACGAAGGCGACCTTTTCGGCCAAGATTTCAATCATCTGGAAGGTACGGACCCCCCCCCCAAAAAAAAAAAGAAAAGGAAAAGAGAGTTCAAAACTGAAATTTTCTGAGGGGTTGGAGAAATAATATTCATTTTTTTGTAGTAAATGGCACAGTGCAGCACCCATAATAGAATAGAGTGAAATCCTGACTATGCCCATCCAATATTGCGCATGCTTTGTAAACGCCGCTAGATCAAGAGAACTATTTTCTGCATCCACGATTTGTGCAGGTATTATTTTTCCTCTTTCTTTTTTTTTTGGGGGGGGGGGAAGGATTAATGACCATTCCAACGGGTTCCTTTGGATCTCAGTTCAATGCTCTGGCAAAATTTCACATTGAAACGGGAAAAAGCGTTTTTCATATGCATAGATGATGAGGAGGTCTGCGTTTCTTTCTTCTTTTTTTTAATAACTTTTCTGTTGAAAACGATGCAAGTTTTTTGTTTGAAGGTAAGATTTTTTCTCCTTTTTTTTTCTGAAGGTGAATCCTCAGCTGCGTCGAAAAAATCGGTTTCGGAAATCAGTACCAGCATCAAGAATGTTGATCTGGAACGCAAATCTGCGAAAAAGGTGAAGAAAAATTGCCGAGCTAAAAAAAACCCAAAAGAAAACAAAAAAAACCCCAACCCATTCACGAAACACGAAACGAAATAACATCATCCAGCGCATATTAGTCATTTATATAGCAGACGGCCTACATGGGGCTTTCATCCTCAATGTAATACATTTTGGAAGGCGAAAAAATAGTTCTTAGTAATCACCCATTTGAATATTATGAACATCAAATAAGTGTTGCTCTATCTGCTCTAAAAAAGAAAAACAAGAAAAGAAAAAAAAACGGTTTTGAGTGGCTAAGTTTTTCTTTCTCTGGATGCAGGAAGCGCTCAACACTTTGATTCGAGTGAAGTTTTCAAACATCCATGCCGTGTTCATCAGTCGATTTGTGAAAGACGTGACATTCTTCTGGGAGCAAATTTCTCACACCATGACTCGGCTCAAAAAGAGTGACACCGAAAAAACAGAACCCCTTACCACTCCAGCGCCATCCCAAGGTGCAGAAATTAACTACCAAATTAAATTGAAAATTAAGTGATTAATTTTATTATTAAATTCACTGCAGTGAGGGAAATTTTGTTGGCGTTTGGTTGACTTATGTGAACCCACCTTTCTTAGGGTTTTTTGGTGATCTGTCCAAAATTGAATTTTGTGTGGAATTTGTGTTTGCTTTCCTTCTTCCTCTCTGGCTGTCGGCACTCTTACCAAATAATCGTAGGCTTAAAAACCTTAATTAAATTAATTAATCAATTAATTTGTGAGATCGATCCTTTAAGGATTGTGTTTTTTGCAGATGCCACCTTTGCCGAGATTTTGATCGATGGCTTCAAACTGGACATCCCCAGATCATCCTGGTCGGAGGATTTCTTCTCTGTGACTGGCGAAGCGGTGAGTGAAATCACAATGCCGAAGAAAAATTCGAGAAAAAAAAATATTATATGTAAAAAAAAAGAAAAGTCATTATTCATTCTGTGGGGAAAACAAATGAAAAAGGATAGTAGTCCAGTGGAGCATAATTTTTTATTTTTTTTGGACCTATAAAATAACCGCATCAGAATGTGGCAGCATAGGTGGTTGGGTGTTTTTTTTTTTCCAACGACTTTTCTGCCTGTTTGATTTTTTTTTCAGAGTTTATGTTTTGTCCATTGATTCCCCCACCTAATTGATGTTCTCACAGTGTTTTTTTTTCCCAATAATTGATTTTTCCACCTGTTGAATAAAAATATTTTCCACCCACAACAGGCACGCATAATCCTCCCAGCATCGACTTCATTCTTGAACGAAACCCTGGACGCCATCGGAATGAGTCAATCTATTCACGGCATTCCGTTTCGCAACGTAAAAGACAAGGGTTGGAGCGACATGCAACCCCAGACATCCAGTCTGACTCAACCCCCCTCCAAACAAGTGTCCTTCCTGTGGCACGAAACCCAGTTGCATTCCTCACCATTCAAGCTGGATCCGTTTTGTCTGGAGCCGGACCTGGGGGCGGTTTTCCTGTTGGAGGAAGGGGAAAAGAGAGTGGGGGCCATGTTGGATGGTTTGGTGGTGTATTGGGGTCGACACAGAGGGGAAGGTCGAGGAATGGCTGTCAGGAGAGTGATCGACGGCGATAAAGCCCTGATGGATGTCAATATGGATTCATGCAAAGTCAAGGTATTTGGGGTTGAACAGTCAGGGCATTTGGGTTAAAACAACAAAACAAAAAACAGAAACTTAAAAAAAAAATTGAATTGTTTTTTTCTGTATTTTTTTTTGAGTCGGCCCTTTGTTGAAAAAATAAAAGAAAAATGTCAACGATTGTTTAAAAAAAAGAAAGTAATAAATGGTTTCTTACTTTTTTTAGTTTTCTTTTAATCCTGTTTGATTCATAGACCAAAAAGCCTGTTTGATCGCATTGAACTCAGGCACCATGATTTTAAACAGTAAAAAAAACCCATCAGCGTCAATCCTGTCCGAACGATATCGTTTCGATCACTTCTGAATCTGAATGCGAGATTAAATTTTTTTCAATTCATTTGGTTTCGTCCCAACAGTTTCTCAGATCCATTTGCTTCTTCTTGTTTTTTTTTCTTCTTTCTTTTTCCTTCAAATCGTACCGGAATTCGATTCGTTTTTTGCTTTTCTCGATGGTTGGTGTTCTAGATTTGGTGGCCCGAGATCAAGTGCGTGTTTGGGGAATCCCAATGCACACTGTTGATGTCCATCCTGTGGGGAAATCTGGCAGAAGACGGCACCTTCACCAACCCTTCCCCTCCGAGCATAGCTGTGGGGGTCAAACCACCAGACCCCGCACCCCCCCCTGAATCGCTAGGTATCGAGGATGGGCAGGAAACGCTGTGGGGGGTCGAAGTGCTGACTGCCAGGGCTCGTTTCTTGATGGAAGAGCAGGATTTGCTGACTGCGGATTCTGGAAAAGGCTCCGAAGTGGCTGTGATCGATTTTTCGCGAATGGAGGTGGCTGTGGAGCAGTACGTTTCTGGCTCGTTGAGGGTTCGGGTCATTTCGAAAGAAATTGGACTGGATGATGTCAGGCACTTGAAGGTTGGGCCCCCTTTATATATATATATATATATATTGGATTAATTGATGAATGAATGAATGTTTAATTTACATTGGGCAAACGAAGGCTGTCCACAACGAGGTGATTTAGCCCTGCCCTTACTAAGAATCTAGCTCAATATAATTGATATGATATGTTGTTGTATTTCATGGTTGCGTTGATTTGAAGAAGAAAAAAATTCTGATAAGTTTTACTCCACAATCATTTGTTTTTTTAGTGGATTGTTGCGGGAAAATTTTTTGCTTGGCTGTGATCAGCCCCTTGAAAAATTGAATCAAACATTCTGTTTGTTTGTTTGTTTTTTTCCTGTGAATATGGCTGTGGAATTTCCCATAACTCGATTCAGACCTTATTTGTAGCAGTATTTATGTGTATATGGATATGTCTGTCAATTTTTGAAAGCATTTTTTTTATGACAGTATGGTCGCAGTGGGACTCCTCTGAGCGTGATCTCCATCCTATCGCAGAATCAATGCTCTGCAAGTCACCTTTTGAGAATCGCATCCACCTCAACAGCCAGGTAAGCCAAAATAAAAAACGAATCAACGAACGAATGAAAAGATCATTAGGGCAGGGCGGCCCAAATCACTCATTTGCATAGTGGATGCGACACAGCAGGCTTTTTTTTCCCTCAGCCTTCGAATCCAAATGAATGATCCACAATTCGTGCTTTGCTGCAGAGGGGCTTTCGTACAGTTACATTTATAGTTCAATTTTTTTTTGTTTTTTGGTTAAAAGATATGGTAAATCCATGGTTGTGTTTTGGTCAAAAGTGTGACATGAACAAACTCGAGCGTCCGCAAAAACGAATTCCGCTTCGATACAAGGCTTCACTGTGTTCATTCAATCAAGATGTGTTTTTTTTTTTAAACCCTCAAAAACTGACATTTTTAGGTGGCAAGAAGTGACGGAGTCCATATCTCGCCAATCCATCAATCGAGCTTCCCGAAAATCAATGAGCGCTCCAAAGGACAGCCCATGTTCACCCGATAAAAGGCAAAACCCCCGTTCCATTGATAACCTCGACAAGGAAGTCGGCCATGCTGGATTCGTTTTCGATTACGTGTATCATGGAATTCCTCCGAATGGCGATCCTGGGCCTCAAGCGATCGAAGTCATTCTTCTGGGGGCGGATGTCGCCTGGCCGTATGTATTGGATTTGTCTTTTGCGAATTCTCTGTCCAGCATATTCCAGACGTTTTTCTATGCGGATTTTTGCTCACCGAATCCATCCCCTTCGCTGGACCCTTGGGTGTATTTCAACATGATCATCAAGGATTCGAGAGGCTTGGCAGCGATTGTGAGGAACAAACCTGGTGAGTCTGAGAATTATGTATCAAATAAAAGGAAAAAGAAAAGAAAAAAAATCGAAAAAAAGAATGCAATCAAATCAAATTTGAAGTAGCGTAAGGCCAACTCGCTTCTTTGCTGCTATGTAAGGGTTCCAAAAATAGATCGCTAATGCTGTACAATTTGGATTTTGGCATCATCCGTATGATTGCCTTCAAGCGAATGTGACTCTTGCCCTTTCAAAAAGAGTGTGATTGATTTTTTTATTCTTTATTTTATTTTCAAAAATTTATTTTTAGGGCTTAGCCTTTCGTGGAGTTCGCTTCGAATGGGGTATTACTGGGGAGGTGATGGCGAGGTTTCTCTGAGAATCGACTTCGACAATCTGCAGGCTGATGCAGAGGGTAGCCAACAACAGCGACCCATTCTCGAGCCTCTTTCAGGTACCCCCCCCCAAAAAAAAAAAAAAAAAAAACAGAAAAAAACAGAAAAGGTCAATGAAATACTTAAAAAATCGTGTCAGGTACCTCCCCCCCCCAAAAAAATAAATATGAAAAAAAAAATGAAAAATGTAAACTCACAAGCAAATCAAATTTGAAGTTTATGAAATTTTTTGCAAAACATCGAGGTGCTTCTCATAAAAAAAAAGAAACAACAATCACACCAGAGGTTCCAATTGTCTAGAATTGCAATAAAATATTTAGTAGCTTTATTGTTACTCTTCTTTTTTTTTTTTTGCTTTTTCTTAATTTTTTTCGCCTTAACTTTTGCAAGGGGCTGTGAATACTCGATGGCACACACCAAAAGCCATCGAAAAGTGGGCATCCGTTTCGCTGGATGTGGTGGTGAATGACCTCAGCATTGCCCTCGCATCCCGCCACATACCTCTGCTCCACACTTTTCTGCGAAGTTTGGGGAAAGGGCCACCTGGCATCCAAATACCCGCAACGCACACTGTAAGCCAACGGAGCCGATTAAAAAACTTCTGGAGGGTGTTAGGAAGAAAACCATTTCGATTTTATTTTCTGTTTTTCTGCTTTTCTTTTTGGAAAAGGAGGTGGTGTGAAAAAAAGTGTTTGGCTCGTCGACAGGAAGGGGAAAAAAAAAGAGTCAGATTCCATCGTTTGGTATTCTGCGTCTTTCTGGACGGCTTTTTTTCTCCTTCGGATTTTTCCCCTCCAATTATTGTTTATTTCTATTTATTAATTTTTGTATTTTGGATTGTGTGGTGAACAGACCTCGATTTCATCGGAGGAAATCACAGAAGTAGGTCCTAGCCCCCTTCCTCCCACATTTCGACCCAACATAACCAAGTATGATGTTTCGGCGGGGTCGGTGCGATGCATGCTGTTGGACGATGATGGCGGCCACACCGTTACGGTGCTGGAAGCCTCCTTCAGGAAATTGGCAGCTTCCATCGGCTGGGAGGATCTCAGCGTGGAGCAACCGGTAGTCACTCTCGCCAGCTGCGGGGCGGAACTTCGTGTGGATTACATGAACAATGCCTTGGAAGCGATGGAGTCCTTGGTGGTGGGAGAAAGCATAATGTGGAAAAAAACAAACCCTAATCGCCGGCCATGGATTTTTATATGAGTACATTTTTTTTCCCAGCTTCGTTTCGGGTAAAAAAGAAAAAAAAAAACAGCCTGTCGGGCAACTCCCCAGCTCCTTGACAAGTATTAGCGATCATTTCCAATCGTTATTGCTGAATATCAGCATTTCATCGAATGCTTCTGACAAATAAATTCTCGAAAAAAATCTCTGGTTTTAAACCGTCGGCATCGATCGATCAATCAATCGAGGTTTTCTTCTCACCATCGCGTTGCTGCTTCCCTCCAGGAGCCTTGGGTGTTTTCTTTGGAATACCGTGACAGCGGGACGCATCGCAGAATCACAGCTTCTTCGGATGCTAGGCTCAACCTGTTGGTTACCCCAGCATCCTTCATTTGTTTCGGGGATGCGATGGATTTTTACAGGAGGGTGTCCAATATCGTGGATCCACGAGCTGCCGACATTCCCTCCCCTTTCATGGCGAGCAGGGTTGAACATGAAGGCCTCATCTACAGGCAAGCCCCCCTGAGTTTCACTTTCCTTTCCCCTAGCTGTTTCTTCTGTCAAGCAGGTTCCGTTTTTCACTCTGCAAACGAGTGATGTGGGCATGCATGCCTTTCAATAGAAATTTCTGGTTGAAAGGTCCCCCCTCCCCCCCCCCCAATTCCCCCAACGTTTCTTCAAATCCCCTCCCCCCCACCCTCCCTCCGACTTCTTTTGAAGGTTTGATTGGGTTTTCGGAAACAATCATGAATTGACGATATGATGTCGAAAATAAATGTCATGCAGGCTGGTCAATATGTCGGGGATGCGCTTGAGCTACTGGGTGGACCCCACAGACAGCCATAGACGGAGCCAATCCCTCCAGCCTGACGAAGCGACGATTCTAGGCATCGAACCTTGCGAAAAGTCAGTCATGCTGCCCAGTTCACAGCAACAGGTGAGCATGCGTAAGGGACCATATTCTGAAAATAGCATGGGCTTATTCCACATATGCTTCTGAGAAGAATGCATGAAGGACTCCAGCCCTGAACTGGAATGGAAGCGCTGTATATGGTGGGGTATATCCTTTGTTGTGGACCTCTTTGGTTGATGTCGAGAATTGCTGGCAGGTTCGAGCCAAGACTATCTGCATGCAATTCGAGGGAAACTGGAACCCCATTGTCGACATAATTGTGGATAAAGTGGGGAAGTATGCGTATGAGCTGCAATCTCCACTGGAAGCCTCAGTTCCGCCCATCATCATGGATGTGACTCTCGAAGGAAGGATTAAGGTGAGCCCTCCATGATTTTTTTTTGGCCCTTGTTGTTGATAGGAGTTCGAATCCCAGTGAAAACTGAACTTATCATTAAGTTGATGTATATATACACCTTTTGGCCTGGAAGACTAAAGAAAAGAAATCACTGAAATCGCTGTGCTCTAAATTTTGAAGACTTGCCAGTGTTGAAATAGCAAAATAGCCAAAAGCCCAAAAAAAAGAACGAGCGAAAAAAAAAACAAGAAAAAAAAATTGGAAATAATAGAATAGTTAGAAATAGACACCTGTAGTAAACCCTTCAAAGATCCAACAAACCTCGACGGATGCACAATCGCACAGATGCTATGAATGATCCTGTAACATGCATGCATGTCTGACAGACGGTGACGGTGCATTCGATCTACCGGATCGAGAATCGAACCAGCGTGAACTTGGATTTCCGCATGCATCCTTTCGCGACCGGGGCCAGGTCACGGAGCATAGGCCATGTCGAAAGGGTCCCCAGGAATGGGGTGCTGCTGCCGACAGCCCATTGCTACTTGCCTCTTCAGGCCTCTTTCGGTGCCCTGCTGTATTTGAAATCGTCTGGGGCTTTGGGGGACTTCCAGCGGGCGAAAAAGGATGTGATTCGGGTCGGAGTGAAGGAGAATTTGGAGTCTCAGCAAGGGATGTACACTTGTCCTGCGATAAAGTGCGTCGTATCCAGTTTGTTGCATTATTCTAATTTATCAGCAAAATTTAGATTATTTTCTTTTCTTTCTGTTTTTTTGCGCTTTTGTTTCTGGAAGGAAAGGGGGAGAGGGTGGACAGGATTTACATAAGTCGTTATTTTGCCCTCAAGATGGACAAAATCCTTTTTTTGTTTTTTTGAGAAAAAGCAAAGAAAAAAAAAAGATAACAACCAGAATTAGCTTCTTAACGGCGTAAAAAAGCTTTTTTTTATCACAATATAAAAGCTTTGTTTCTTATACTTATTTTTTCGGTGCCGAATTAATTTTCAAAAAAAGAAAAAAAAAAAAAAAACATTTTGTTTTCGAATTTCAGGGCCTACAACGAGTCCGTGGAAGATTTCCACTGTTGCTTGGAAGTCAAGTCCACCCCAGTCAAAAGCCTCCTCAATGTGGAACCCGACACAGACATCCTGGAGCACACCTTGGTTTTCCACCCCCCCATCAACGTCCGAAATCTGCTGCCCAACACGATCACGGTGAAAATATGCGATTCTCCATACTTCTCTTCCAACGAATTCGCGGAGCTCATGATTGGGCCAGGGGCGTCTGTGCCAGTTTATCAATTCGATTCCGACAGATACGTCAGGATCAAGGTGGAAATGGAAAATTTCACGACCTGGCAACCGATCGAGGTCATTTCTCCTCCGAAGTATTTCAGGTGGGACCACCTTCGATTCACCATTTTCACCTTTTTCTGCTTTTTTTTTCCTTTTCGGAGGGTGTCTTTTCAATTTTGGACATTTTCCAAATGCACTACGACTGCCCCCCTCCTCCCTCCGGTGTTCACTTCCTCATGATCTTGCTTTTTTCTTTTTTTTTTTTGTGTCTTCGTTTAGATCCAAGCATCATGGCCCCGTCAAAAAAGACATCGTTTTGATGGCTGAACCCACTTCCCCGATTCTACCCGGCGGCCATCGCTTGCATGGGAAGAGTCTGAAACTTAAGATCCACCATTGCCCCATCGGGGAGAGCTCAGCAAGGCAGGTGGAAATCTACAGCCCCTATTGGGTGTTGAACAAGACTGACATCGCCTTGGAGCTCAGGGACACCAAGCCAGCGAGCTGTGCAAAAGTCACATCAATGCCGGCGTCCCAGGATTCTCAATTGCCCGTAATGTTCACATCCACGAAGGGCAACATGCGAGTTGGGATCGATGCTAGGCATTGGTCCAGGAATATCAACATAGACTCACTGGGAATCAAGGTGGGGTGCTTATGTTCTGTTTTGTTTCGTGTTTTAAGCTATGCTTTTTTGGGTTTTTTTTTTTTTGGGGGGGGGGGGGGAGGGGTGCAGCCTCTGGGTGAAATTTGAGTTTTCAAAAATCGAAAGTCACCCATTCATGGAGGAGGAGGGGGGCGGGGGGGATTGCCTTTCATGGCGATTTTACAAGACTTTTTTTTCATGTTGCTTGTAGGGAACGTTCAGTGTGATAGGGCCAGTGGATGCATGTTGCGCTGGAAACATCGTATGCTCTTCGTCCATTTCTGAAGGGTCGCATCAAACCTGGAAAAGCGATTTGGTGGTTCCTCATGGAGGCCAGCCGGTTTCGTCGGAGTTCAATGGCCGGGGGGAATCTGGCCGAAGGGAAGAGTTGGATTCCATTTCGGAGGACAGACATGAGGATGTGGTCATTTCAGGCGATTCTTTGCCCGTTGTGAGTGGCGCATTTCTTTCTTTCTTTTTCTTTTTTTTTTGTGTGTGTGTGGGGGGGAGAGAATACTTTTGATGAGTTGTGTTATTCAAGGAAGCGTGGAGGGGGTTACCACCCCAGCGCAGAATGAAAAATCCCTGAGCATAGCTTTCCAGGCTCGTTTTTTTCACATGAATCCGAGGCAATTTGAATAGATCTGTATGTCTTGACGGTTCCAGTGATGTATTTTTCTGATCAGGATAATTTGAAGGGGGGGGGTTATTTGGTGTTTTTTGTTCTTTCTAAACAGCTGCTTGCATTGATTTCGTTGCAGGAGTCAGGAGCATCCACAGATTCTCAACCGAAACATTCACGCTATGATTTCAACGTGGCCATACGGGTGGCTCCGGGGGTGTTTGAAAGAACAAAAGTGGTCACTTTGACCACACGCTATTTGATCGTCAACTATTCAAAGTACAGCCAAACAGACCATTCCACAGTGCTGCTTTTCCAACATTCATTTTTTTTTGGACCAGTCAATGGAAGTTTTTTTCACTTTCAAAATAAAATTGAAATTTGCTTCCAAAGGGATCCCCCCCCTCCCTTCCCTCCTCCAATTTAACAATGCTTCCTTCCGTACGAAAAAAAATAAAAAAATCTTCTGAAAACTTGCTTTTCTTTCAATTTGTTTTTCAAATGAAAATGAAAAAACTTCATGCTCTTTTCCATGATTTGTATTTTTTTTCTTCAGGTATGTTTTAGAAATTGGGCAAAGGGGAACTGACCGGGCTATTCACATAAAACCCAAGGATTGCATGCCGTTTCACTGGTACAATGCCGACGAAAGACAGGAGGTCTGCGTCAGACCTGTGAACGGAAAGTGGCTGTGGTCCGGAAGCTTCAGATTGGACGAGGTGAACGATTTCGGACTGAAAATCAGGCAGAAAAGACAGCACCACAACTTCAGGATTTTGCCGGTAGACGTTTCTTTCACTGGGGATTCCATGGTTTGTATCATTAACCCGGAGAGCAAGGACCCTCCATACAGAATAGAAAACAGGTGAGAGGGGGGGCTATATTTACGCTTTGTGACGAAACCCTATAGCAGGTGCTTTCTTTGGCTGCAGGATGTCTGACATTTCGAGATTTTCAGGGAGGGTGTCTTTAGGATTTTTTTTTTTTAATGCATGTTTAAATTACATTAGGCAAACTTGCCCAATTAAGGCCGTCCACAACGAGGTGATTAAACCTGAGCCGTTCAAAAAGAATCCCTTAGAAAGTCTTTATATGTATACATACAAAAATCGTTGTAGTTGACTCATGACATGGGTAATTCTGGGAGGATGTTTTGGTTCAGTGAGTGAGAATTTGGACATAGAAGCCTAAAAACTTTGCCTGTCAAGGTATTTGGTTGTAAGTGTGGCTGGCTGCGGAGGGAAATCAAACAACTATTAACAAATGCTTTTTGCAAGCTGCTGATCTGCTTATACTTGCTGCTGCAATGATAGATGTGCAGACATTACGATTCGGTTTCGACAGAGGGATGCCGATATGGGGTTCGAAATGGTCAGTCCAGGGCAATCTGCAGAATATGCTTGGGAGGAGCCCTGTTTGCCTCACCGGCTGAGAGTCATGATCGATGCAGGGAACCTCGGAATTCGTGACATGAGCGTTCATGAATATGGCCTGGACAATATCAAGGTGAGGTTTACTGTCATTCATTCGCACAGCGGATGGGCAAGATGAATCTTTCAGAAATATATGAAAAAAAAAATAATTACCTAATAAATAAATGAATACGAGTGATTTTTCTGGGATGGTCAGCGTTTTTTTTCTGCTGTTCTCGAATTGGTTTCTTCTTAGTTTACCGTTGGGGTAGAGAGCTAGATATGGATATTGTGAAAATATGTTGGTTTATTTTTGAGTCAGCGGTTTATTTTTGAGTCAGCCTATAACACATTTCTGTGAATGGGCTGCACTCGGCCGTTCAGCCTTGTGTAAAAATACTTTCAATTCAATACATACAAATATGAATATGGCCTCGACACAGCGCTTCTTTTTTCTCTCCAGAAAAGAGAAACTTCCAGTCTATGATATCAAATAAAAAAATAAAATCATATTTTCTCAAAATATTTAGTGGCAAAAAATATGCTGATTGGTTGAATTTCTTTGTTGGGGAAAAATCAACTTAGGCACATCCGACGATCATAGTGGGGAAGAGGTTGAAAGCAATGGGTGCTAGGGTGGCCAACATGGGGCGGAAGGTGTTGGACAAATTCGATCAAACCGCATCCCCCACGCAGGGAGGTTCAGACTCAGACACCGCCAGGGTGTACGTTCGAGGTCTGGCTGAGGGGGGCACCAGAATCATTCGATTTTCCGATACAGCGGACGACCTTGTGTGTACGAGCGAAGATACCCTCACTCTGCTCAGCAAGAAGATGGCTTGGCTGGAGCAATCTGTCATGGCGGTGGATAAGTATGTCGAGGTGGTGGTGTCTTTTTTTTTTCTTTTGTGGGGTTCGTTTTGTGTTTGTGCTAGCCGGGGAGGGATGCATGCATTGATTGGGGTTGATTTTTTTTTTTGGGGGGGGGGTTCGCAGTGAATAAATAAAACGCCATATCCACCAAAAAAAAGGAAAATTATGGAAAAATCTCAACAAAGAAGATGAACCAGATTATCATTCTTCTTAGCATGATGTGTGTGTGTGTGTGAAAAATTCCTCTGTGTGGAAAATTGTTGGTGCTGGGGGTTGGTGCGTAGGGAACTCGTGCAATTCACGGAGGCTGCTGGGATGGATCTGGACATGATTCGTGAAAAAAAACAGGTGCCTTCTGCGACGCTTCATCATAATTTCCCCATCCATCGAAATCACATGCGGCGAACGAGCGGCATTGGAAGACAAGTCCGAGGTTCGAAAACCCGTTGGGAGGGGGGGGGAATTTCTAATATTTATATGTTCTGATATGTATATTTTATCTATTTAATGATAATATGATTTGATTAAGTTAATTAATATATACTATATAATTTATTTTTATATTAATATAAGCAGACATGAAAAGGACTTCTGAAAGAAGTGGCTCAACAGGTCATTTTCATCCTCAACATTTTTTGCTTTTTTTTTGGAATGTTTTTTTGTACAGCTAAATCGTTGAGTCGAATTCGAGGGGCAGAACTGTTTGATGGAGGCGACACCTCTGGCCATCCCGATCACGAAATCCACGAGATCCATGAGATCCACGAAATTCAAGAAATCAGCGAAAGCAGCGAATCGCCCAGGACGCCATCTCGGCATGTTTCGGACGGGAAAGACATCACCTTCCCCCACAAAGGAAGTAGCTTGCGCACCTTGCTTCGGAAAGTCACACTTTCTAAGGTAGGCTGAAGGAAACTCACTCTTTTCACACTTCCCCTGGAGGATATGGTGTTTCTGTGGGTTGTTTCTGCAAGGAATTTGCTGGAGGGGCGCTTATTCGACCTTATTTCTGTTTTTGCTTCTGGAAATAGGCACGGGCAAGTGCTGATGATGCGGGCATCGACTTCATGGGTAAGCATTCCATTTTGGCTTTTGTAAAACACCTATTCACCACCCATTTTTGGGAAAACTCATCTCCTCTGATTAAGAAAAAAAGAACGACAAAAAAAATGAAATATGAGGTTTAACATCGCGTGGGCATATTGCATGTACAATCACCAGAGCCCAACGCTTCCACAGCCACGGCGAGGCTTTCCCTTTTCAACCCTCTGTTCAAGAAAAGCCAAGACGGCCGATCGAAAACTCTGTCGTCATCTCCTTCCAATGAGGGCTCCTCAAACCCCCCAGAAAAGCGCCAATCTGTGGTTTTCGAGCGAGTGGTGTCACAATTTGCGGAATCGATCATCGACTCCATGTCGACGGCATGCAGCGTGGAGGACCCAGAGCAGGATTTTTCAATGTCTCAGCCATCCTCCGCACAGAATTCTCCCCTCATTCGGAGCGGGCTGGACGATCAACTTGCTAGCCCTGGAATCAGGGCTGTGAGTTTGAGGCGAAGGAGGAGCGGGTTGCTGGTGTCAGGGTCGGATGCATGCCACACACCGCAATTGCACAGGTCTTTGTCGAGGGAGGCGGTGCCTCTGACAGACTTGACCCTGAAAGTGGTCGAACAAAGGTGATGCCCGATCTTGTGGATTCTGGGAGGATCGTCAAATTCACGATTGTAAAAAAAAAAAAAATTATGTTTGAGTGAGACTGTGTTGTGCTAGTCAAAAATAACTCGAAGGCGCTGTGGAGAGATGTGTAATATATATGTAATATAAATGTGTGTATATATGTAATATGTAATTCCGCAAGATTACTAAAAAACATATTAAAATGCAAAAAGCACGAGGTTGGATGGCTGTCTCTTAATTTATTATAGAATCGAATAAATTGTTTCTTTCTTTCTCATACACATGTATATAATACATTCTTAACCGACCACTTCGGTGGCATTGCATCAGGACAAGGAAAGCTCCACTTGAAAACCTATGTTGTGAAAAGTAGAGCATGGTGCTAAACGTGGGTTTTTTCCCCTGTGTTTTTTTTTCCATCAGGCGTTTGCGTGCGAAGCATTCCGTGATGTTTGGTGTAAAAGCTGGGGTGGAGGATCTGCTGGTGAATGATGAAATTCTGGGAGGAGAGCTGGTGGTCAACATCATGGGTGCAAAGGTTGGTTTGCTGTGCTTTCCTTCCCGCTGCTCCCCCCCCCTTTTTTTTATGTTTTTTCAAGTCGTGATTCGAAAAAAAAATATGTAGCTTGTCATGTCTATGTTTTACAAAAAATAAAAAATAAAATATAAACCACAATAAAATAAACCATCACTGTGGTGGTGGTGGTGGTGTTTTTCTTTTCTTTTCTTGCATATTCATCATCCAGGATATCTATTTGGTCGACAGGGTTTGCTGGAAGCTGATTCTCCGCCCGTGGATGGGAGAACAGGGTTGGGTGCCAGGCTGGCACGGCATTCGGCCGGCAGCGGCCGAGGCCTGATGTCGCTGCTCACGACAGACATGGAGGTTTTCTGTGTTTTGAAATGCGAGGGTCAAGAAAGGAGGACGGTCAAGGTGCCGGCAGCAAACATGTGAGCTCCCCCAGTCTCCATCCAAAGTCGATTTTTTTCTTTCCTGGATGTGTTTCTTTTACCACTATTCCCTACACCATTGTTTTTTTAATTTCTAGTTTTCTTTTTTATTAATTTCTGTTCTTCTCCTCAAATTAATATATGTATATTGTTTGTTTGGGTTTTTTCAGGCCGAGGTGGGATGAGGAGGTGACATTTAGGTCGGTGCCCGTGAGCTCACATCTGGTGTTGACCGTTTTCGGGAAGAATTTGATCATGAACGAGGTTTTTCTGGGGGAAGTGGTGATTCCATTGAGGGAAATCGAAGAGATGGCCCAGCCTGACAACGAGGACGTCCGAGCATACACTCTGGGCCGCAGGAACGTCAAGGAAAAAGTAAGCCTCAAAATCATATTTTGTTTTCTTTTTTCCAACATTTTTTTTAACATGTGTAAGACGGGGGGCCCTTTGAGATGTATGCTTTTTCTCTCCGCCAGTAAGAAAGGAAGGTCGGGGGTTCGATTCCCCCCTGGGGCAACTCCTGATTTCATACAACGTTGTTCTGTTGTTGTTGTTTTTTCCCAGGTGAGTGGAGAGGTGTACTTGTCGATAGCTTGGAGGGTGACACCCCTGGATAGGATGACTCTGAAAGTGAAAGCCCTCCAGGAGGAGCTGGACGATCGAGAGGAGCTGATGGCCATATTGAAAGCCAGGGCTGCAGAAGACTCGCCGGATTCAATTTTGTCGCAATCTGGCCTGTTGCAAGGTAACCTCTCCCCCCCCTCCAAAAAAAAAAAAATGAAATAATAAAAAAATGAAATAAAATGAAATAAAACGAAAATAAAATTGAAAAATAATAAAATAACAAAATTTAGTTAATAAATAAATAAATGAACATAACATAACATAACATAGCATAAGATATGACAAATGAACGAAGCTCCATAATACAATGCCTCTGAAAGACAAGCAGAACACAAACCCTTGAATATTAAAATTGAAGTGTATTTTGTTCACTCGAGGTTTTTGCTGATGGTCAGTTTTTTGGGGGCTTTTTCGAACAGATGATGCCTCTCCTGTGTTGATGCACACCGCCAGATTGGAAGTGAAAGTGATCGAAGCCAGAAATCTGGTGATGCCCCATGATAAGCTCCGCAAATTCCACACCATGGATGCTTACGCTGTGGTGACCTGCGAACGCAAAGCTGGGTGGTTTTCCTACCAAACCCCTGTCGAAAAAAACAAAGTCTCCCCAAAGTAAGTCATGCTCCGACCCAAAAAAGGGGAAAAAAACACAATCTTTCTGGAGGGTTTTTCACCTCCAGTTTTTTTCTGTCGAGGCTTCCTGAGATGGCAGCATTGCATCTGTTTGGGGGGTTGGGGCCGGCAATCTTCTCGTCTGTTTTTTTGATTTGTTTTTTTTTTCGATGTGACAAGGTGGAATGCAGGTTTCAAATTCGAGGATGTTGGCTTGACATCGTTTCTCACCGTGCAAGTGTTCGACAAGAAAAATTTGAGGGCAGACGATTTCCTGGGGCAATTGGTGCTCCCCGTTTCAGATCTGAAGGTGGGGAAAGAAAAAAATAAAATAGCCCAGCATTTCCACTGACCTTTTGCAGTTCATGATATTTGTGCGAGAAAAAAACCCTGAAAACGGAGCAAGAATCTAGAAAAAACAAACACCAAGGAGACTCCGTGTGCGTGTTGAGGGGTTGGTGATAATTTAAATCTTTTTTGTTGAAGTTTTTGACTCACAAATTTAGAAAAGAACATTTAAAGATATATATTTTTTTTGATAATTTTCAGTATATTTAAAAAAAAAAACTTTTACTGATGAACAATATTTTGACCGTTTTGCATCAATTTTTCTGTCACAGGATAATAAGCCGCACTATATTTGGTCGGCGCTCCAGCCCCGGGGTGCCAGAGATCAAAGGGCTGGTGGGGACATTCATTTGAGGCTAAAATGGAGCAACGATGGGATGTGGGATGAAGAGGCTGGGAATTCAGGGCTGATGGTGGACATCAATCTCAACGGAATCGGCATTTCTGTGGTGGAGGCGTCGGCCAGCAAACTCCCCAGAGAGTTGATGGTGGGTGTGCAGCTCAGCTGAGTGGCTGTTGATATTGAATAAAACTGAAAAATGTGCAGCAGAGATTTCACCCCCGAAGAGGTTTGGAAATTTCCCATTCAGTGATTCATTCTGTTGGTTTTGTTGCTCATCCAGCACATCCTCTTCGATCAACTCACCGTGGAATATCGACGAGTGGGCCAGGAGGAATCTGCCAGACTGGTGCTGAAATCGATGCAGATCGACAATCAGCTGATTACCTCTTCTCACCCAGTGGTGTTTTCCCATGCATCCTTCGGATCAGGAAGTCCCGGTGGAGCCGCCACGCACATGGCGACTCCCAAGCCCATTCTGGAAGTCAGACTGGAGAAACTGAACCAAAATCCTCGAATGCAGCATGTTCGATACTTCACGGTGCTCCTCCAGGAGATAGACCTGGTCATTCAGGAGAATTTTCTGGATTTGTTGATGAAATGGTAGGCATATTAGGTCAAATTTTCTCCTGCGATTCGGTCCGTAAGCTTGTTGGCCAGTCTGACATGCATCTCCCTGAGGGGACCTTTGTTCGCTTGATTTTTGTGACACCCACCCCCTTCAAATTTCAGTGGGCGGAGCAGATTATGGAGAAGAAACTTCTACGGAGCATCATGTGTTATTCAAACTCCACTCGCCTGATTTTTCCTTGGTGATGGAATTTGACTGTCTTGAATTTCCACTTGAATTTCCATCAAGGTACGATGAGTTGCCGTTGGAAGATTTGTGGCGGTCAGAAAAAGACAGCTCCGAAGAGGACAATGCCATTGCCCTGGAAAACCTAATGAGGCCTGGAGCGTGTCCGGTGGAGGATTACGAGGAAACATCCAAGTAATGCAATAACATAATGATGCTTCCTTTCCAGTCAGCGTTTCCTATTAAGCAAGTTTCGATAATTGAATTCGAAAACACTCGCAAACTGCTTTTCAGGTTCAATTTCTTGTAACTAGAATCATCGACGAATATTTCTGAGCCACCTTTCCCCCCGCTTTTCCCCCCTTCTTTTTTTCCTAATTTTTTTCCCGTTTCTTTCTCACTCTAATTTTCTTAAATTTCGACTCTCAATTTCACTCTTTTTTTCTCTATTAAAAAATGTTGTCTGTGATTTTGTCGACCAGTTCGTCGATGGGAATACGATGGTACTTCGAGGTCCTCCACATTCAGCCCATCAAGATCAACATCACGCTGTTACCCACCCCAGGAATGCAAGACAGCGATGCATCACGGCGTTACAGGCGGGCCGCCGCCTTGGGCATCAACTTGATGGACATCACCAATTTGCCCCTCAAAATCAACGCCATGATTCTCAAGAACGCCTTCATGCGACCCAGCGAATTGATGAGACAAATCAATAGGCACATGTTGTTGCAGGTAGGGAAATCTGGTGGAGGTGGTGTCCCCCACCCCCACCCAAAATAAATAAATAAATAAAATGTAGAAAGAATCGTCAGCCAACTGATGCTCCTAAACTCGGAACCGTCCCTGCAGGAGTCAGACACCCATTCCAAAAAAAAGGAAAGAAAATCTATTTTTAATGTTTGGTCGACATTTCGGAGCGGTCGATATATGAAACCTTTACTCATTGCATGTTGTTTTCCTTCCGAAAAGGTGCTTTACGATGTCCATAAAATTCTTGGCACGGCTGGATTGCTGGGGACCCCGGTGACTCTGGGGAGCAGCATCATCACAGGCGTGGCCAGTTTCTTCTACGAACCGGCCAAAGGAATCGTCCATGGGCCGGAGGAATTCGCAAGAGGGCTCGCCACAGGGACCATGAATTTGATCAAGAATTCAATGTCGGGGGTGTTCAGCACAGTAGGTCAAGTCACAGGGGGGTTCGGGAAAACGCTGGCGGCCCTGTCGATGGACGATCAGTATTACCAGCGATTTTCCCACAGGCAGAAAACAAATACGGTAAGTCGAATTCGGAGAGGAAGAAAAAAAAGCGACAATTAGCTTGAAGTTGCTGTGGTTTCTGAGAGAGTGGGGGGCTGCTGTGTGTTGCGATCAGGAGAAAATCATCGAGGGGGCAAGGATATTGGGGTGGGGTTGCGTGCAAGGGGTGACAGGGGTCGTGATGGACCCCATTACGGGTGTGGAGAAGGAAGGGATGGTGGGACTGGCCAAAGGGGTGGCCACCGGATTCGCAGGCCTCATTACTAAGCCTACCTCCGGCTTATTGGGATTTGCTTCAAAGACGGTTTCGGGGATTGGGGGCGGCATAAAGAATCTGGGGGATGAGGTGAGTTTTTTGCATGATTTGAGAGGGAAAACACACCATTCTTCCACCGCCCTACATTTATTTGCAAGGTTCATCGACTGATCAGGCACCCCGCCTATACCCATCAAACCTCCAAAAGATGATGGATATGATAAATATGTGTTGGAGGGGTTTTTTTTTGGGGGGGGGGGGTTAATTATGTGTTTGGGTTGATGGCATGTATCGAGTGCTTTTGTGTAGTGTTGATTACTAATGGGTTTTGGGTTTGGGTTTTTCACACAGACAGACAGGGTTCAGAGGACGAGGGTTCGTGCTCCCAGAGATTTTGGAATCAGTATGGGACTGGTGGTGGCAGAAGCACAGCTGTTAAGGTGGAAAGAGCTCATATCGGGGCTCCGGGATGAACGGTTTTCCGAAGATTGTGTGGTGGATTTCCTCCGACAAGACAATACGGTGGGGCCAACTTCCTTTGACCTTTTTTCGACAAAAAAAAAACAGCGAGTGGTGGGGAAGTTGGGGTTTTTTTGACAGTCCATCAACTAAAAATAGTTTAAGTTGAGAAACTACGGTTGGGGTTTGGCATTGGCAATCGAAACTTTTATTTCCCTCTTTTTTTTCCTTTGCTTTTTTCGTTTTGTTTTGTTTTGTTTTTTTTTATATGTGGCGTGTTTTCCATCCCCAGGTGCTTGTCCTGACCGATCATCGAATTATCTATGTGAATTTCGTCAAGAAAAATGTGAGGTGGGTAATCGACATGGACCGGCTGATGTCGGCCTCCAGCACCGGGCTGGATGTGACCATCCACTATCGGTCGAGTTCCCATTTTTTCAGCAAAAAGAATCCGCTTCAAGGGTCGACGTTTCGTAGACGCCAAAAGAGGATCGTGTGCGGTACGAGAGACATGCAGCGATCATTGCTGGTGAAAATCGAGCATCAATTGGAGCTGATGAAATCTTCAGCAAGAGAGGAGGAGATCGATACGGTCAGCCAAGAACAGGATGAATATGAGCCACGGAAGGTATGAATATCTGCTTTTCTATTATGAATATCTGCTTTTCTATGTATGTGTGTGTTGGGTTTGATGGGGGGGGGGGGGGGGGGGGTATATATATATAGGTTATATATATATAACCTATTGTCTGAGCTGGATGGGATGGCCTTGATGTGGAGAACGGCACCCACCAGGATTTGAACCTGGGTGCAAAACGTGATTTTGAATCAGCATTCTTCCGCATGCATAAATGGGAGGGATGTTGCAATAATAATTAAGAAAAAAAGTTTTTTTTTGTGGACTGTAGAGATTGAGCATCATGAACTCAGCTCCTCCGAACTCCCTTCCGTTACCCACCGTGAAAAGTTCTCAATCTGGCTACAATCCTGATGAGAGTGAGGCGCTGCAGTCAGACCCCACATCAGGTCCGAGGTTTCCCATCTTTCGACAGATCCATCGATTCGATTCGCTTTTTGAAACCTTCCACCTGCGTTGCTGAAGACCACACCTGTTGATATAGCTCCTTTTTCCAAGGCTTTCAGCCGTCAATGAGCAACATATGGGCTTAACATATAGTGGTAATATTGACGATGAGGTGTGGAATTTTGATAGGTTATGAGATATCGGAGGGTGAAATTCATGGCGAGGAAACGGAGGATGAAAGCCTCATCGCCAGTCCGAGCAATTTTCCTAAAACCGCTGGAGCCGCCGGAGCGAAGGGTGCGGATCAGGGTAATGTGGAGAGGAGCCCACAAGTTTCCAACTCCAAAGAGCTGGAGGCATGCGTGCCGAGAATGGGGGGGTTGGAGCCACGCACCGTTGCTGTGAATTCGCCCAACACTGAGGTGATTGTCAAGGACTGCCACCATTAGTGGCAATATCTGTACGAGCAAATGCTGAATTTATCAGGCTGGATGGACGGTGCTCGAGCCAGCTGGGGGTATTTCATCCACTGGTTCTCGATACGCAGCAAGAAAACTAGTATTTGTCGTGCCGATCGATGTTTGATTTTGCCTCGACTTCCAACTGTTTGCCTTGAATGTACAGCTATCGATCCTCAGCAACCACGTGGCCTCCATGCACTCGATCGCGATGAGCTATGGCATCCCTATGTCAGACCGGGATGTTCTGGACCTCATGTCGAGCATCGGGCAGATCTCCTTGCTGTGCTTATCTTTTCCCATCATGTCCGACCCCAAACTTCAGTCGGTCAGCAGTTTGATTGGGACCATCAATCGGCTGTGTTTTCACTCCGATCAAGCGGACGATTCAATACTCAACACAGTTCGGGTGCTCTCTGAGATGTCGGGGTCAGCCTTGGAGAATTTGACAGACTTGGAGTGACCGATCGAAAGAAAGAAAGGGAAAGCAAAAACCTCGGTTCTGTTTTTTTTTTTTGTGAAAGAACGGAAATCGGGCGTTTTATATAGGGTCAGGAATTCTCATCGAGAGGTCGATGGATTTTTTTTTTCATTTGTAAAGTAGGGTGCGTAGCAATCAGGGCAGAAGCTTATCGTGGGAAGGATTTACAAAATCTCTGTGACTCTGTGCAATTTACTTTTCATTACTTTTTCTCAAATGTCATTTTTGTTATGTGTGTTAGAGAAGGAGGGGCCACTGTGGCCCCCTGTTGGTAGGATGGAGGGTAGATTTTTCCAGTGAACTTGCTTTGACTCAAGGATTTTGGGAGACTGGGATTTGTTGTGGTATTGGACCTGGGCATAGCAAGATTTAGTCAGTGTAAATCACTTCTGGGTCTCTTGGAAAGGAAAACGGTTTTACCCAGTCCAGCTCCATAACCACCAGCCACCTAAAACGACTTTTGGAAATCACGCTGTGCGTTTTATCATTTCCGCTGTGAAGTGAAGTTCCACAGCGTTTTGGGGGTTGATTCCCTTTAGTGAATACCCCCAGACCGTCATAGGAGTGGTTGGATGTCTCTGTTGCAAAAAGTTTGGTTTCTGTTTGGAAAAGTTCGGTTTCTGGAAGATGCTCCCTAAGTTTCAAACAACAGGCAAATATCAAAGTCTCCCTTCTGTGTTCTCCCAACCGCTTTGCCAGCAGCTCGTCGACCGCGAGTCTGACTCGCAGAACTCCAATTACCTGATTCCACCCCACGTTTTTCTTGTCTGTGCGATAAAAAAAATCGAGAAGCTAAAGGCGCAACGTCCGGTGCGACACTATAGTGAAAGCCAAGGTGAACCTCGATCCAGAAAAACAAGACGTCCTCATTGATATCCTTATGAGAAAAAAAAAGGGGGCAGAACTACAACAGCAGCCACCTTCTCCCGATCCACGCTAATTTCCAATACCTCCCCGTTGCATTTCACGTATCAACCTCGTTAAATCATGCCTGGGTGTCGAGGTTCGACTTCGGCGAAGCGCTCGATATCTTTCCATGCACACCCCTATCCCACAGCTACCACGAAAGACTCGCAAACTCGGGCAGCTAATTTGCGTAGTCGTTGAAAGGTGATCCAAGCCCTATTGAGGCTCCCTCCCGCTCCACCCCCTCAGGAAAATCCGAGGAGCTCCTTGGAGGCCGGAGTTTCTCAGCGCAACAGTTGTGGACATGCGGATAACCACCATTTTTTAAGAAGAAGAAACAAGAAACATAGAACCGACCTTTTTGGCTGCACTTTTGAGCTGGGAGATAAAACCTCTCCAGCAGCCGTCACGGTTGACAAGCCCTCTCCACGGCGGCTGTATCTTTCCTGATCAGACAAGGGCGGTGTAAACGCTGAGATTTTAACCGTACACGGAAACGGAACGGCCCTTAGTAGAACAATTGGCTGCGATTCCAATGGGAACTCTCATTTTCGTCAAGCCGACGGCAACGCCATCTTTCTTAGGTACGGCTCACAATTCTTCGCTCGACAGCAATATGTTTGTCATAAGGAAAATATCACCAGGTGGACCCAGTTAAGGTATTTGTTTCTATGTAGGCTGGCACAATGGACGCAGGAAGCTATTCCCAGGCCCCCAAACGCCTGCTAGCACCCCCACGACTCCAAATATTCCTTCCTCTGCTGCAAGCCATAGCTTGGACTCCACTGGTAACAGCGTCCGCCAAGGTAAACGACTACACGTTCCGTGCACTTCTGTTTTTCGGGGAGAACCCTCAAAGAAATATTGGCGAAGAAGCACATACCTTTGGCCATACAACGTGTGTGCGCCGCTTCAAAGCTCGCAGCTCATGACATCAGGGATTTCAAATAATCATTCCTGAGATAGGATCTCGGCTGTCGAGCTCGACACCAGTTTGTGCTTCACCAGCTAGTTGGAAGCCATTTGGGCGAAGATGCAACTCGACGCTTTTCCGTACTGGGATACAGACTACAAAGTCGAGGGCATCACTCGAAAGCAGTGTCAGTGTGCACGTTGTATACGATGGAAGGACGAAGAAGTTTCGCTTCCGCCAAAGAAGTGAGTAGATAGTTATCCCAGCTAGCTTGAGATGGGGCTGCGCTGTTTGGTCGCCTCCTCTCAACTTGTCTTGAAAGGGGATGGAGGGATTTCAAAAAATTCAGCACGTAACAAGCATGCGGCTGTGTGGGTGATTTCTGCGTGCTATGCCAAGGTATGGATCGATCGACGCCCTGCATCGTGCGAATCAAGGAATATACACGAAGGCTTCTAGTGTACAAGGATATCTTCACGGGTGAGCGAAATGTCTGAACGGAGACTTAACCTCTGCGCAACATGTCCACCCAAGATTCATGGGCATGTAACAGGCATGTTTGGCAGGTTCAACAAATCGGCTTGTCAAACGACGCAGACCCTCCACGATTCCAATCTGGAGACAGCTTTGCATGTGCTCTAGCCCCCATAATACATCCAATCTTTCTGTGTTTTGGTGCAGGGGATGCGAGGGTAAATGAGCTGACGGGAGTTCAGTGGGCATAGAATTCTCAATCAATCCCTGGAATATGATGTCCAGGACCTCGATTTTTTCTCAACCCTTACCTCAAAAGAACTACCAATCTTGTGTTCTTTCCCCCACAGGGAAGGAAATGCATTTTTCTGCTGCTTGATCGATGTAGTGTATTCTTCAGGAGCATGAAAGTGGCGAGGCGATACATCCCATGAGCGCGCTGCGAACGGGATGGGATGTCTTGATGTTGGGTCTAATATTGGTGTTGTGCGTGGTTGCACCTTTTCGAATCGGTTTCAATATTCGATCGAGCACATTCTTGGACGTGTTTGACACGTCGTGCGATATCTTGTTGACGGTGGACATTGTCCTCAACTTCTTCACAGGCTACGTCGACAAGAACGTCACCCAGCTTGAAATTAGAAAGGTGGGAGGCTTTTTCTTCTGCTCAGGCCGTCACAGCCCGTTTCGTTTGTTTCGTGTATTTTGAAGTTTTTGTAACACACAGCAAGGTTAAAGTTACATACATCCCCGTCTAATAATATGTATCCGGATTTATATTGTACGAATGACCCCGTCTCGACTGGTCCAGCGCTACAGCAAGAAAGAGCACTGAAGCATTGAGTAAAAGAACTAAAGCTGCTTTGGCAAGAATAGGCAATTCAAAGATAAGTCCTCTACTTGCGGTGTGTTGCTCAGGTGGCGCGACAGTATTTAAGATTTTGGTTCTGGGCAGACATTGCTTCTACCCTGCCAGTGAGCCACATGATGAAAGTGGGGATACTGCCTGAGAATCAATTCATCCTGACTCTCAAGCTCCTAAGGGTTATTCGGCTGTTTAGAATGCTGAAAGTTGCGCGACTGATGAACAGATTCAAGTGGTGGGTCTTGATTCGCTTCAGCGTCCGATCCATCATCAAGTTTGTGCTCATCATACTGGTGAGGATTCCCATTTGTATCGTTGTGAAGATATCTAATGGATGCGACAAAGTATCTCGCCTTTCTTACGCTTTCAACAGTGGCGAAGACTTCAGGATTTGCTTTTTGAATCGATATCGAAATCGAACAAACAAACAAACATAATTACATGCGAAGATGCCGCCCGGCACCTATTGCACAAAGTACAACAAAATGTAGTTTTCAAGATTTAGGTTTTTCGAAATTGAAACGCAATGCCTCTTCTACAGATGGTCGCGCATTGGAACACTTGCCTTTGGTGCTTGATGACCAGATGGGGACATTCTGAGGACACCTGGGCAGGATTTTACCAAATCAATCTCGACGCAATAGCATGGCCGAAGCTCTATCTTATCTGTTTCTATTGGGCCATCACAACGATGACGACCATAGGCTTCGGTGACCTCCGCCCAGTTACAGATCCAGAGAAGGTTCTCACTCTGCTGGTGATGTGTACTGGTGAGTTGATGCTGCTGTTGTGGAGGTCGAGCGGTTTCTGGATCTCGCCATCTCTGTGATGCCTAGCTATCCTGGGGGGAACCTAGAAAAATTCCGGCGCTGGCCATAGTCGCTACCGATTTTCCAGTACTTGGAGCATTTCAACCTGACAGTTTCCCTCTGCGCTTTCAGGGTCGTGTTGCTATGCGTATGGTATAACCCAGATCGTGACAATCGTATCGAATCTCAACATGGCCGACGTATACTATCACGCCCAAGTCGACAATATTCACGAATACAGCGAGCGTCGTGGACTCCCGCGTTCCCTGAACCATCGAATCCTGGAGTTTTTCGAATTCAAGCGCCACCACTCTGGAGTGTTTCACCAAGAACGGGAAATTCTGAAAGACCTTCCTCACAGCTTGAGATCGGAGGTGGTGATGCATATCAGCGGGGCTATCTCACAAAAGGTTGCTAAGATACCCCTGTTTGAAGGTCTGGAAGAGAGGTTCATGGACGGCATCATGGTTCGGATGAAATATACGCCGTACCCCCCCGGAGAAACAATCGTGATGGAAGGGGAGCTTGGTACTCAAATGTACATTATCAACAAGGGCCTACTACAGGTTGCTTTTCACGACTCTCCCCAGCACCCCACCCCGAACGCGCTTCCTGAAAATCATCGTAATGTATTCTTTACTTGTTGTGGAGCTGAATACTTGAATACTGAAAACCTTCAGGTCACTGTGCAAATGTGCCGTGTGGCAACACTAAAGAGCGGGGACTTCTTTGGCGAAGTGGCCCTATACCACAACAAAGGTCGACGGATAGCCACAGTCGAAACTATTACCTACTGCGAGGTGAGCCGCCGTTCTACGTTTCAGTTGGTTTGGAGTTTATAAGGGAAATGGGTTTCAATTCGTAATTTCTGGGTATCTACTCGAAGGAATCAGGATTGAGTTGTCTCTGCTCGTTGATTTCACCAAGCGCATGCTTCTCGGTGTAGATTTGTTCGTTGCAAAAAAAAGATGTCGAGGAAGCGTTGGGGCCTTACCCACATATCAGCAAAGTAATACGAGACCGCGCCAAATTGTTGTGGGGAAAATATAGCAAGGAATCCGTCCAAAGCTGCCAGAGAAGGCTGGCTCCACTCAGAGTACCAAATATCTACAGGAAAGCTCTGGAGAGCGTGAAGGCGGCGGATGAGAACAGCACAATTCAAAACAACGAAGGGTTGGAAAACAGCAAAGATGAACTGGGAGAGAAGGTTTGCTTGACACCATCAAGGTCTGCAATGGAGCGCGATACGAGCGAGAATGTGGAGACCTTTATTCCAATCGCAAGGACAGCAACGGATTCATCAGACGGAAGTAGTCAAGCGGAAAAGGACTCGATCCCTTGTGCGGAGACATCCACCGAACAGTGTCTTGAAAGAATGGAGGTAAGGGTTGCTTCCTGTTTTGACTTCAGAATGATTCGTTTTCAAATTATTTTTTGACCGGAAATTTGAGCTGGGCGAAGCGGTGCATCGATGTTAGTGCAAGAACGGCATCTTTCGAACAGACACAGTGGAAGGAGAACCCCAAAATGCTGAGGGGGTTGGGGCACGCACAACATTTTTTAAATACAGCGTACACCAGGGCCTGTTTCAAGTGTCAAGTCTTCGATTAATGAGTTGTTCACGCTCAGAACGGGGGTGTTTTTTTGATTCAATTCATGCGTACATGCGAACTTGTGGCAAACGAACCTTCAGCGCCTTCTGTCTGGAAATATTGCAGGCTGTGGATAAGAAACTGAACTTCATGCTCGAGACACTGATTGCAGCGCAGTCGAAGGTCACTTGAGTGTGGTCAGAAAGGTTGGAGTAAACAGTGTTTTTCTTTAATCGGAGAACTTCTGAAGCACAGGTGATCAGAAGCTTTCAGAAACAAGCTGTGGGTTGGGCCATCGCACACACAAGCACAGGCAACTCCCCTAAGACTCTGCGAATTTTGTTTATTGTTTTCCTCCTCCCAATTTTCGAAATCTGCAAAAAGATCACTTTTGGTTGGGGTATATTGGGAACACAAGAGATCAAAGACGAATATTGAGATGTAAAAATTCATACTTGTTCTAAATCTGCAAAATTTCAGAAATTTTGAAAGCGAGACCAGCTGCCTTATCAAATAAGATAATAATAATGATGATAATAGTCCTCATATTTCCTGTATGATTTCAGTTGGATCCATTGATGATAATGGAATTTTGAAAGAACAGAATCGTGTTCGGGTGGTCATGTATTCATTGCATCTATGGAGTATAGACTACCAAACCCAACCAAAAATTACATGAGTATAGACCAGAGTTCCTCCTTTGTACTAATCAGCTGCTGAGATTGGAATCGAAAAAAGTGACTCGATAGGCTCATGTCTGACATTCATTTTCCTGGAATGCCCAGGCATCAGTGGCAAACTGCTCTTCCAACCAGATGAATATTTCGGGTGGACTACACATCCAGATGGATAGTTAGGGAGCAATTTCACTTTCAGGGTAGGGAAGCTTCACGTTGAGCATTTTTCGACATTCATGAGATCTGGTCGTATCATAACAGTATATTATCAGTGTTATTTTTTGTGTGCGTTGCCTCAGGTTTGGGGAGCAGTGTCAGACGTTGATTGCATATCCATTCACAGACAGAGGAAATTGAGGGCAAGTATTTCAGCAAGGGAAAATCGTAGCAGTTGGCAGAGATCAGCCTTTGCAACTATTTAAAACAAAATGAAAAAAAAAGAACACTCGGAGCTGGAGATCCCTTTCCTTTTTCGATTTAAACCTACTCTGCCCACAGCACAGCACTCCGTCCTTTCCCCTCTGACAAGGTTTGGATCTCGAAACCCGTGTGGAGCCTCCGCGTCCAAACGCCCTCGCTTTTGCCAGCGAAAATTTCAAACAATCCCCAATCACCTCACCGACCCCCCCCCTCCCCCAAACTTTTTCATTCAAAACCAAAAACAACAGGGTTTTGAAAAAGATAAACCATCACCTGCTCCAGCCAAGACGGAAAAAAAAACCCAACAAGAACACGGCAATCCTTTCTTCCTCCTCGTTTGGTTTTTCCACACCGAAGCCATTACCTCCCCCCCCCCCCCTCCCGAAAAAAACCCTCACAGAATCAAATCCCATCACATCATCGATGGTACCTTTCCCGATCTCTGGACCGACTTCGGTGCCTTCTTCGCTCCCTGGATTTGCTCCTATGTCTGTCTCGCTCTCGATCCCTTTCTTTTTCCTTCTTTCTGGGATGGTCTCGGTCTCGCTCCCTTTCCCGGTCTCGATCCCTGGATCGCTCGTGGTCCCTTTCCCGAGGATTGCTGCTCTTGTGGTGATCCTTGTGATCCTTTTCTTTGTGATCTTTTTCCGGGTGATCCTTCTCGTGGGAGCGGCGCCCGGAGGAGTCCCTGTCTCCGTTCTCTTTGTCGCGACGCTTGCCCAATCCCTCTTCTTTCATCTTCCTTTCCAATTCCTGAAAATTCACCCCCCAAAAAAATAAAATAAAAATAAAATAAAACCCAGAAAAATTGTACCTCAAAATTTTCCTTTTAATTTCAAGTATTTTTCCTTGGCATTGATTCCTATCCTATGGACAAGAAAGCTACGCATGAATCGAAATAAAGAGGAAGCCGCTTGAAAAATCAACATGTTTACTTTTAGCTTGTTGATATTTTTTTTTTCTTGGTGGGTTGGGGAGAAAGGGGGAGGATACACTCATTCTCTCCTTTTGGGATCTTTTGTGAATTTTACTGGAGTTGAGCCAGATTTTTTTCTTCAGCAGGAATGTGTGGATGGGTGCCGCCTTTTTTTTTTTATTTGGAAATAATAGGCCTTACCTGGCCGGATGGGGACGGATCATAATCTCCACGAAGCCTTGCCAGAGCTGCGGCCTCCCTGGCTGCTCGATCATCAGCACTTCGATATTTTTTCTTGACCCGGCCATAATCATCGTATCTGAGGCCATGCTCACTCATCAATTTTCCGAAAGGGAGGTTCAAAAAACAAGGAAAAAGACGAAAAGATTCAGGGAAAAAACAATCTCCACCAGCAAACAGACATCCCAACAAGTGCTATATCTATTTTTCCCCACCGTTTTTTTTTTTTCAATAAATAATCACATAAAGAAAGAGAAAAAAAGAAAAGAAAGAAAGAAAGAAAGAAAAAAAACACTCACAGCTCCTCATCGTCGGCCTCCAGTTCTTTCCTCCTTCGTTTGGCATCTTCGATTTCTCTTTCGTCCAATTCTTTGAAACCTCCGGCCTGGCCTTCCCTCTTCATATCCACCGTGCCAGGTTTCGGGGCTCCACACAAATTGCACCTCGGCCTCCTGGCCCAATTCGTGTTTCCACAACTCGGGCAAGGCCAATCGTCGGGGCCGAACAGGCCGGGAGGACCCTGAGGAGCAGCTACAACCTATAAAGAGATTTGGTGGGCTGAGGGCATGGACGAACACTCCAAAGCATGTACATGCCTACATGTCTGTCATAAATGAAAAGATAAAAAACATGCGGGGGGGAAGGAACGATGAATTGTAGATGTACGGGTGGGGGCATTTAAAAAAAAAAACTGAAAAAAAAGGAAGATACAGGGGACTTTTTGTTTTTAAAACGGACCAGCTTAGAACATCACCAAGTCACCCGCACAATTGAGGAAAAAACAAGAAAAAAGAAAAAAAGCTGGGGCTCACATTAAGCCATATTGTGCTTGAGAGAAAACTAACACACATTGATTGAACTTGTCCAGCATCCACCCAAAAACACACGTGGCCATATTCAGAATTAGGAAAAGGAAAAATGCAAAAAGAAGAAAGAAAAAAGAAAGAAAAAAATGAGCAACAAAAAGACAGACCTTTCGACCACCATTGCCCCGACCTTGCCCATCATCAGGGCCTCCTCGGCCACCCCTTCCCCCCCCTCGGCCACCGTGGGCCTCGATCCCCCATGAAGACTGAAGGCCCGCACCTCCAGGGGCGTTATAGCCTGCCTGCCATTTTTTTATTTCGTCAATTCTTGGCTGTTACTTGATGAATTTGGACCTTTTTAACTTTGAAATGAAAAGGAAAAGCTTAGAAAAGCAAGGTAGGGGATATGGTGCGATGAAAAGAATCCCCTCTTCTTACATTCAACACCAAGCATTCAGTTTCGCCACTCTTTTCACAGGCACAATTAGCAGCCTTCCGGAATCTGGTTTCAACCTTTCGCCCCCCCCCCCAAAAAAAAGTAAAGAATAAAGAATAAAATAAAATGCAAGTCTCGATTAGTCTGACCACCACCAGGGGGGTAGGTTTCCTTTCTTTTTCTTGCTTCGGTTGTCACTCACTTGAGGGAACTGCTCGAATTGACCTCTGCCGCTTCCTCCAGCATTCCAGCCCCCTTGCTGTTGTTGACTGTACCAAGTTTCTTGATCCCCGTGCTCCTGGCCGCCCTCCCCCCCCTCTCTGGCTGATGCATTGGGCTGGCTGCCAGCACCGGTCCCACCCTCCGGTCCTTTCCCTTGACCTTCGCTCCATTGCTCCGGAGGAGCTTGTGGAGCCATCGATGGAGGGGGCTGTGGCTGACCTTGCACAGCAGCGGGGGTTGGGGGGTTGATGGCACCTGGTGCGGTGGCTTTGACTGTCGAGGGGGGGATTGATGGAGGAACGGGGGCTTGTGGAAGCGGAGGAGGGGGGTTGTTGGTTGTCGGAGGGGGTTGGTGAGGTGGGGAGCGTGGAGGGGCGGGGCCTCGTGGTGGGGGGGGATCTTGCATTCGGGAGCGGTATCCTCCCCCTCGATCCATGCTATCCTTCCTCTTAGCCAGACTGACATGGAGAAGGGCCCCTGTGATTTGGAAATCGACCATGAGTAAACGACGCAATGGAGAGGGGTTTTTTTCCACTTGTTTGTTTAAGCTTGGATCATTTTGTGGCGGTTGGGGTGAAGAAGGGGGGGAGGAGGGGGGGGGGGGGTGATTCTCAATGAAAAATATTCAAAGATGCATCAATATGCTTCTTGTTGTGTGTGTTGACAAATAAATATAAACAGCGAGGAAAGAAACTGAGAGATAAAAAATCAACATAATTTAAATATCAAAAAAATGATGAAATATATATGTATATATATGTGTATGTTTCAGTGTTTGGATGGGCAGATGCACTTTCGTCATTTTACTGTATTAACTCCAGCTTCGTGTGTTTTTTTTTGGAAGTGGAGGAGCCCATGCTCCATTCTGATGTTGGAATGACTTGGCATTAGCACTCTTGGAATGCTCCCAACCAAAAAAAAAAACAGGTGGAAAAAAAACCCACCATGTCCCATGCCTGATCCACTTCCTCAAAAAAAGCAAAAGGAAGGAAGAAGGAAAAAAATAAAATAAGAAAATAAGAAAAAGGTTGGAGAAGAAATCAATGAAACAAATACTGAAAGCCACCTTTGAAATCCTTGTTGTCGAACCATTGGACTGCCGACGCAGCGGCGTACGGGTCTTCGTACGTCACGGTGCAATCCCCCTTGGGGGCCCCAGTCTGTTTGTCTCTGTACAGCCAAATTTTCGGCTTTCGCGTCTTTTTGTCCATCTTAAGAATGCCGATTGAACCGAAATACTCTGCGATGTCTTTTTCCGTGATGCTCGGGGGAAGTCTATCCACGTAAACCGTGTCGGTGTCTGGCATGTCGAACGCCATCTTTCCCCGCGCAGCGACGCAACTCCCGCCAAAGGAGCTCCGAACGAAATTGTCTTTCGAGTAGAGACTCTCCAAGTGGGGTGGAGACAGGACGAAAATAGGGACGTCTGTATGTCTGACACAAATTTAATTTGCTTGGAAATGTGCTGATTAACTTTTTTGGGGAAAGGGTTTCAAGTGTCATGAATCTGGCTGGCCTCAGGGTTGTGCAGTTGAGTTAGCTTCCTTTTCACAGAAACGAAAATGTCCAGAACCGAAAAATTTCATTCAATTTTTCTAAGCACCCAACAGAACCTCCCAGCATTGACAGCTGAAACTGTGCACTTCCTCAGGGTAAAATTCTTGTTCTGATGGTGAACGGTCTGCAGACTGTGCAGGAGTGGCACGAAACGTTGGCGCATCATTTTGACGGTGGCAGGTCGCGTGACTACGAGAGGCAGCGAGACGCACTCGAAAAAGAATTCGCCCAGTGGGGCGCGCGCGGCATGACACAGCGACACGCGCGTGACATGCACGCAAAATGTCTGCGCACAAGGAATTCTTGCCCGTTTCTCGCTTCTTTTTCGATCTGAAGCTCAAATACTTTTTGTTTTTATGAATTTTCGTGTCGTTCCTTGCTCCAAAAGCGAACATATACTTAACTCTACTTCCGCATGTGCGCACACGGGTATAATGGTTGAGTTTCTATATGCAACCAACCCCACGCAACTTTCCACTCGTAACTGACACCTCCCAGCGATTTAAAGCTATCCATCGCGGGGTGTGAAGTGTCAGCCGCCGTTGTTTAACCTGTTTTAAGAAACCAATTTTTTTTTTGCGTGGAACGAGCGAACGATACTCCAGCAGCGATGCATCGTTCATTCTTCCAAGACAGCCAACAGACGGACTTGGAGCCGTCACAGGACATCGATGGGAGAGTCGTCGAACCATTTATTCCTTGCCCTCGACCCGAAGGTACTTGTGCGTCTGCACTGCTATTGGGATGCCGTCGGCGGTGAAACCACGGCGTCGGGGGAAAGGAGTCTTACCCATACCACTGAGAACCTCGTAGTGGTGGCTTTTAAACCAGGGAAAATTTTCCCTGTCGTTCATCAGTTTTTGCCCATCTTGCCAGTTCTACAGCTCAGTACCCGTGTGTGTGTGTTTGTACAGACTGCACGTTCGACGACACAGTGTGCAGTAGGCAAGAGTCGCACGCCTTTCAAGATAGAGAGGCCCCCCAACTGCAGTCCATACACTTTGGTGACTTGTGCTGGATATGCTTCGACGGAGGCAACGATAACCGGCCTTTAGTTTCGCCATGTGATTGTCCCAGAAAAGTCCACAGAGCATGTTTGGCTAGATGGCAGCTACAACAAGCCGGGAAGTACGAAGAGCAATGCTGTCGGTAAGTCATGCAGGCTTTGATTGAGTTAATAACACAACTGTTCGGGCGGCGGTTGAGGAAACATTGCAACGGTCGGAGGGGGGGGGGCTCGCCAAACGCTTATTCATTTGTCTGCAGTGCGTGTTTTCTTTCTCTTTGAACTTCCTGTCCGTGTTATACCCACGCTGAACATGATTTAAGGTTCAGGAAACCTGAGGCCAAGTTGTGGCTTTTCCAACAGGTTTTGCCAGAAGGCATTGCCAGACTGGAGACCGTTTTTGACTCCCGAATGTTTGCGTCGAGAAATGAGTCAAGCGCAGCCCACCATGATGGTCACGTTCAACAAGCAAGTGTGTTTCGTTCCCGTCAAGGCAGGTGCTGACGGCTTGAGCGACTTCACAGACACGATCAGGCAAAAATTTGAGTTGGAGAACGACGCAGCCATCAACGTGACATTTGGATGTCGAGACCCCCTATCAGGTGCAGCAAAAAAAACACTACTTCTGTGGGGGTGTTGTTTTTTCCCTCCTCCGTATTTGACAGAGATATTCAAGAAACAAAGGGCTGTGCGCGGCAAGATGGCTACTGGTTTTTGTTTTATTTTTTCAGGGGGGTTTATCAAACTGGAAGGGCAAGGAGCCTTCAATGCAGCGGTGCATTGTGCCGCGGTGTCTGCTGCAGCTCGAACAAAGGAAATGAAAGCGAGAACAGCGATGGTCGGGGATGAAGAAGAAGGCCACCAGCGAATCTCTTGACCGCACAGAAGTCCAAATTCTCAACGAATGTAACATCAGAAACACGAATCAGCGTCTCTTGTCATTGGCTCCCTTCGGGATTTTTCCATCCCCGATTCTCTCTTAGCTTCCCTGATAGAAAAAGCCATCCAACCCACTTAAACGATTGCACTGCCATGTTATTGAATGTGGGGACTGGATACAGAAAACGCGCGTATTGAGTAACTCTTCAAGAGGGAATTTTTGAGCGCTTTCATAAGAAAGAACGCAATGCAAGTGATCGAAGCTGCCAGACTGGGTTGATTCTCGAGTGCCCAGAGAATGATGCAGCTCCTACACAACCAACTCATTAAATTAGCACCACAGAAAGCAACAGCAGCTGTTTGGGGGGTTGGCTGACCCCATGTTTTTTTTTATCAATCAATCAATAGTTATCCAACACCAAAACGAGAGATCGAAAAGCAGCCAGGGGAGGGTGTGCAACATCTTGATGTATGACACCCAGGGTGCCTTGAATCATCAAGGATGAGGTGCCTTGATGATTCAATGATACAATGTCAGACATGCGGCAGGCCATTGGAGAAGTACCACGAACCTGGAACTACTGAATTCGTCTTCCTCTCGCAGCGCGACGCTAACTGAGGTCCAGCTCCCCAGCAACGATTGAATATCGAAAACACACACACGTGCGTGTTCGTCTTCGCTTCTAACGCAAAACCGAGCCAGTGTCCTTTTTCTTATATTCCTTTTTTTGCCAACCGTTCGACAACCCGACTGGAACAGCGAAAAAAAAACCCACCGACAAAAAAAAACAAAAAAAACGACCAGCGGGTAGCGTTGGTGTCGTCGCGACGCCTCGAGGTGTTTCTTTTTTCGTTTGTTTTTTTTGGACTGAAGCGACCGGCGCGATGTCAGAAATATCTGAAGACTATGGGTGTTATTCGAGCGAGCCGGAGGACGAATTCGTGGATATGTCCGATGAGAGCGACGTAGATGTGGGCGAGGATGTGGAGTTGGATATTTCGACCGTGAGAAAGGTAGCGAAAACTGTTCGCTGTTTGGAACGGAGGTCCATATTTATTCGCTCGCGCGGAATTGAGTGTTCTAAGATTTCGGAAAGGGGGGGTTTCAGCGGTATTCAGGCGGAATACCTTTCGGCACCCGATGTTTGTATCGATGCCGCACAGAAAGTGTCGAAGGGTTCCGTGGTTTTGACGGAACTTTGGGGTCGGTTTTTTGGATTGTTTTCTTTTCCCTTTTAATTTCACTTGTTTTTCTTTTCGTGTTTTTCCGCAGCGCACTTATCGAATTCTGGAAGGAGGTGACGGTCGAAACGAAGGCGAACTGTGCCGGGAGAGGGACGCCTGTATCAATTACGTCAAGTCGATTCTCGGAACGGACTCGGAGCTCACCGTTCGTTTGCTGAGACTGTTCAAGTGGTGTGTTTTTTTGACCCGTTTCCATTGAAAACCCCCATCGAATCGTCGGGCTCTTCTTTCACTTCCACCAGTTCATTTCCAGTTTCGTGCGCGTCGAGTGGAACCCACGTGTTTCTCGTTTTTCGGATGTCGTCGCAGGGACCCCACGCGCACTACAGAATCTTGGTTTGAAGATGCGGAGAGCGTTAAGAAACGAGTGGGGATGTGCGAGGTCTTGGCATCCGGTGCAGGGCCATCTTCGTCAGGAAACCAGGTGGGAATCGTTTCTCGATAACCCAATCCTTCGAGGCACCGATAAAAGAAAACCCTTTTTTTTCCGTCGGACCCCTTTTTGGTCCTATCGTCGTCTCCACAATTTCGTGGGGATTCACTTCAAGCTTTTTTGAAAATAAAGAAAGGGGGGATAGGGGAAAGTGGGGTGGTTTTCTGTTTGATATTTATTTTAGTAAAGCAGTCCCAACCAACAGATGCAACACACCAGAAAATACAACATAACACATATAACTTATACGTGCATATATTTATTTATTTATATTTTTTTCTCCAGAATCTGAAAAAGGTTTATCAGGTTTTCTCCTTCGTTGAATTTTTTTCTTTCTTTCGTTTATTCAGTTTTCGTTAATCACATTTTGAAGATGGAATTTTTTCCCTATTCCTTTTTTCCATTAGCTGATATGGCTCCATCAACCATGTCACAAAGTAAAATGTGGTTTTCCTCTCAGGTACCTTTTTTAAAAAACATTTGCACCGCTGCCCCCCCTTTCAACGCAAGACAAAATATATATATACTTTTATATACTATGTGTACTTTTTTCTCCCCTGGAATCTTATCTTCTTTTTTCCTGAAGATAAAGATAAGATATATTATTATAGATATACAGTAGACACCGCTTTGTCCGCCCCCGGATAATCAAACCCACCGCCTTTTAAGCCCAAATCGCCAGGAACGGAATTTTTAGGGGGGGGGACCCATCGTTTTATCAGCCCGATCATCGGATAATCAGCCCAACCAATCGCGAATTTCATACGCGAATGGTCGAACGAAGAACGCGCAACGCAAAGGGAATGTCAAACGGTCGCACAAAATGAATACAATGCAAAAAAATACAAAATCGTCGACTGTTTGCTTCTGTTTCCGGACGTCATATTCGTTCCGATGGTAGTCGGCCTGGAGCGCCGAGGCTATGACAAGATGGAGGAGTACGAGAGTGCCCAAGACGGTGCATGGAGTTACTTCGACAGCGGTTGAACCGCCAGGCCACTATTAACGAGTTTTTTTAGACTTCGATTCGAAAGCGTGCGCGTCTGGGAAAGGGGAAATGTAAGACACCGTTTTGTGAAACAATCGTTTATTATGCCCGAAAAAGCGTGGCCCGAATGTGTTCGATAAAGCGGTGTCTACTGTAATATATATGCATGTATTTTCGTTGGGCAAGTTTGCCTAATGTAAATTAAACATTCGTTCATTCATTCATTCAAAAAATATATATCCATCTATGTATTTTGACCCCCCTGCCATTTTTTATTTTTTTTTGTTTCTTTTTTTTTTTTTCAGTCACAGACCACATGCTTGGCGTGTTTCGAATCGTTCGACAAAAAAGACGTCACTTTTATTCCATGCGGCCATGGGATGTGTGGAGAATGTTGGGAAGGATTCATCTCAGCAGCTATCGATGGGGGCCCGGCTTGCATCGACCTAAGGTGTCCATCTCCAGACTGCAAACAATATGTAAGATGCAAGAAATCGAAATGGGGGTAGTGTTGTCTGTGTGTTTCTGTTCTGCAATTGAATCCACTTGATTTCACAAAACAGATTTTGATTTGTATTAGCATAGTGGTGACGAAAAATTGAAAATTGAAATTTGAAATTTATGCCTTCTTCGATTTCCTGAGGGGTAAAATAAATGGATATTAATTTAAAAAACCTGGGATTTCAATTTCTGCTTTCCCTCTGCCCTTTTTTTCCAACAAAAAAGAACGAAAAAATGATAAATAAATAAATAAACGATTTTAATTTCACGATGTAATTTCCATCTGCACCCTAGAAGATTTATCCAACACTCTTAATGGCGCCCTAATTTTTCAATCCCGTATTCATCCCGTTCAAAGAAGAAAAAGCAAATTCGGTTTCTTTTTTTTAGTTTTCTTTTTATTTATCTAAGCAAACCTGCGATGATTCATTTTGCATCCGACATAATTTATTTTTTTAATCATTTTTTATTTTTTCTACACGAAAAAAAAACATACACACACAAACACATGCACACGCTCGTTTACCTCCAAATATCGACAAAATTGCTGGATCAAATTCGAGATGCTTTGAACTTAGAAATTGGAGTTTACGACCATTTTCAATGACCTGAGTGAGTTTTTTTTTTGTTTTTTTCAAATGGCAGGTTCCTTCATCGGTGGTCGAAAGGCACGGCACTTTGAAAGACAAGATTCGATGGCACGAATTCGGAGTTCGATCGTTTGTGGATGATAATCCGTCGATGGCGTGGTGCACCGCCGCGAATTGCGACAGGGTGGCGGAATGCAAAGTGGATCTGGATACCTCACAACCCCTCGACGTCCGGTGCAATTGTGGAAATGCGTTTTGCTTCACTTGCCACGAAGAAGCACACACACCGGTAGGTGTTGTTTTCAATAATCGAATTTCTTGGAAGTAATAATTGTTGAATTTGCATTTGTAAAGGGGGGGGGGACCCTGTGCTTTTTTTCCCTTCTTTTCGCTTGTTTAATATTTCCAAGGTTGGGAATTCATGTGGCTGTTTTTTTTGGTTTTTTTTTTTGGGGGGGGGGGGAGGAAAGAGTGAGATCACAAACCGTTGAAGTGAAAAGAGTGAGGTTGCGATCCAATGATGTGAATTCAAGTGGGGTGGGGCGAATGGAGAACTCAGTCTCCGCCTAGGCAAATCCCTGATTCTCCACTTATTTCGTATTTTTTTACTCTTTTTCTGCAAGTTTTTCTTCTTTTTTTTCTCCGATCGAGAAATGGTGGTGGTGAATCAGGGGTCAGCCGTGTTTTAGGGGTTGATTGTGTGATGGGGTGCTTTCTTGCCAGAATTGGGAAAGCGGGTTGTCTGTTGCAAGGCCGTCATGAATGGTGGTGGTGTCCGGTGTGGTGAAGGTGGATTGCGAAACTGTCAAAACGTGGCAAGCTAAAAATAGCGCGGAGTCGGAGAACCTTAATTACATTCTAGTCAACACGAAGCCATGTCCCCAGTGCAAACGGCCGATCGAGAAAAACCAGGTGGGGTTTGGGGAGTTTTTTTATGTTTTTTTGAATAGGAAATACTGGGGGTGGTTGAAAAGAAAAGCAGGATTTTGTCGATTGGGGGGGGGGGTGATTTCCATAATTATTATTCTAAATTTATGTTATTATTTATATTTTTTAATGGCTTATCGCTCTGGTGGATAAGTCGGAAAATGTATGTGTATGGAATTACTAATAATAGTAAATTTTGAAGATCGATGGATTTTTTTTTTCTCTCAAACCGTTGGAAAAGAAAAAGGGAATTTGAACATGCAGCAATGGTTGGCTTTTTTTCTTATATGTATGTAAAGGATCGTCTGTTTTTAATCGGATGCTGACGTTTTGTGACGATTTTTTTTTTTTTTTTTTGGGTGGGGGCAAAATAGGGTTGCATGCACATGATATGCTCCCAGTGTAGGTTCGAGTTCTGTTGGCTATGCATGGGAAATTGGACAGCCCATAATGAGGCCACTGGAGGATTTTACGCTTGCAATAGGTAAGTTTCCGTCTACATTTTCCCCAAAGATTTTTTACGTTTTTCCTGGATGAATAAATACTCGGTGATCGTACAGCCAACCCCGAGTAATGGCTTTGGGGAGGGCGTCTGCTAGACAACCTTTTGTTGATGGTTTCTTCCTATTTTTAGCAGCTGTTTTGTTGTTGTTTTTTTTCCAGAAAATCTAGATTTTTCTTCTTTTTTTTCCCCCACTAAATATGTTTGTAAAAACTTAGTCTCTCCCTCCCCCAAAAAATCAAATAATGAATTTTTATGTTCACAGACAAATATTTTATTAAATGTATAATTGAATAATGATATGTGAGCTATAAAATCACTTCGTTCTGGACGGCCTTCCTTGGGCAAGTTTGCCTAATGTAAATTAAACATTCACATTCATTCATTCAATATGAATGTTTTTTTGTCTGTGGATATTTTCTGAATTCAGGTACGAAGCAGCTCGCAAGAGGGGGGATTACGACGAAGATACGCGTCGCAGGGACAATGCCAAAGCGATGCTGGAACGCTACACTCACTATTACGAACGCTGGGCTCTGCACAACACTGCTCACAAGAAGGTAATCTGCCAAAATTTGCACACTCTTTGCAAAGGCAAAGAACTGTGGCTGTTTCAGAATTACAGTAAGTATTAATGAATTGATTAATGATTGATTACTAAGTCAAATTTGGTAATTGGGTTGTTTTTTTTCCGCATCTTGCACAGTGGGTGGGTCGCTTTTTGATTGGAAAAAAACCTTAAAGAAAAACTTTTAGTAGCTGGAGCAAAAGTGTTGAAATTTTATAGAAATATATGTAATATAATGTACTTGTTGAAACACCCGTTGCTGGTGCAGTAATTTCGAGACAAAGCATGGACCCCCCCCCAAAAAAATAAAAATAAATAGATATATATATATAAATAAATACATTTACAAAAAACTGTTTTTTTTTTACTTTTTTTCTTGGACAACAATACTTTACTTTTTTTTCCTTAGATACAATACACAAAACAAAAGGATGAAGGACATCAAAGGGGAAAAAATTATCCAACAGGATTTGCTTTTCAACTGATATTTTTTCTCAGGAATTCTGGTTTTTTTTTCAGGCCATCGAAGATCAAAACAAAGTTGCAGGGGCAGCCGACGACAGCACCATGGGCAAACTGTCCAAAATGTCGATGTTTCCTGAAGGCGATTTGACTTTCATTTTGGGGGCCTGGAAACAAGTGGTTGAATGCCGCAGGATATTGAAATATTCCTATGCGTATGGCTTTTACAAATTCGAACCGAAGGAGGATCAAGACAACACAGGGCTGGAAAATCAAAAAGATTTCTTTGAGTTTCTGCAGGTGAGCTGGTTGGTCGGTCAGTCGTTTTCTTTTGTGCAAAACACTTTTTTCGAAACGTTTTTTTCTTTTTTTTTTGGGGGGGGGGGGGGGAGGAGACAAAATTTTTTGGGGGGATTTTTCTTGAATGGAAAAAGTCTGCTACTGGAGGGTGTTATTTTTTATCATAATACACGATGTTCATACAAAAAAAATCCCAAGTGTTTTTTTTTTAATCCACAGAATACTGGACACTCCCCCCCCCCCCTTTTCTGTTGATTTTTCGTTTTTTTTTTTAATGCTTGAAAACATACATTTTTTTTTTGCCTTTTTCTTTTTATCACAGGGAGATGCGGAGGCCAGTTTGGAAACGCTGCACAGCATGGTGGAAAAGAAGTTGAAAGAACTTGTGGAGGATTCGCAGATGCTTTCCAATTTCCAGACGTTCAGGAAAAACATGATCGGGCTGACGGACGTCACTCGGGACTACTTCGAAAAACTGGTCAAGCAGCTGGAAACCGGATTCGAAAACATCGAAACCTTGTATGCTGGTGGTGAGAGAAACGCCAACTGCCGAGTTTTTTTTTTCTTTTTTTTTTTTTAATATATGATGGCCATACAATGTATATACATATATATTATATGTGTGTGTGTGTGGTGAGTGGCCACTCCTATTTTAAAAAAGCGTTTATATCCAACCCTATTGATAGCTTTTATACGTCTTTCTTGGCCCGGGGGGGGGGGGGGGGGGAAGTTTCGTGGATTACCTGTCCTCTCCCCCCCCCCCAAAAAAAAAAAATAATAATAATAAATAGAAATCAAAGTGAATAAATGACATTTCCAAAAAAACATATACAGATATATATATATACATATTATTGCAATTGGTGGCATGTGTATTAATGCGTTCGTCCGAAATCCAGAATGACTGATGAAAGTGGTGGGCACTGGGGGGATGTGTGTCAGGTAATATGGAGGGCTCTTTTTCTGGGCAATTGTCTGGGCAGTTGTCGGATGGGGTCAGAACCTCTCAAGGAGCGCAGATATCCGGAGGAGATGAAACAAGCCAGCGCAAGGATGTCAAAGACCCCACTGAGGGGATGAACAGCAGGCAATTGGAGGCTATGGCTGGTTTCTGGCAATGCCCAGAGGTAACCGACCGAACAAGAATGAACCTTAATGCTCACATAATGCTGTGGTATAGACCCCCCCGGGGGTGGTGGGAGGGGGTGCTCGAAATATATGATTTTGTGCAAAAAGAAAATAAAAAGGATCTATTCCTAGAAGAAACCTCGAAAAAAAAGTGCTTTTAAAATCCAATGGAAGAAATATGTTTTGATTAATATGAGCATGGTGTTTTTTGTTTTTTTCTGTTGGCTTCATATGCTGTATATCGCTTGACGTTTCTTTTGTGATTTTTAGGGCTTTTTTTTTCTGCATGTTTGTTGAATTATGTGTGTTTTTTTTGTTTTTTTTTTTCCCAGTGCACTTATGCCAATCAAGAGCTGGAGGGGGAAGAATGCGCCATGTGTCAAACTCTACGACCCCCTCCCTGAAAAAAAAGAAAAAAAGAAAGAAAAAATCACAGGAGTTTTGATTGTTTTCCCTTTCTCTTTTTTCTGTTTCTTGGATTAGTATGGTTATCTGTTGAAGCTAAAAAAAACGAAACAAGGGGAGAAAGGAGGTGGAAAGAAAAATTATAAGAAAGGGAGGGAAAAGAAAAAAGATATATATTTGTAGGAGCAGTTTTTGATTTTACAAATAATAATTTTTTTCCACGTTCAATACACAATCGCACACAATTGCCTTTCGTTATTCCCTGCCCTCCCTTTATATTGTGTGGTCATGGTTTTTTCTGATTTTTTTCTTCTTCTTTTTTTCCCCTTTTTTCTTGATTTTTCTGTGCAAGCTTTTTGACCAACCCACATCTTTTCATTTTTGATGAAAAGTTGAAAAAAAATTAGAATTTAAAAGAAAAAGAAAGGTCCCTTGTTTTTCCCAACTCACTGCAAGGTCATGCTTTAGTATTTTTTTTTTTTTAAAGAAAACGAAAGCGTGTGGTCAAAATGCTCATTTTTTTTTCTCTTCAGTTTGGACCAGGGGGAAGAAAGTGGAGGGAAAGCAGTGGATAGTTTTTTTTTGTTTTTCTTGTTTTTTTTTCAGCACCCGATAGAAAAAAACAGAAGGGCTTGAAGAGTGTAAAGTATTTGACGGAAAAAAAAGAAAAAAAGAAAGAAAAAGGTGTGTTGTTTTGCATCGAAGAATTTTGGGAGGGAAAACAAAAACAGTGGAAAGGACTGCTACCACTTTTCTTTTTTTTTCTTTTTTTCCTAAGGTTAAAAAAAAAATTGACATTGACATTTGGCTTGGCCATTTTGCTTGCATACATCACTCTTTTTTTAATTAAATAGAGTGACCTCTTTCTTTCCTTTATGCCTGTGCGTGTATTTTGGAAGGGGAAAAAAAAAAGAATGGAAAAAAAGAATAATAAAGGGGGGGAACTATGTGTTTCTTTACCGCTGAAGAATGCAGGTTGAGGATTGGAACGTATTTTTTTTTCCCTGGAAGGGAAATTATGTTCACCCCCCAGCTAATGAGATTTATGGTGTTAAAAATGATGCTTTTGTTTTATGGGGGGGGGCGCGCGGAAAAGAGACAGAGTTCAGCTGATTTTTTTTTAATTACTATTTTTTTCAGTTTTTCTTTGGCTGGTGGGGGGGGGGGGAAGGGAATTTCTGGCAAGGCCTTTGAGGGCAATGGAATTATTTAGGGCAGCAAATTCCAGAAAAAGAAGATTTTAAGAGGGGGGGGGGGGGGGGTGGGGTTGTGTGTTTTATGATGGTGAATTAGAACTGAGAATTTGCACCGAGGAGGAAATTTGGGTGGAAAGGGAAAAAAATATAACGGTGTGTGTTTGGGGGGGGGGCTATTGACAAAAATCGATGTCGAAAGAAAAAAGAAGAAAAAAAAAAGTAACCACAAAACGTGGGGTTTGTACAGTGTGTTGTTCTAGGGAGGATGGAGTGAATTTTTTTTTTCCAGTTTTTTCTGAGGGAGGGAAGGGGGGGGGGGGGTTAAAAAGGGAAGGGATGCTGCTTTCAACAGCTAATATATGACAAAGAAAGGAAGAGAGGGCAAAGCAAAAGATGAAATATGTACATTGGTGGTTGTAAATGCAAACAGGATTTTGCCAGCGTTTGTAAGGATTCAATCTGATTATGTAAACAAGTAGGCATTGAGATGGTCCTGCAGTTGTTTTTTTTTTGGGGGGGGGGGGGCTAAAAGAAATTGGACCCAGAGTGAACTTCATGACGGGGAAACAAATTTTGACTTCCCCTCCCCTAAAATTGTGAAAAAGAAGAAAAAAATAGACAAAAAGAGGAGTGTTTTGTTGCAGCTGTTGTCAGCCCCAAGTTTTTTTCCTCTGATTGTGAAGGAAAAGTGGAGCTGCTTTCCTGTGAAGAATGCCTTCTATATTAAGTAAATCGTTGTAGGCATACTGCATTCACGAAGGTTCCAACTCTGCGTGTGAAATTCAGTTTTCTTCGCAATGGTTATCCTTCCCTTTTCCCTTTCTCCGGAAAACCCGATTTAAAGGGAAAGAGAGTTGACGGTTTGAGAGTTGACGTCCGCATTGACAAAAGACGTCATATTGTTGACCCAACCTCACACAAGATCTCCACCAATTTTCCAAACCAACTGTTGATCGAAACCTCAACAAACCGCTCCGACGTCTATACCCGCAAATGATGACGTTTTTTCCAAGTTAATGCATCTTGACAGACATCCGCTCCATTACTAATCAAATCAACATCACACACCAACGGAAACCCGTACAGCAAAACAGCATCCCAAAGTGTGCGCATTGGCCTGCAAGCCGTGTGCAAACGATCAGTAGAGCCGTGAACAAAATGGAAGGCGAAAAGTGAGTTGTTTCTTGGAGCAAAGGGTTGGGGGTGACCATGGAGCAACCTGACGGCGCAGCACCTGCTGAGGCTTCTGGACAAGAAAGAGAGTCCCAGAGCCGCCCTGAACGAGTGTCGCTGCCTATACCTCATGACTGTCTGGGGCACTCGAACATGTCCCCGCTGGGGAAACGAACGAATCTGTTGCTCGACGGGAAGGCGGCTGACATATTCAAAATTCATCATCGGCTGCAAGCGATGCTGGAAAAGAAACAGCGAGAGAACGAAGCAGGGTGCGCGCTATTTCGCACGGTTCCTGCAATCGCTCAGTTTAGATATCGTATCGATCAGTCGCTGGGCTCCTTTCTGCTCTTACACAATGTGTGCGTGATTCTAGACCTCTTTTCAAAGAGAGAGCTTGCCAAAAGGATTATCAAAATGGAGCGACAAAAAACAGGGCTCGAAGTGCAAAAGCACGGCTGGAGGGACGCCCTAACCGCCTTGAGCAGAGTAAGATGGGAAAAGAAAGCATATATCTTCCACCTTTGATCACCAAAAACGCTTTAAAGCAAAATTTTGGGTGTGCGGAATTGCGCTCTCTTGTCAACAGAATGGCGTTACACCAGGTCGCGCCCCACGAATATCTGCTTCTCGACCAACGAGCTCAATCAAACAAAAGTCGAGGGTACCAGCATCTCCCCTTGAGCTGGCAGGCGAAGCTCCTCAACTAGGGGGACCACGCTGGGGAGCAACAGAAGGAGGAAGAGATCAACTCAAATGGGTTCGCAAGCTGGTGAAGTACACCGAAACCCACCCCCTGTATGTGCCCGAAACCCGCACAAGTGAGATTAAAGTCACTCCAGGGGAAGGCTGGAGCAAAACTGTTTTCCCCAGTCGCCAGCCTGATCGACGGGAAGATATCCATTTGCTGAGCCATTGGCTGACTGATATGATGAAGCAGTTGGAGGTCACAGCGATATATGAGGAAAAGCAAGGTGGCTGATAGATGCTGATAGAACCTCCTCCCCGCTTCTTGCTACGCTTTTCACTAAAAAAGTGTGGGGTAAAAGCATTCGAACACACGCTTGGTTCGTGAAAGTCTTGTGCTGAACGTTCAGACTCAGATGTGGCTGAAGATTTAGCCAACGCTGCGGTTTGGATATACAAAATGGCGTTTCAAGAGCTCAGCAGACAAATTGCTACGGAGTGTCAGGACCGGGCAGAATTGCTGAGCTACTTGTGGGATCAGTTCTTCACGCTCGCGGAATTGAAGTCTGCGATCGGCCATGAGAACGAGCTCGCCAAGGCGCAGCGCGAATATTTGGATGCAGAGAAAGCGAAACGAGACATTAGCGAAGAGAAAAAGGTAAACAAAAGGATTTACCCAACTTTATCGAAAGCGTGGCCCCTTAGTATCGCTTTGTGCTCAAGCAATGACTGCCCCCCCCCCCCTGCCAACGCCGCTCTACCTCCAGTATTTGGCACCCCCTGAACTCATATCTCATAACTCATATCTGGGACAGCATTTCAATCTGTTGAGAAGATTATTGAAATTCTGTGAACGGTGGCCTTCTCTTCGCATAGTTCCTCTTAGAGCATCACGGTGATTCTCAAGTATTATTTGTTTGTTTTTTAGATTATTGCGGTGCAGTCCGAAAAAAAGCAACAAGAAAATAGACGGGAGAAGATGTTGGCCGATCAGCAAAAAGATCTCTTGACAGTGAATTTGGTTAAAACAAAAAAAGCACTCGATGAACAGCAGCACGAAAACAAGATTGCAGAGGAGACATTGAAGGTATTGTTGTGGAAGGAATCCCTTTCAAACAAACTTACATACAACAGTGGGATTTTTCAGAAACTTTTTTCGTGGGGCAATCGAATCTAGAGAAGCTCAGCGATTGTGCTGCAAATCCCCTACAAAATAGTTTCCACAGATGCTAAAACAAAAGTTTTTTTGTACAGTGTGAGGTCGTTCTCAATCGCTTGCCTCTCCACAGGATGAAGTTCAGAAGCGCCTGGACGTAGAACAAGAGCTGGATAAAACCAAACAGCTGCTGTCGATGACAAAAAACGATGAGCTCACAGCAAGGGCAGAATCAAAGCTTCTCAATACCCAAATCGTGACTCTGGAGGCCAAACTTAACACTGTGAAGTGCGACTTGCACGACACAACAAAAGCTATGGAGAGAGAAACAGACTATTCAAAGCGTTTGCTAAAAGAGAAGAGCGAGGATGAGATTGAATACCAAAGGATGCGGCGGGAATACGAGACGAACGACATAATTATCATGGGACTCAAGGAGCAATTGCGGGTGCGATATTGGGGAGATAGCCGCTGTTATCTGTTTTTTTTTTATTTTTTATTTATCACAATGTAATTTGATGTTTGTTTGTTTGTTATCTGGTTTGGCAATTGAAGTATTGTTCGTTTCTTTTGAATGACGTTTTGTGTGTATATTATATAACCCAACGCTTCATCATGTAGGTTCGCGACAAGCATGTCATTGATGTCGAAATGCAAGCTAGAGAAAATGTGGAACAGCTGAAGTTGGATAGATGTGAAATTCAGCAGCTTAAATCGGAAATCTCAAAGCTGCAGGAAATTCTAGCCGATGTCAAAGAAGAAAAATCGGCTTTGGAGGAAGCCCACAGAAGGTAGGATGATTTCGGTCATTAAACACACTTTCCACTCTTTGGAGTGTATCATACATATACAAAGGAGTGTCTTCTGAGTACCGATTTCGCTTTAGTCAGACTCTGGAGTTCGAGAATCTTAGACAGAGCTCTGCAGAAAAGCAAGGGGAGTTGGAGAACGCCAATGAGGATCTGAGCACAAAGTTGGCTGCATTTGTACAAGACATACAAGTTCGTGACCATGAACTGCAGAGGACTAGAGCCGAGCTCAAAGATATAACGAGCAAATTAAACAACGAGCTGGAACAGGTAATCGATGGACTATGGCTGCACTCTTCCGGTACACAACAGCTGCGTTTCCTGTGGGAGGGGAGCTTGTCTAGATCCCGACAGTAGTGAGCTGTGTCTGTGGCTGCCAGTCAGAAGGATTGAAATCGGAGGTCAAGTATGTCAGAAATCAGTTGGCAACAATGGCTAAATCGATGGAGCGCGCCGCCCACGCAACAGGAAACCATACTCTTATGAAAAAAATGACATCTATGAGGGTGGACTCTCAAGATGCATCTGAAAATTCTACCCAATCCGGTGGGGACAGATCAGGCCCTGGCACCGCAGTATCTGCCTCCTCGGGGGCAAACGAACGTGGCGACTCGGCAAGCGGCAAAACCTACGGTGGAACTGGGTTGCACCAGGGGGGACTCGATGGAGATATGAACATGGAGCAATCCGACGCTGGCATCGAACCAGGGCTGTCCCCAAAGTCTGCCGATGGAATGAGCGACTTCTTCTCGGTTATCGAGCTCGCAGAGAAGCAGATCAAGGTAGGGGCAACATTGATAGTGGGCATGCTGGCCCCCATGTTTCGTTGAGCACAAAGGAGTATGGAACTTTTTTCTACCACTGTGGGAAAATTTCTCTTCTGTCAGTGCATGTGCTCACACCTTGATATTCACACTGCAAAAGCTAAGCTTTTGGCGTTGTGGAGTGCGGATCAAGGCTTGTGAAATATTAGAGGTACCAGAACAGACGATTTCCCCTGGTGCTAAGCAATGTCTTGGTGTTGCCACAGGAACTGAGCGCTCAGGTCAAAACGATGGAACGGCGGGCGATGGTATCTGAGTCCCAGTTCAAATGCGAGTCGGACACCCGACAGAGATTCCAGGCTCAAATGCAGGAAGCCAAGACAGAACGAGCCAAAGCATTGAAAGATAGTGAGCGCAGCAGGGTATGTATGTCACGCTATTGCATTGGGGATCATTTATTTCTTGAATGATTCTTTGTGTGGATGGGAGGGGCTCGTCTTTTGAAATTTTGTTGAAGGCTGTGCATTTTCCATTGTTGATAAGCTGGATATTGAAATTCCTTGAAGCTATATTTCGTGATCCCTTCTGTGTGGTGTTCCAGCTGAAAGTGACATCATTAGAAGATGAGTTGCAAGCACTGAAGTCCAGCAACAAGAAACTCACTGCTGATGTGAACAAACGGGAGAACAAGCTCAAGAAGTTGATTCCAGAGTGTGAGGATTTGAAGGCTCAAGTGGAGCGACTTAGCCCTCTTATTGGAAAACTTGAAAGGCTCGGGGTAGGTTTTGACAAAGGTTTTGAGAAAGTTGTGCAAAATACTGAACGGTTGATGAATATTGGGCACATGAAAAGCTTCATGAAATCATCCCCTCTGCGCGGTCTTAACTTTTTTCCTGTTGGCCAGAAAGAAAATTATAGATTGGAGAAGGAGAGGGCCAATGCACACCTTGACTTGAAAAGCACAATAGCCAGCAGAGAGGCTCTGGAGGCCAATGTTGAGCTGCTGACGCTCGAGAAACAAGAGCTTATCAGCACAAAACAAGAGCAACTCGAGGAGATTGCACGATTAGCAGACAGTGCGCAGGCAAGTACTTAGCTATTCCAACCTCGCGTACATTGTATGAGCAAGCAGGCCGATTTATCAGGGCCGAGTGTTCTAACTCTTAACAACACCTCCCCTCTACAGCAACTCGAGGAAATCCTTGTGGAGCGCGAAGGCCTTTGGGACCAGATTGAGGAGCTTCAACGAAAAAACAGTGTACTTGCAGCGTCATTCAAAAAGGCAAAAAAACAGCTCGCGCTGGCGCAGTTTCTCCTTCATGGACTTGAGGGGGAACCAAAGGTATCCAAAAAAGCATACCAGCTTCTGAATGCAGCCCATCTGTCTCTTTCCTAGTTCGACCCCTGCGTTAAAACACACGCACTGTTGGTGGGTCTGCACGTTTTTTAAGGTACAGTAACGTAACATGATTACACTTTAAAGCTTTAAGGTTGGAGTGCTCTTGAACAGAATCATTCTGAAGACGAGGATTCCGAGATTTCTGAGGAGAAAGAAATTCCCCCTCCAGAAACGCGACCAAAGAGCCGCCCAAGGGCTATGTCGATGTTTGGAACTGGCGATAGTCGATTGTCAGGGACACCTGCGGCACTTTTGTTGAAGGAAGGCTCTGCTGAGCTCAGACACTTGATCAGTCAGTCAGTACCACAGATACCGCAACCATCAGAAAGTTCGGAAGGTGAAAATCGAGCTTCTTCAACACTATCATAGAACATGACATAGTTGGCCTGTGCGCATGGGTCTCACTATGTCTCTTTCTATTTCCTCCAGTGGCTTTCAGCCCAGCTGCAGAGGTGCAGCTGAGTCCGGGCAGAGGTCCAAAGCCATCCAAAGGAGCTTCTCGCGAAAAGCACCGCGTCTCCGCCTCGAGACTAGAATCCCCACGATCGGCATCTCCACGACGGGTTTCGCCCCTATCTACTTCGCCTTCATCACAATCTCCGCGACCAGCATCATCTCTTCAAGCAGGCACTGGACGGGGCCAGGCACAGGAAAAACCATCTCCCCCCAAAGCGTCCCTCCTGCGGAAAACGAGTTCCCGAGTGCGCTTCACTGAGTCTGCAGACGCTGGAGACCAGCCAAGAACTCCTCTGTCACAAGAGCCCGACGACAAAGATCGATATGTCGCATCCAGTGTCCCACAGCTACCGTTTTTGACAAGCCCAAGGACTTCTGTGGGATCCAGCCCGCGAACTCCCACGCGGAGACAATTATCTGGGCGCAAATCTCCACAAGGGTAAGACCGATGCAGCACAGAGAAAGAGAGAAACAGACAGCGAGAAATAAGCACAAACCAAGAACACACACCTTGTGTTTGTATCAATCGACAGAAACGGCAAGACCATATTTCCAACAGCACCATCTTGTGCGAGATTCAGTGCTTAATTTCATTGTCACAACGTTTGATCCAAAATTTGTCGTGAGGTAGGGCTTCAGATTCCTCTGGCACTCCGCGGAAACGTCGTTTTACTGTTCCTGCTTCCCAAAGAATGCCTCCTTCGGATGACTCATCTGATGCGCCCCCACCACTTCCATTCGTTGAGGATATCAGTCTACCTAACGTCCAACTTGCAACACAAAGTAGCTTGGACAAGCAAGACGTGAAGTGGCAAGGTCTCAAGGTACTAATTAGACAATCACATGTGTGGCTTGACCTAGCCCAAGCTATGGGATGAACCTCCTGCTAATCAAGTATGGTGCTCTTGATTTGAAACGCAGATCACAATCCTATCGTGGTTTGCCCGAAATCTTCGGCGCCGACTACATATAGAAACTAGAGCGAGATTGGAGGCGCAGAATGAGAAATCACGACTGGAAATCGAGTATCTCAAAGAACTGAGCAAGCAAGAATCAGAATGGGCTAAAAAGATGTCTCAAATGGCGAACGAGAATGCACAAGCTGTGCGGTGCGCGAATATTCTCGTGGAGGATATATCCACCGGTGCAGTGGATATCAGAGATGAGCTTGATATGTTGAAACAATATACGACTGTTCTTGCAAGCGGTCTGAGAAGGTGGAATAGCAAATTCGATGGTCGAAAGGATGAGGTGAGTTCCATGTCGGTCGCCATAATTAGGCCCAGCTGGAGACCAAAACTGAATGTGGATAGGCTGGTGTGCTATTGCCCGCAGTTATCCAAATGAGAATGAACTTGCTTTTTGAAGATGCACATTGCACATGAAATCGTGGGGGTTGTCGTGGGTGTTTCTCTAACTGTGACCTGTGTTTAGCGAAGGCGGTGCAAAGCACCGACGCCACAGTGTATCGCTGGGTGGATTTCGTGAGGTGCTTACCTCAAGAAGACCCGGATACCAAACTGTCACGCGAGGCTATCACTGAAACTATTGTCAAAATCTATTACAGAAAACTGGGTGCTATGGATCCTTCCGGTTTCGACGATGTGAAGTCCAACACAATATTCGATGCAATAAAGGACCATTACACTGCCCAACGGTGAGTCTGAACATCAGTGTCAGAAGGGGTATTCTGACAATGATAGGTGACGGAGGGTAATTCAAGTTGGGACAGTACCTGAGCTTTTGATCATTGTTTTTTATTCTGGAGTAGTATTTTTTGCCTTCTTTTTGGCTCTATAAAGCTATCTTTCTTTCTTTTTTTTCTTTGAAACAACAAACGTAATACCTTCTATTCGATTACATGAAATGGGGCAATGCTTAGATTTGTTTTGCGAGGTGGTCATCTTCTTTGATTTCCTTCAGGAAAAAGGGCATTTTCATGGATATGCTGACAGCGAAGGACGGCCCGATAGCGCGGCTGCTCACCAGCTGCCGTTGCTTTCAACATGTACCCAAAGTTCAAATGTTTGCAACGTTCACAGGAGTGATTGGAAACGACATTGTTCCGCCGACGGCATGGCATTTCTTTCTGAAAGTAAGGTGGCGAGGGATGACAGTTCATTTTTGTATCAAAAGAAAGTCAGCCGTTGGGGTATTTTGTAACCAGTTCTGTTTCGTCCCAAACGATTAGATATTTCAAACCACCGCCTGTGGCCTATTCGCAATAAGTTTGATCGTCGAGTCTCTTATGCACACATAGCACAGTAATTATCATTCGATGCAATTATATCTGTGTGTAACGGGCATATTTCTTCTTTGCTTTTCTCAGGTCTTGAGTTGCCTTCGAGGGTTGCTGGATGTAAATTGGAAGTCCGCCGTCAAGGCTTGGGCAAAGGTCGAAGGCGCCACCATCCCGTTGCAATGTGTGTTGGACCTCCTAGGAAATGTTTACAATGCCGAACAGCCCGCTCTTTTGGAGGTCGTCACGTCCAGACTCGTTAGTTTGATTCGAATGACTTCAGTGGGGCCGTGCATTGACCTCGACGCCTTCCTGATGGTCATCATGAGCGAACACAACTTAGGTGTGTGGCCACAGCAACAAATCCATTCTTTCTCTCAGCCGCAATTCTATGTCTGACACCAACCAAAAATATTACAAGACATGCCAGGCCAGAGCCTACAGCATCGGATAAATACGAAGAAAACTCCTTAGCCAGCAAGGTTTCTATGTCTGACACCACTCCAACTCGGTTGCGTTTCAGTTTGCACCACGGGCTTTCCATCGCACTTGGTTCTGTGAAACGATATCCTGTGACTTGGAAATGGGGAGAAGTTTGGTTGTTTTCTTTTCTTCTTCTCTTGGAGTTACAGTGGTGGTGTACCCACTCATTGATATATGGTGGAATAATATCCTTTTTTAGTTTGGTTTTGTGTTTGGGGTTCGCCGCCAATTTAAATATATCCTGTGTTTGTCCAGCTCCTCTCAATCTTGCTGAATCGATGCAGGTCGCTGCCCCAGAAATCCGTTGGTTTACCCTCGTCGATGCAACGATGGCAGTTTACCCAACCTGCTGAATTTGGCCTCCACTCCTTGCGCGGAGGACCCCCCCGTCATCAAAGCCAAGTCGCCGGACAGCAATTATGTTTCTGAATTGCCTAGGTCTCCAGACATCTTCAATAACTTCGATGCCATGAGAAAATCGTCTCAAGGCTTGGGGTTGAACAGACTGTCCTCAAAGAAATTAGGCAAGAACTCCGGCCGTCTCAGAGGTTCTATTTTATTGAAATCTGGTGACATGTGGTGAAGAAACAAGAAATAATTCCATACATTTGTAATGGTTGGGGTGGAAAATGGAAAATGGAGATCCAGCCCAGAACAATCAACGGTTCCCAAAAAGTATATTGAGGATGGAATACATTTTATATATGATTGCTGTGGTTTCCAAAGATCAAGATCACTTAGATGTTTCCTTAAATTGTGCACTTGAGGATTTTTCTTGAGACTGAGAAGAATCGCTTGATACGTTTTGGAATGGACTTCGTTTCAGTCATTGAGTGAATGGTGTCTACATCCCTTTCAGAATCACATTCTATAAGTGCTATTTTCATTGGTTTAAAGAAAAATAAAACACAAAAACAAAAGTAAATTCTAGGTACCAACCCCAAACACCACTCGTTTCAAAAACAGACGCCCCCCCCTCCCCTAAGAGTTTTTCCCCTCCTTCGAAAACCAAACAAAATTTCTCAATTTGGGGATTCCCATTTTTCGTTGCCAAAAACCGTTTGAAGAGATTTTTTCCTTTTTTCTTTTCTCCCCTGTTTTTTAAGCTTCAGGGATACTAAAAAAAAAACGAAAAGAATATCTATAATTCCATAAAATCATCTGTTCTTTTTTTCTTTTCAACAACTACAAGTCCTAAAATAGAGAAGAAGCCCCCCATCCTCCCATTTTTTCAGAAAACTGCACACTCCTCATTTTTCTTCTCGCTCCCCCCCCCCCCCCTTCTCTTTCCCCTGAAATCCAAAATTCCTTTCTTCTTCTCGACTATCAATTTCCGAAAGAAAAAACCCCATAAAGTATCGGTTGAGTTCAGGCCATTCTTTTTTTTTTTTTTCTTTCTTTCCTATTTTTCCCCTCCCCACAAATTAAAAAAAAAAGGGAAATCCAGGAAGGAAAAAAACATAACTCCTCAAGCATCTGGCAAAAAGAACTAGAACAACAAGAGAGAAATCACACCTTCTCACACTTTCTTGACCTGACCTGTCACACTCACGTATCATTCCATAACCCCATTGAAAACTCACATCGAGTTCAGCCCCCCTCCCCCCAACCAAACGCAACCAAACCCCTCAATTCTCCTGAGCAGCTTTTTCTTCCAATCGTGTTTTCAGCACCAAAGTAACCAAAGCCAAAAGGCACAGCAAAACCGACGCCGAAAACGCAGCCTCCGTGTTATACTCCTTGTAAGCGCTCTCCACGAACAGAGTCAACGTCTGGGTTTGCCCGATAATATTCCCCGAAATCACCGAAACCGCTCCGAACTCCCCCATTGCCCTGGCATTGGTCAGAATCACTCCGTACAGCAACCCCCATCGAATGTTCGGCAGCGTAACATTCCAGAAAACCTGCCATTCGTTCGCTCCGAGCGTTCTGGCCGCCTCCTCTTCCGCAGGGTCCATCGCTTCCAGAATCGGAATCAATTCTTTCGCAACGAACGGCAAAGTCACGAACAGGGTGGCCATCATCATTCCAGGAAACGCAAACACGATATTGAACCCGAATTGCCTCAAAATGGGGGCGAACAGCCCTTCTCGGCCGTACAGCAAAACCAGCATCAAGCCCACCACCACCGGGGAAATGCTGAACGGCAAATCCAGCAAACTGACCAAGAACGTCTTCCCCGGAAACTCGTTCCTAGCCAGAATCATCGCACATTGAACTCCGAAAGCGGTGTTGATCGGGACGCAGATGGCCGCCAGCATCAACGTGAGTTTCATGGCGTGCAGGAAATCGGGGTCCATCACGTTGGCTATAAACGGACCAACCCCATTGGAAAAAGCTTGGACGAAAACGTTCAGAAACGGAAGCATGACGATTACCACCAGGTAACCCACCGCAAGCCCCACCAGTACCATTTTCTGCCAAGAATCGACAGGCTCCCCTTCATGCTTTTTCCCAGCCCCCATTCCGCCGCCCCCACCTCCCCTGGGGACGAGCAAATCACCGCGTTTTCCGCTCAGCCATAGACCTCCCCCCAACCCCTTTGGTTGAACACCACCTATTCTAGCTCCACTTTCCATTCCTCGGACGTTTTTTTCTCCATTGAATGCGCTGCATTTCGACCCCAGGATGGATATTCTCGACTGAAGCTTGCATGCGTTTCGAGAAGCGGTGGGATTACATAATCGTGACGTAATTCTGGAAAGGCGATGCGGGGTGGGCGGTCTGAGAGATGCCCAGGGTTTATCGAAAGTGAATTGCGGCCCTCTCAGCATTGCTGTTCTCTCACTCTTTTTTTCCTTTCTCTCTCACTCTTTTCTTCTTGGCCTTTCTCGAATTCCTGGCCTGGACCGGTGCGACTTCCAGGAGTGTTTTCTTAACCTTGTCAAGAAAATTGCACTGGCAGCACAAAAGAAATGATTCCTTAGCAGAAGATGGGTGGCACAAAAATAGATACCAAAAAATTTTTTAAATGGAAATTTCAGATATCATATCATACAATTTTTAGCTTTTTTCTTTTTTCAAAACCAGGAAAGTTTTGCTATGATTCGAAATGTGAGTACATGCATATCGAGACAATTTCCCATCGAAATTCTGGAAATGGACTGAAGATTCGAAACATGCATTTCCCCATTCTATTTCACCTCGCAGACTTCGATTTTCCAGAAAAAAAAGAAGAAAAAAAAGCTAAAAGAAAAGTATAATAGAAAGCTTCCAATGCTCCCAAACTTCCTGATTCGAAAAAGCATTGAGGAAGCGGGCTAATGCAAGTATTGATTTTTTTTTTTGGAAGTGGTGACCTTTTGAATGGTTTTGTAGAGTGTGGAATACATGCTTCTAAAAAAAAGTTCCCCTGAAAAGAAAAAGTTGAAAAGAAACGGAGAGAAAAAGGAATGCGAGCGTTTGCGTTGAAGAGACATATTACTCAGCGAAAAGAAAAGTAAAAACTGGAGAGCGACCCTACTGTGCGATGCGAAACAGTGCCCAGAAAAAAAATATGAAACTGAAAAAGTTTCGCTCTCACCGCGAACGTCCAGGAAAAACGTCGGCCGCGGGTTTGGCGATGAACGAAAAGGTGAGAAACCACGCAGTTCTCGAAATAAAGCAGCTCGCAGCTTTGCGATGCGCGTTTTTTCGACTCTTCTTATCGTTTCAGGGGAAAAGACCGCACGGTAAACGCAACAAAAAAAACGTGCAAACGAAAACGGGGGGGTTACGCACGATACAGAAAATCCGCTTAAAACGGCGGCCAAATCAATCCAACTTCGATGATCACGTAATCTGCTCCCAGTCTGACTCTTGCCTCCACGACACCCCTCCTTTTTCTGGAGCGCCTGTCTTCTACGGAACAAGAGCAAAAGAACGTCAGAGCTTCGCCCCTCCGTCGGCGATTTTGCTCCATGCTGTAGTCGAAGAGAGCGTGGATCATTCATCTTCAAGCAGAGATCTCGCATCGTTTCCGGTCCAGTCTGCCTCCGGGCTGTGTTTCCATTCGTGCGCTTCTTCCCGGAATTCTTAGCATTTGGTTTCTGTGCTTCTACCTGGGGGAAGCATCGAAAGGATGGGGGTGGACGTTGCGTCGGCGGTGGATAGCGTGATTGGGAAAAACGGGGACGAGACGATATTGGATTATGTCAAGGCGATCTTCGAAGACGAGTTTTTCGACTGGGGGGAGAACGGGGAAGGCGCCTACGACGCCGTGGGATCAATTCTGGTGGGTGTTGCATTCCATTCAGGAGAAATCGACGTATCGATTTTTGTTCTTGGTTGCTTTTTTTTGCGAGCTGTCTTTCTTCTTGTGGTAAAGAAAAGTGTGACCAAACGAGTGTCATTCTTTTTCTTGCTGAAAGATAACTAAATAAATAAATATTTTTAAGGTTTGGCAATGTGCCTTGATCACTCTTTTTCAATGGTTTCAAAATTGATTGGGGGAAATGTAAATTGGAATTTCAATCAGTGTAGAATAGTGAACTATTTTTTTTTCTTTTTTCTTTTTTTTAAAGATAAAACTCACAGAAAGTCTGGGAAAGTTTTTGGTTCTTCTAATTAAATAGGTTGCACTGAAATGTCAGGTGGATGGGGGCTGCGTGAAAGACGATGCTGCAGCAAGGGAAGCTTGCAAGAAGCTCTCCAAACGATTAGCAAGTGGGTGGTGAATAACATCTCTCTATATATATATTCTCACCTGCACATTCCAAAAACATTGCGAGAAATATGAAATGGAGTTTAAATTAAAAAAAAAAAAAAGTAGCGAAACAAATCACATGCATGTCTATTTCTCCAGATGAATTTGCTTTGCAAATCAGCTTGAAACACACCCTCTTCTTGCAGCAGTTTTTTTTTTTTGTGCATACAAATATATTTTCTTTTAAAAAATTAATGTACTCATCGTCAACCAAGTTGTTTCCAACTATTTCAAATATACATATATATATATAATATTGAGTTTTTTTCCTCCGATGCTATTCTCAGGCGGTGCGAAAAATTCGAGTCACACCACTCGAGCTCTAGAAGGGGGTCCTTTGGCGATGGGAAAATCCGATTCGAAATTGGTGGTGGTCGGAGAAGACGTCATCGAGAAGCCGGTCAACGAAATGATCGTTCCAGGGGCCTCCGCCAAGGACAAGGCAAAAATCGAAAGGCGATTGGCCAGGGAACAAAGAGCCCAAAGGGCCGCCCTGGAGGCACACCAAGATCGAGCAAAAGCCATGCACGAAAAATCCAGGCCGAAAATTTTCAGAAACAAGTACGGCTTCTGGGGGTGGGGGGGAACACAACAAAAATTCTTCAGAAAGAAACCTTTTTCTCTTTCTTTCTGACTGTTTTCGTTTTCGTTTTCGTTTTTTCTTTTTTTTTTGTGTGTGTGTGGGGGGGATTGAGGTTTATAAGAAGTGAATAAAGACATCCCCAAATGCCTTCCTTATGTTCGATCCACACAAAAGGTGTGCATTTGTGTGTATGGAAAAAAGTCTAATCTTCTTTTTCGGGATTTTTATAAAATTATTGCGGGCGTATTTACATATAAAAATTTACATTTATTTATTTTTCCAAAATGTATTACATCCAGGCTGAAACCCCCACATAGCTCCTCCACTATGCAAATGACTGATATCAGCTTCTTTAAAAAAAACTAGTTTTTTGTTTCTCAAAAGCGGTTTGCCTTATTGTTGATGCGCAGGGGTGTGGGTGTGGTTGGCAACGTGAAAATGGAAGGCTTTTCTGTATCGAATGGAGGGAAAGAGCTGATCGAAGACGGGACCTTGATGTTGGCGTACGGCAGGAGATACGGTTTAATAGGAAGGAACGGAACGGGAAAAACCACCCTTCTCAGGGCCATGGCTGCACACGACATCAAAGGCTTACCTTCATATTGCCAAGTGAGCATCGGTCATTTTTTCTGTGTTTTCTGTGTTTTTTTTTGTTCATTTTTTTGCCTTTTTTTTCTTGGTAATTTTTTTGAATTGTTTTCTATGGTCATAATGTATTTTTTGTTTCGATGGTGTTGACGTGTGTTTTTTTTGTCAAATTTTTTTATTTTTTTTTATTTTTGATGATTTGTGGTTGAATGTGTCAGCTTTCCACCGATGAGGCAAAGTTTCTTCCACTTTTTTGTTTTGATGTGTTGGAAAAGAAAATGAGAGTTTTTTCTTAGTTCGTTTATTTATTTATTTTTCCCAATTTTTCTTTCTTTTTTTCTAATTGCAAGGTAGTGCATGTCGAGCAAGAGGCTGCCAGTAGCAGCGCAACGGTGCTGGAGTCCGTTTTGGAGTGTGATGTGGAAAGAACTGAATTACTAAAAGAGGAGAAAGAACTGATGCAACAGCTGGAGGTACCCCCCCCCCAAAAAAAAAAAAAAAAAAAAAAAGAGCCATAATTACGGCTGTACATTTTGTTATCCATGCCTCATTTTTAGTCATATTTTGTTTTTGTAATATGTATGTATCGAATTATGGAATTTTTCTTTTTTCCAGAAATAAGGGTGAAAAGGTGGGAAGAAAATTAGAAAAAATATGCACGCATCCACGGAGCTGCTTTTTTCTCAATGGCTTCGGCTGAATCACCTCGATGTGGAACGGCCTTCGTTGAGCAAGTTTGCCTAATGTAAATTAAACATTCACATTCACGGACGTACGCTTATGTGCGTTATAGATATCCAAAATCGAGCACTCGATTGACTTATGTAAAGCAGCACGAATAATACTATAAATATAAATTTATATATATATATATATTTTTTTTTTTGTGTAAAAAGATGCATTCATTAGACATTCAAAGCTTCAATATCTATTATGAATAATATTTTTTCGAAACTTCAATGTGTGTTGATATATTATAGGGAGCGGATGCCGATGGCAAGAAATCGGATGGCTCGACTCGTTTGGCCAAAGTTTACGAAAAATTGAACGAAATCGATGCGTACAATGCTGAGGCGAAAGCTGCTGGAATCCTCTCCGGCCTGTCGTTTACTCCAGACATGCAACACAAGAAAACCAGCAGCTTGTCGGGTGGGTGGAGAATGCGAGTGGCATTGGCCCAAGCATTATTTGTCGAGGTAAAACCACCAACAAGAAAAACAAAAAAACAAAAAAAAGAAAAAAAGAAAAAGGAAATTTTGGATATTTATGAAACTTTGTCCGAACGCTCAAGAAGGTTTTTTTTGGGGGGAATCATGTTTGGAAAATAATGGAAGGATCTTTTTTTTTTTTTTTTACAAGTTACAAAAGAAATGTATGAAAAGAAATGTTTTTCTTCCCTGAAACAATTTTTTTTCTTTGTTTTTCTGCTTCTCGAGTTCATAGTGACTCTTTGCCGGCATTGATCAAGGTTGCCTAATACGTTCACCAAAAAAACAAACTCATTCAATTTTTCAAAAATATTTTACATTAATGCTGAAAGCACATGTACTCTCCACTGTGCAACTTAGTGATATTAATTTTTCATTCCTCTACAATAATAAAAAATAAAATTGAAAAGCTTCGTATCCTCGTTTGAAGTTCGATCACGTATCCATTATATCATCTTTGTATTATTCTTTTCCGTTTTTTTGTCCCTGATCAAATTTTCCCCACTTTTTTTTAAAACTAACAAAATTAAACAATAAATAAAAAGGAAATAAAGCGTAAAATATGCATTTTTTCTTACATATGCAGCCCGACTTGCTGTTGTTGGATGAGCCCACCAATCATTTGGATTTGCATGCGGTGCTGTGGCTGGAGGATTGCCTTGCAAATTGGCCCAAGACGTTACTCATCGTCTCCCATGCAAGGGAATTTCTTAATGGTGGGAAATGCGTCGGAAAAAATAAAAAATAAAAAGATAAAATTGAAATTAAATTAATCTAATTTTTCGTCAAATTGATAAAAATAAAGCTTGGTCTGATTACAATCAGTCAGCGCATCGACATCAAACCGCTGTGCTAACTTTACTACAGAATTCGTCTTTTTTTTCCGGCAAAAATAAGTTTTTTCCTTTCCTTTCCTTTCCTTTTTTTTTCAATCAGTGTGGTGGATGATCGCTCTGTCTCTTTCTGTGGATGTGTTTTTCATTCGAAAAATAGAAACACTGTTTTTTTTTAAAAATTCTTTCTTTTGTTTTTATCTTATTTAATATTTTTGGGTGGTTTTGTAGCGGTGTGTACGGATATTGTCCATTTGCACAGCAGCAAGCTGATAACTTACAAGGGAGATTACGACACTTTCGAACGGACCATGCGAGAGAGGCACAGCAATCAACAAAAGCAAGCTGATTCTCAAGAGCGACAGAGAAAACACACACAGGTCAGCAAAATAAATAATATCAATACATTTTAAAAAATAAATAACGAAAACAAACGAATGAATGAATGAATGAACTAGAAATAAGAAGGTTCCATTTTTTCCCCCTTTCTTTGTTTCGTTTTGTGTGTGTTTTTTTCATGGTGTTTTTTTGTAAGTGCGTGCTGGGTTTTCAATTTTTATTTTTCTGACAATCCTTTCGTTCAACCCCCCCCCCAAAAAATAAATAAATAAATAAAAATAAGAAATCAAAAAAAAAACTATCATTATTTTTTATTTTCTGTTTTTTTGCTTTCAGGCTTTTATCGACAAATTCCGCTACAATGCCAAGCGAGCCTCGTTGGTCCAATCCCGTCTGAAAGCTTTGAAGAGAATGGCGGAGGTTCCGACTTTCGAAAAAGACCCCGAATATCAATTTCAATTCCCGGAGCCCGGTCCGGGGGTGTCCCCCCCCATTCTGGGGTTCAATGATGTTTCGTTCAATTACCCCGGGGGGCCTACCCTGTTCAAGAAATTGAATTTCGGAATGGATTTGGAGAGTCGATTCGCGATTGTGGGGCCCAACGGAATCGGAAAATCCACTTTGCTTAATTTAATTTCGGGATATCTGGAACCCACAGAAGGTGCTGTGCAAAGAAATCCAAGGGTAAGTTGGGAAAAAAAAACGGGTGAAAAAAAAAAAGGGTTGGGGAAAAGAAAAGGGAAAAATCCAGAAGGAAAAAAAAAAACACGACTGGGGGGGAAGATTTTCATTTTTTCTTTCTTGTAGTTGTACGGCCACTATGTATGGATCTATCTCCAATACGTCAATATTGAAAAAAAATATAAAAAATCCATTGTATGAAAAAATAAATAAAATAAATGAACTTATATGCGCATCCATAAAGTGAATTAGAGAGAGAAAGGTTCTCTTTCTAAGTCACGTTTTTTTTTGTGAATGGGCAGGTACGATTTGCGACATTCAGTCAACATCACGTGGACGGCTTGGATTTGGCGCTTTCCCCTTTGCAGTACATGGTTAAAACTTTCACAGAGGCTCAGGAGCAAGTGCACCGAGGTCATTTGGGCGCCTTCGGAATTTCTGGTCAACTCGCATTGCAACCCATGTACACTCTCTCCGGAGGCCAAAAAAATCGAGTCGCTTTAGCAAAGGTGGGAGTTTTTTTTTTAAAAGTAACCCCCCCCCAAAAAAAAAAAACGAGTAAAAAAAAAATCTAAAGCAGGAGGGGATGCGAATGAGAGTAGTAAGACCACTAAGACCACTAAGACTTAATTCTGACTTGGACGCGGGTTGTTTTTCCGCAGAATTAATTACCAGCGACTGACTGTCTGACTCTGTGTCTGTCTGTCTGACTGACCCTTGGCTTTTTTTTTTGTTTCCCCGTTGGCTAGATTACATGGTTGAAACCCCATGTGCTGCTTCTGGACGAGCCCAGCAATCATTTGGACATGGATGCTGTGGATGCTTTGATCGAAGGCCTCAATATGTACAAGGGTGCTGTTTTGATGGTCAGCCATGACCAATACTTGATAGAATCCACAGTGGATGAGCTCTGGATGTGCGAAGACAATCAAGTGACCGTTTTCCACGGAACTTTCCAAGAATACAAGGATCGCCTAAGGAAAAAGAAATAGGGGAGGAAATGTTTGGTCAAAAGGAGGGGACTGTTTTTACTATTTGGAGGGGGGGGGAAGAAATCGCAAGGAAACCCCAAAAACCCAAATCAGCGGAAAAAAAAAGGAAAATTATATGATGTTTTAGTTTGGATTGTGGTGGTTCATATTTTATTTTCCTCAATTCGAAACCTCACCGATTTTTCGCTTCCGTTCGTTTCATACCCGATATTTGGTCGCTGCAAGAGATCAATTTTTTTTTTCTTTCGATCCCGGAAATCCGTTAAGAGTGGGGGCATTCTTTACAGTATTTTTTTTAAATATTATTTTGTTTTCTGTTGGGTTTGTAACGTCTGGCTGGGGTTTTATCAGTCTTCCACCTTTTGTTTTTTGCACCAAACTTTTCGCCTTCAAAGAGAGAAAACCAGAACAGGCAATTCAGCCAACGGAGCTTTTTCATCCTCAATGCAGCACATTTCAAAAAAGAAAAAAATGCAGCAGAGAAATGAAAAAACGGTGCAAACCTTCCACCAAGTCCAATCCTCCCAGCAATCGCTTTTCCCTGCAAAATTGGTGTTCAAAAAAAAAATGGAGTAAATATCTAAGCATGGTCGGATCAGATTCTTCCAAGCAATCGGAAAGCACCTTTGTTTTCTTCCCATTCAGCAGCTGCGAAGAAGCTCGTTATCACGTGCCTCTCTTTTTTTCCTCAGAAATGACTCATTTCAAATGATCCATTAGTCATCGTGCATGCACACGTAAGCCTACCATTCCTTTCACTTCAGGTTCGTTTTTTTCGTTTCGTCGACATTTTCGATCGCTGAATCGCCCGCCACGAAACTCGAAGGCCCTTGTTCGACATCGACGACGGGGGAATTATCTTACGAACAGCGAGCAATCGACAGGCGGTTTTTTTGATAGTTAACCTTGTGCGTCCGTGTGGTGGTTTCGAAGGAGGAAAAGAAAAACTTTCGGAGTTTGGAACGAAAAAAGGTCGGTTTGTGGAAAACAAAAAAAAAAGGGGGGAAAGACTGCATGAAATCGAAAAGGATTTGAGCACTCATGTATAAAAAAGGAAATGGCGAAAGATATCGGCGATCATGGTCCTGAATTTGACATCTTTTTGTACGTTTTTTCTTTTTTTCTTCTACTTTTTACTTAATTTGGTACCAAAAAAATGGAATAAGAAACAATCATAGAAGAAGGTGGTGGTGTTTTTTTTTTCTGTTAACTCATAAAAAAAATTGTTGTTTTTTTTCGTTTCTATTGGGGAGTACAGAATCTTCTTACGAATATGTATTCGATGACGAAAGCTCCATTTTTGACCTTTTTTTATATATATGTATATTTTGATAATTAGATATAGTGCATGATGGATGAAGACGACAATGCATATTCGGGGGGTCTGGATTATGATTCCTGCGATTCTGACGGCACGCGCGGGGATTATTCCACAATGGGCGGTTGGTCGACTGTGTTTGAAGATGAGGATCAAGTAGAGCTGTTCGATGAAGAAGATGATGCCGTAGCTTGCTTAGAAGGTCTGTATTATAATTTATATACATATATACATAATAAATAAAAAATATATAATTTTTTTTTTCGATATGTGTTGGATGTTTTTTTTTTTTTTGTCGATTTTTTCTCGCACCGGTTTTCGAAAGCTTATTTGGAAATAAAGGGGTTGTTATTTTTCAGTTATGCACGGCTTTTTGATGGTTTCTTGTTTTTGGCTCAAGAAAAAAAAAAACCAGAAAAAGTGGTCGGAATCTGTGTTCTCCGCGAAAAAAGAAAAAAAAAAAGTATTTTTCTTCGAAAAATAAATTCGTGTCAAGATAGTCATCCTTTTCATCAGTTTCTCTTAAAAAAGATTGTACAGCTGCCCAAGTGAAAAAAAAAATCAACAACACAAAAGTAAAAATAAACGAGCTACATTTTACATTTGGAATCTAGTGTTGATTCTTTTTCTTTTGTAAATACGCTGTAGTTTTCATTGCCTTCAAACTTCAAATTTTCTTTTTCATTTTCAACGTAAAATGATTTTCTTTTTAATATTTATATATCAACATATAAAAATATATGTATATTTTTTTTCAACAGATAAATTAATTTTCTTTTTTCCCTTTATTTTTCTCCCACAGAATTGAGGGCTCAACATGTTCACGAGCCAGAAGATGCAGTGCAGCAATTTGAGATCGTGGGGCGACAGAGGAGAGTGGCGAAAAGAAGGATTTACGAAGACACAGATGAAGAAGAGCTTCTTCCACGAAAGCTACCTCTTCCTCGAGGTGAGCTCGAGTGCTGTGGTTGGGTTGTGAAATCTGTATTTTTCCTGAATCCCCTGTAATTCAAAAGAAAAAAAAAAGAAAAAAAGATGTGGAATTCTTTGGCTGTGTGATCTTTGTAGCTGTGAACCTCATAATTTTTGCCCGGCTGAGAATGTGTAATTCGAGTTTGGGGGGTTGGGGGTGGAATCCCTCTGAATTAAAAAAAAAATTGAGCTACCTTATCGATTGCATTCTACACTTCCCGAAAATATTTTGACATCAGGATGGGGAATTCATTGTTGGTTTTTTCTTCGTTTTTTTCCTGCTCAGAATATCGACTGACAGACAAACTTGTTACAGGAAGAATGAACAGCATTTTTTCAGAAGCATTTTCCTAGAGAGGAGGCGTACTCTTTTTTTGATTATGTTTGCATCTTTTTGATGCAATTTGTAATTTTGCAGTTTTGTAATCTTTTTTTTTGTGGGTGTGTGTCTAGATCCAATGGAACAAGAAGAGGATCCAGATGAGCTTCGAGAAAAATTCGAAGAATCCTATCAGAAAATTGGACCCAGGTACAGAATGCGGTTTTGAGTAATTTCTCAATTGAGAGTTATGCAACCATTTTTTATTAATTTCTAGAACATCAATTACTGGAATGAAAGAAAATGCTCAAGTTATGCACTGTGCATCAGTATGCCACGTCTGTCAGCGAAACGTCCTGGAGTGTTTTTTTTTTTTTTTAAATCAGCAATTCGATTATTCTGGTTGTAGGGCCCACTGAACTAATTTCTTTATTTTTTCTTTATTTTATTTTTTAATAAATCGATATTGATCCATCTTTCGAAAAGCTTCCAAAATACTATAAATTGCTTGATTTTTTTTCCTCCATCGATATATACAAATTCACACTTTTAATAATAATTATTCTTACTAAAAACTAAAAAAAATATAGTCATTATTGTTTCTTCTTCGATAATATTAACAAAAAAGTTTCACACACCCCACCTTAAAAAACAGGAGGGGTAGAAACAGACGGCGCCGTCGAAGAAAGGTCGATTCGAGCAGCAGAAAAGAGGTTCCGGAAGAAATTTCGAAGGAAATGGCTGAAGCCACGCTGTTGTTCGCATGCAACAAATTCACGGAGGCAAAAAACATGTGCATGTCCATAATTCGACAGTGCCCTAACTACGGAGATGCTTACCACACCATGGGGATGATCATCAACGCCGAAGGCAATCCAAGAAGGTAATCGTGGTGGTGGTGCAAAATCAACCATCGATTCGAACAAATGAGAAAAAATAAATAAATAAAATCCGATATCGTAGAGAGGATTTATTTTAATTTTATATTTTCCCTGCAATCGTGTCGCCTGTAAATCCTTTGTTCTATTTTTCTTTTTTCTAATCGGCTGTTTTTTTTCGAATGGGTTTGAAATTCAGGGCTATCGACTTTTACATGGTGGCGGCGCATTTCACTCCAAAAGACGTAACTTTGTGGAAGCAACTGGCAGGGCTATCCACTGAAGTGGGTTACATGCGGCAAGCAATCTATTGTCTGACGCATGTGGTGCGCCGGGATCGAAACGACATCGATTGCCAATGGGATAGAGCATTGCTCTACGCTGAAGTGAGGGATTTTTTCTTTTTTTAAATTAATAATGTGCTTATCATTATTATTTTTATTATTTTTCTTTGGGAGGGTGGGGGGGAGAGGAGCGGTCGATTCAGTTATCGACATGTCTATACCCATAGACTTTCCTTTCTTTTTCTTTCGCTTTTAAAGAAGTTGGAAAATATCAAAACGCAACCAACACCTGAAATTTGGTGACACGCACACGTGCTCCTTCTGTATTTTTTTTTTCATGCATATTTTCAAATCATTCTTGTAATTTGGCCCCCATTTAGGTGGGGGAGCTCCGTAGGGCTGCGGAGGCTTTCGAAGCGATCAGCGAAGTCAGGGTGGGCGACAAAGAGTGTATCAAGATGCTGTCCAAGCTGTACCACAGAATGGGGAGGGTGGGGAGAGCCATAAAAGTGCTGGAAAGCTTTTTGATGCAATTCCAACCGGAGGCGGACCTCACCATCATAAATCTCCTGACGGCGCTCTACGTCCAGCAGGTATTGCAAAAGAAAAAAAACATATATCCTCTTCTTCTCTTTCTTTTTCCTTTTTTTTTTTTTTTTTTAGATGAACTTTTTTTTTCAAGATCACCTTTTTTTTTGTGAAGTTCAATTTTTGTCCTGAGATAACCTTTTGTTTTTTTTAAGATCAACTTTTGTTAAAGATCAGTTTTTTCTTTTGAAGATCAATTTTTTTTTTAAAGATCAACTTTTTTTTTTTAAAGGTTGACTTTATTTTCAAGATTAATTTTTTTGTACATGTTATTGAAGTTTTTGGCAGAAAAGAAAGGGATGGAAAGATTAAGTGTGCATGATGTATTTTTTTCTTAAAGGGAAATTACACTGATGCAGCCACTTTAATAGATCAAGCAGAGCACATCATTTTGAGAGGGGACCCTCTGCCGATAGACCTTCAAGTACAGGCAGGAATCTGTGCAGCCCATGTTGGAAATTTGCTTGAAGCCGACAGGCATCTCAACAGATTGCTGGAGGAAAACCCGAAACACCACATGGATCTGTACTTGGATGTCGGTAAGGGCCAGCTTTTTTTTTTGTGACAAGCTGGGTTAGGGGGGGGAAAAAAAAAGGAAGGAAGTTTCATGCACTCGTTTGGCAAAAGAAACAATTTTATTTTTTTATTTTTTTTAAATTAATTAATTTATTATTATTATTGTTTTTATTGTTTTTGTTCACTGCAGGCAAAGGTGCTAGAGTTGTATCCATTATTTTAGATTATTTTTACTAGTTTGAATTCAAAAAAATGTTGAAAACAAGTATTCCAAGTAAATTTGATGAAAAAAACCTACAGTATCTGCAACTTCATGTTGGCAGTTTAATTGAAATCGATACCGCTGTTGTTCGCTGTAGCGTCTGGATTTTGGATTATGAAAGAAAAGAAAAGAAAAGAAAAGAAAGAGGTGGAGCAGTGGATTCATATATGGTCAGCTAACTTTGATGGATTTGTATTTCTGCACAATTTTTTTTTTTTTTTAATTTATTTGTATTTCATATACATATGTTTTTTCGTGTTTTTTTTTTAATTTGGTGTGGGGAAATCTTGTAGGAAATCATTTCCTTCAGCTGGGATTCCTTGATCGAGCGATGGAGTTTTACGAAGCCTTGCTCAAGGTGACCACCTCACCGAAAATTTCAACCTTTTTTTAAAACAGTCTCAATTTTTGTTTTGAGAGTATGGTTATAGAAATATATATATAATTTTCTTTTTTAAACATTCTAACTCTTACTTTTGAGAGTATGGTTATCTATATATACTTTTTCATATGTTCATTGTTTTTTACTATATATATATTTTTTCTAAATTGTTACAGATGCATGGATATGTACAGTTTGCAATACCAATCCATGATTTCATATTTATCATACCCCGCATATCCTCTTAATTTTCTGCACTTTGCCTTTTTTGATTTTTTTTTTCGCTCCAAACTGTGGAACAGATTCCGGATGCCAACGGAGCTCAACTCTGGCAGCCCTTGGCGGAATGCCGAATGAAAATGGGTGGAAAACTTGCTGTGGCCCGAATGTACAAGGTTGAGAAATGGCTAGGGGGGAACCCCCCCCCCCCCTTTTTTTTCCTGTGTTGGTTCTGTCTTTTTTTACCTGTATTCCCTGGCATGCATTTTTCTGCACAAGCATGTGTGTTGATTTCTTCTATTTTAAGGATTTGAGTGAGGTCAGATTTTGGCGAATATTGTGGGATGCATGCAAAGGAGGCTGTCCATATACAAGAATACAAATATATGTTTGTTTTTTCTTCAAATTTCTTACGTCAAGGGTGAATGCCTCATGTAGTCCATCCGCTACAGCAAATGAGATATGGGTCCCATTTATTTATTTACATTTACTTATTTTTTACTTATTTTTTACTTATTTTTTATTATTATTATTAATTATTTTTTTATTTTCAATTTTTCATCTACAGGAAGCTGTTGAAATAATTGAAAGAGACCATCCGGAATATTTGGAGGGCTGTTTGCTGCTGATGGAAAATTTGGTGGAAGTTGAGGATTTGACTGGAGCCCAGCAAGTGTTGGAGCTGGTCAAATCGTTGTTAAAGAGTGAAGAGGTGATAATAATAATAATAAATATTGCATTTCCCCCCTCTGCTTTTTTCCTTTTTCTGTTTTTTCGTAGCTATCCATTTTTGCTTTGGAAAATATTTGCCATGCAGCTTTGATTGGGAAATATCTTTCTCAACACTGTTCCAAATTGTTTCTTTTGCTTGTTTTTTCCTTGATTTTAAAAATATCTACTGTAACCACGTGGCTTGATGCATGTGTTATTCATTAGGTAATCCTCCCTGCAGAAAACAGAGAAGCCTCGGCCATTCTTTTCAGAATGGAGCAAGTGGAATTTGCCGTCGAAAAAGAGGAAACCAGTTTCTTGGACAGAATGCTGCCGGTTGTGGCCCAATCTATTCGGCATTTGAAAAAATCGGCCGACAATCCAGAGGAGGTCAAATTGCCGGAAGAGTTTTTGGCGGCTTTGAGCAGAAAAAGGCAAAAAAGAAATGTGCCTGATGACTCAGGTAAGAGAATAGTTGTATATATAACTATTTAGTAGTTATGGTTTTTTTTAGAGGAAATTTAAAAGTACATTTTTTGTTTTTATCACTTGTAGCAAATGTTTTGGTTCTTGGTTTGTTTAAGGGGCATTCGCCTTTTATTTTTGGAGAAATACTCCCCCCCCCCCCCAAAAAAAAAAAGTAGTCAACAAGTAAGGAACAGAAAAGGGATTTTGTCAAGGTCAAATTTCTTTCTCTTTTTTTTTTTGGGGGGGGGGGGGGGGTTGAGCCAACAAAAAATTATGTTTGATTATCCACAATGGGCTGGTGAAAACTGTAAAATCAAAGAGTAACAGAGAGAGAGAGAGAGGGGGATTCCTAAAAAACGTGAAGTTGCATTTTGTATTTGGCCACTTTTTTTTTAGAACAAACAGTTTTGATGGTAGCAGTTTTATCTGTTTTTTTTTTTTTCTTTCCAAAGAAAACAAGAAGAGGGTTATTAGGCGATTCCTTTTTTTGATTTATTTTTCTTCTGATTTTGCCCTTTTTTTAATATATAAAAAAAAAGGGGGGGGGGGGGAGGGATCGAAAAAAACTCTTCATGGCGAAGGATTGAGGTTTTTTATTGTCATATGAATATTCAATATTCAATATTTTATCAATCATATAAAGAGAAGCAAATCAATCCAGTGGATCTTATTGCGAATTGGCCAGTGATGAAGACTTGTGGTAAATGATTAAAAATTGGAAAAAAAAAGAGGAAAAGAAATGAAGCGGATTTTTTTTATAAACGTTTTGAAGCCTTTGCATTCCCCCTTTGCCTCCAGAGGGAAAAACAAAAAAACAAAAAGAGATGGTGGAGGGTTTTTCTTTTTCCCTCGGGAAAAAAAAATCTCAACTCGCCAAAGAGAATCAGAAAAAAAGAACAAAAAAAAAAGATTCTTTGGGGAAAAAAACCAAAAAAAATGAAAAAAACACTGCACAAAGAAAAGTTACTTCTTTTTTTCAAGAATAGGAGTGTAGTTCCGTGTTTCTTTTTCCCACCCCCACCAAAAGAAAGAAAAAAACACACAACAACAACAATGGGCAATGTTTTAAAACCGTTTGTTTTTGCACCGAGATTTTTGAAGGAGGAGGATTCTTTCGGATTTTAGGAATGGAATCGGATGCCATTTTCAAAGGCCACAGAAACATCCGCCAGCAAATGCGCTACCAGAGGCAAATGAGCGAGGGTGAAACAGACAACGAAACGCTGGACAACGAACTGCTTCTCAAAGGGATGCTGAGCCAAGACGATCAATTCCAAATGCTCGGAAAGGTCGGGAATAGAAGCAACACACACAATATATATATATATATTTATATATTATTATATATATATAATATAATATATGTATTATTATTGCTGTTACAATTTCTCTTTTCGGGGGTAAAAAACTAGAAAAATATAATAAAAAAACTCGTTTCATTCTCGGGCCCGTATGCTTTTTTTGAGTGGCCCACATATTTATAAAAAAAACACCAGTCCATCTGCTCGCATCTTTTTTTCTGTTCTTTTTTTTACCTTTCTGTTAATATCATAATTATTTCTCTTATTGTATGACATCCACTCAATTTTGTTTCTTCCCGCATCTCCCTCTTTTTTTTTAATCCCTCCATTCGATCGATTCTTATCAAAATCTAATTTTCACTCAAGCTGTGTGTTTTCCTTCCTCCCCCCCTTCCCCCTTCTCACAAAAAAACAAACAATTAAAACCGACAGGTCATCGACGCACTGGTGGAATCCGACAGGATTTCAGAAGCCATCCCTCTCATTCAGTCCATAATCAAGGTGGCCGGAGCCACCAGTCGAGCGTGCAACAAAAAATATAGAGATCTGCTCAGGCTGCGATTGGTCGGCATCCTCGGAGCAGAAAACAGAATCAAGGAAGCCCTGGAGCACCTCAAAATCGTGTGTTCCAGATACCCCCACAGCATTCAGGCTTGGAATGAATTCTGCAGGGTTACCAACAGAGGGGGGCCCACCAAGTGGTGAGTAGAGGAAAGCCATCCCAGCAGATAGGCAGTCGAATTTTGTGATATTTTCTATTTTGTATTTCTCCCTTTCATTTTTCACTTCTTCTTTTTTTTGGGGGGGGGGGGGAATGCGAGTTTGGTGCATTAAGACAGACATAGGGGTGGTGGCAAATTTATGGATCGAGGCTGGAAGCTGTTCGCTATGCAAATGAGTGATATGGTCCCACAGCTGATTCATCAACTCATTTCCACCCCCACCCCCCTTCACCCCATTGAAAAATGTGAAAAATATATTTAAAATTTACATTTATTTTTATTTTTTTCATTCCACCTGATAATAAAGAATTCTCTTGCAAGGGTTGCTACTCATAACGTTCGCTGAAAGATTGTGAAACCAACAAAAAAACTTGAAAAAAATAATTTCAGCATGAATGTAGGAAATTTCATTTGCACTGTCAGCCGAACCTTTAACATATATATATTTTATTTTTTTCCAATTCGTTGGATTTGAATCAGGCAGACGAGGTTTGTGGAAAGCTTGAGAAAGAGGTACCCCACCAGCGTTCCTGTGAAATTGATGATGGGACATGTGCTGACTCACAGTGGTCAATTTTTGGATGCTCTGGGAGAATATCTGGCAGCTTACAGAGATGTCCCCAATGACCCCCTCACTCTTCTGCTTCTTGGTGCGATACCAAACATCCTTTAATTTAGCTTGTGTGTTTTTTTTAAGTTTTTTTGAGATTGAAGGAAATCGAAGAAAAAAAAGAAGCAAGTCGATCGACCCGTCAGTCAGATTTTTTCGTTTGAAAAAAAAAAAAAAAAATGCCGGTGCAATCCTAAAAGGTTGATTTTTGAAGTTATGGCAAAAAGAAACAAAATCAACGGCGCCTTTTCCTCGACAGATTCACTCAGATTTTGTTTTATTTTTTTTCTTTTGCTTCGTTTTTTTTTTTTTTCTTTTCTTCAATCTGATTGGTGGAGCCTATCAGTGGTGGTGGGAAGTTTTGGTGAATTTTTTTTTTCGAAAAAAAAAATAAAACAATTGGGTTTTTTTTTGCGTAGGTGTGACTTATATCAACTGTTCGATCACTTCGAGGGCATCCGATGGACACAACATGATTTTGAAAGGGTGCTCTTTTTTGGACGAGTACAAAAGAAAAAGATCCAATCCCCAGGTGATTGAATAAAAACATCATGCCCACTCCTGTTCATTTTTTTCAAAAAATTGGTTTTGGGGTTTTCAAAGAGGTGGGGGGGGGTCTTTTTTTGTCCTTTGGACTTGATTATTGTTATTCATTGCTGCTCAATTAAAATAAAGAAATAAATAAAAAGTGTACCCGGTCTATTATTCGCAAATGAGTGATATGCACCAATTGCTCTAATGACAAACAAACAGATGTCAGATGTTTTTTTGCCATTTTACTAGTGTTATTTCCTTATTATTATTAGGTTTTTTTTTCACTATTTTCCAATGACAAGAAACCGATATTCATTTTTTGTCATTTTATTTTTTTTTGTTGGGGGGGAGGTGCTGAACTATTTTCAGGTCTCGGTCATAATCGAAGGCGGAATTATTATTAAAAAAAACATGTTAAACTAAATTTGTTGAATTTTCTTGTGTCGAACAAGGAGTCTCATTATAACTTCGGGCGTGCATACCACCAACTGGGCCTTTTCCACATCGCTGTGAAAGCTTACGAACAGTGTTTGAAAGCAGAAGCTCCCCCAGGGGTGCCCTGCATAAAAAGGGAGGCCGCGCACAACCTGGTTTTGATTTACAAAGCAACAGGGGCGAAGGAGCTGGCAAGAAGAGTCATGCAAGAGAATTTGACCATATGAATATGTTCATTCCTGTCGGTCAAAATTAGAGTGTGGTTCATTTAGAGATAGAGGTTTAGATGCCGTATTAGAAAGGAAGGGAAAAAAAGACATAAGCAGCCAGGGAATGGTCAGAGTTTTCCTGTGTGTGGTTTGTTTAACATTATCTGCAGCTTGTTGGTCCTCCTCCCTGCCCTTTGATCACTTAACAGAACAATGGCTCATATATTCTAAAAAAAAACTCAACAAGAAACATTAAACCAACAAATGATACATTTAGGAGGAAAGAGGCAAACGCCATGAGGGCAAGTGGTCCCTCCACCAGTGACCAGCTCACACACACTCATAGGAATGGAAATACCACCAAGCTTGCCTTAAGGCCGCTCCCTCTGCAGCTGCAAGAAGTGGTCCACAAGCTTCGAGATACCAATCGCGTTTTGGAGGTGCCACCGGCACGACACAGCGAAAACTCAAAGGTTGCCGATGCTCTAAATGGATTCTGTTACTGGAAACAGAAAATCAAATCAAATCACGATTACACACGAAGAAGCCAGAAACAGAAAGAGAAAAAGTTGTACGCACGCTGATGGTCCAGCGTGTCGCTAGATTGCCAGCATAGCGGGTGGTGGGCGGGTATAAGTATGAACGCTTTGACACTCCAACACACCAACGTCTGTGCGCTCCACCATCCAGCTCGATCTAGCATTCGCCGCCGACACGCTTGCCAGTTCTCAGTGAAGATGAGTGCCGCCAATCTCGTTGTTGCTCTGCTGTTGGCAACGATTGCGACCGGTGCCTACGCCAGGGTCGGGGTAGTCGACGTTACAAAACTGGGTGACAGGCGCTCTTGCCCCGTGAGGCCATGGACGCCACAGCAAACAGCTGCCAGGGAGAAGACGGTTGCAGTCAAGTTCGGATTCAAGTACACCACGCCGCCCCAAGTGATGGTTGTCCTTTCCGCACTCGACGCCGACAAGAACAAAAACTTGAGGGTCCGCCTCGAGGCGGAAGACGTTACGGAAGAAGGGTTCACCTTGAGGGTGGGCGTCTGGTGCCAGACCTACGTGCACTGGGCTCGCGCGTCCTGGGTCGCGATTCCCGATGTTATCGCCACTGCCTGAGCGCACTGAGTCTGGATCGACAGCAGTGGTGTTTTTTTGAGGAGTGGTCGGCGCAACACTGGGTCTTACTTTTGGGAATTCCTAGTGGTTTGCTTAAGCAGTGATTTTTTCTTTGCCGATTTTGGACATTGGTCGCCTTGTGTTCCGAGGCTTGGTTGAGCAGCTCACTTGGTCAAACAATCTTGATGCTTTTTTTTTCCATGATAGCTATTTTTGAATTTCTTATAGTTTTGAACATAAGGTTTTGAGACGATACAAAAGCTGACACAAATGATCAGTTCTTTTAAATCTTATTCTTGCTTTGAAGAAAAATTGAAAGCAAGCGAAAAGCACTGCTATTGTTAGCCCAATGGGAAGTGTGGAACCTTTCCCCATTATTTTATACACAAAGGTCCTCTGTTACGACAATCGAAAAAACACACTAAGAAGACCGATAATTTATGTTTTGAAATATTGGGTTTTATGTCGGATCACTCGAAAAAAGGAGGGGGTCTGGATCCAGACCCCCTCCTGGCTCCGGAGCGACATGAAACGTGACATGTCAATGAGAATGCTGTGAAACTTCCAATCCATGGTGTTTCGATCATATATGGAGTTATAATTGACTCTCTGAAGTTGCGAAAGTGAATTGTACTCAATGCCCATTTGTCCAACAACAAAACGAAAGGTAAATCACTCTTCCTCAAAACAAAGAGAGATGATACGGACAACAGCAACCTTTTCTCAAATTTCTCAAGTCTACCCGAAAAAGAAAATCCAACTGACATCAACTCCTTCCCCTTTCTGTCGCTTATCGAACACGTTTGGCGCTTTCTGGACACGGATGACGTCACCTAGGGGTGGCGGCGCGATCACGTGACCGGTTTGTGGGTACCTGATCGTTGAGGGCACCGAAAGCTCGTGGCGGTAGTATACCCCATTGAAATTGGAACAGACGCGTGATCTTTGACAAGATGGGCGTGTTGCACCTAGTGCTTAAACTCGAGTTTACAAATCGGGGGTTCAACCCCCCGCTGCCACCTATGAATTTCCTTGTCCCCACTTTACTGAGCCAGTTGGTGGCTCTGGCCACAACACATGCAGTCCCGGTTCTTGATGGGTAAGAAAAATCATAGGTGGCAGCTGGGGGTTGAACCCCCCATCTGGAAACTCGGGTTTAAGCACTAGGTGCAACACGCCCATCTTGTTAAAGATCACGCGTCTGTTCCAATTTCAATGGGGTATACTACCGCCACGAGCTTTTGGTGCCCTCAACGATCAGGTACCCACAAACCGGTCACGTGATCGCGCCGCCACCCCCAGGTGACGTCAAATGGAGGCTGAATTGAGCTTAATTGAACGTTCTTGAAAACACTCCCACACGCTTGCAAACTCGGTGTGGTTGGAGGGAGCAGGGCTAGGAGAGGGAACCCCAGTCAGCACCAAAAAAAGGAGCACCCAACCCAAGAGGAATTCTGGGTGTTTTTTTTGGGGGGGGGGTGGAGCCCAAGAACTGGGACTGCATGTGTTGTGGCCTGAGCCACCAACTGACTCAAAAAAACAGTGGGGCAAGGAAAAAAGAGTGAGCAAGGAAAATCAAAGGTGGCAGCTGGGGGTTGAACCCCCATCTGGAAACTCGGGTTCAAGCACTAGGTGCAACACACCCATCTTGTTAAAGATCACGCGTCTGTTCCAATTTCAATGGGGTATACTACCGCCACGAGCTTTTGGTGCCCTCAACGATCAGGTACCCACAAACCGGTCACGTGATCGCGCCGCCACCCCCAGGTGACGTCAAATGGAGGCTGAATTGAGCTTAATTGAACGTTCTTGAAAACACTCCCACACGTTTGCAAACTCGGTGTGGTTGGAGGGAGCAGGGCTAGGAGAGGGAACCCCAGTCAGCACCAAAAAAAGGAGCACCCAACCCAAGAGGAATTCTGGGTGTTTTTTTTTGGGGGGGGGGTGGAGCCCAAGAACTGGGATTGCATGTGTTGTGGCCTGAGCCACCAACTGACACAAAAAAAAGCGGGGCAAGGAAAAAAGAGTGGGACAAGAAAATTCATAGGTGGCAGCTGGGGGTTGAACCCCCATCTGGAAACTCGGGTTCAAGCACTAGGTGCAACACGCCCATCTTGTCAAAGATCACGCGTCTGTTCCAATTTCAATGGGGTATACTACCGCCACGAGCTTTTGGTGCCCTCAACGATCAGGTACCCACAAACCGGTCACGTGATCGCGCCGCCATCCCCAGGTGACGTCAAATGGAGGCTGAATTGAGCTTAATTAAACGTTCTTGAAAACACTCCCACACGTTTGCAAACTCGGTGTGGTTGGAGGGAGCAGGGCTAGGAGAGGGAACCCCAGTCAGCACCAAAAAAAGTAGCACCCAACCCAAGAGGAACTCTGGGTGTTTTTTTTTGGGGGGGTGGTGGAGCCCAAGAACTGGGACTGCATGTGTTGTGGCCTGAGCCACCAACTGACACAAAAAAAAGTGGGGCAAGGAAAAAAGAGTGGGACAAGAAAATTCATAGGTGGCAGCTGGGGGTTGAACCCCCATCTGGAAACTCGGGTTTAAGCACTAGGTGCAACACGTCCATCTTGTTAAAGATCACACGTCTGTTCCAATTTCAATGGGGTATACTACCGCCACGAGCTTTTGGTGCCCTCAATTATCAGGTACCCACAAACCGGTCACGTGATCGCGCCGCCACCCCCAGGTGACGTCAAATGGAGGCTGAATTGAGCTTAATTGAACGTTCTTGAAAACACTCCCACACGCTTGCAAACTCGGTGTGGTTGGAGGGAGCAGGGCTAGGAGAGGGAACCCCAGTCAGCACCAGAAAAAGTAGCACCCAACCCAAGAGGAATTCTGGGTATTTTTTTTTGGGGGGGGGGTGGAGCCCAAGAACTGGGACTGCATGTGTTGTGGCCTGAGCCACCAACTGACACAAAAAAAAGTGGGTCAAGGAAAAAAGAGTGGGCAAGGAAAATCATAGGTGGCAGCTGGGGGTTGAACCCCCCATCTAGAAACTCGGGTTTAAGCACTAGGTGCAACACGCCCATCTTGTTGAAGATCACGCGTCTGTTCCAATTTCAATGGGGTATACTACCGCCACGAGCTTTTGGTGCCCTCAACGATCAGGTACCCACAAACCGGTCACGTGATCGCGCCGCCACCCCCAGGTGACGTCAAATGGAGGCTGAATTGAGCTTAATTGAACGTTCTTGAAAACACTCCCACACGTTTGCAAACTCGGTGTGGTTGGAGGGAGCAGGGCTAGGAGAGGGAACCCCAGTCAGCACCAAAAAAAGGAGCACCCAACCCAAGAGGAATTCTGGGTGTTTTTTTTTGGGGGGGGGATGGAGCCCAAGAACTGGGATTGCATGTGTTGTGACCTGAGCCACCAACTGACACAAAAAAAAGTGGGTCAAGGAAAAAAGAGTGGGACAAGAAAATTCATAGGTGGCAGCTGGGGGTTGAACCCCCATCTGGAAACTCGGGTTTAAGCACTAGGTGCAACACGCCCATCTTGTTAAAGATCACGCGTCTGTTCCAATTTCAATGGGGTATACTACCGCCACGAGCTTTTGGTGCCCTCAACGATCAGGTACCCACAAACCGGTCACGTGATCGCGCCGCCACCCCCAGGTGACGTCAAATGGAGGCTGAATTGAGCTTAATTGAACGTTCTTGAAAACACTCCCACACGCTTGCAAACTCGGTGTGGTTGGAGGGAGCAGGGCTAGGAGAGGGAACCCCAGTCAGCACCAAAAAAAGTAGCACCCAACCCAAGAGGAATTCTGGGTGTTTTTTTTTGGGGGGGGGATGGAGCCCAAGAACTGGGACTGCATGTGTTGTGGCCTGAGCCACCAACTGACACAAAAAAAAGTGGGGCAAGGAAAAAAGAGTGGGACAAGAAAATTCATAGGTGGCAGCTGGGGGTTGAACCCCCATCTGGAAACTCGGGTTTAAGCACTAGGTGCAACACGCCCATTTTGTCAAAGATCACGCGTCTGTTCCAATTTCAATGGGGTATACTACCGCCACGAGCTTTTGGTGCCCTCAACGATCAGGTACCCACAAACCGGTCACGTGATCGCGCCGCCATCCCCAGGTGACGTCAAATGGAGGCTGAATTGAGCTTAATTGAACGTTCTTGAAAACACTCCCACACGTTTGCAAACTCGGTGTGGTTGGAGGGAGCAGGGCTAGGAGAGGGAACCCCAGTCAGCACCAAAAAAAGTAGCACCCAACCCAAGAGGAACTCTGGGTGTTTTTTTTTGGGGGGGTGGTGGAGCCCAAGAACTGGGACTGCATGTGTTGTGCCCTAAGCCACCAACTGACACAAAAAAAAGTGGGGCAAGGAAAAAAGAGTGGGACAAGAAAATTCATAGGTGGCAGCTGGGGGTTGAACCCCCATCTGGAAACTCGGGTTTAAGCACTAGGTGCAACACGCCCATCTTGTCAAAGATCACGCGTCTGTTCCAATTTCAATGGGGTATACTACCGCCACGAGCTTTTGGTGCCCTCAACGTTCAAGTACCCACAAACCGGTCACGTGATCGCGCCGCCATCCCCAGGTGACGTCAAATGGAGGCTGAATTGAGCTCAATTGAACGTTCTTGAAAACACTCCCACACGTTTGCAAACTCGGTGTGGTTGGAGGGAGCAGGGCTAGGAGAGGGAACCACAGTCAGCACCAAAAAAAGTAGCACCCAACCCAAGAGGAATTCTGGGTATTTTTTTTTGGGGGGGGGTGGAGCCCAAGAACTGGGACTGCATGTGTTGTGGCCTGAGCCACCAACTGACTCAAAAAAACAGTGGGGCAAGGAAAAAAGAGTGGGCAAGGAAAGTCATAGGTGGCAGCTGGGGGTTGAACCCCCATCTGGAAACTCGGGTTTAAGCACTAGGTGCAACACGCCCATCTTGTCAAAGATCACGCGTCTGTTCCAATTTCAATGGGGTATACTACCGCCACGAGCTTTTGGTGCCCTCAACGATCAGGTACCCACAAACCGGTCACGTGATCGCGCCGTCACCCCCAGGTGACGTCAAATGGAGGCTGAATTGAGCTTAATTGAACGTTCTTGAAAACACTCCCACACGTTTGCAAACTCGGTGTGATTGGAGGGAGCAGGGCTAGTCGAGGGAGCCCCAGTTAGCACCAAAAAAAGGAGCACCCAACCCAAGAGGAATTCTGGGTGTGTTTTTTTTTTTGGGGGGGGGGGGGTGGAGCCCAAGAACTGGGACTGCATGTGTTGTGGCCTGAGCCACCAACTGACACAAAAAAAAGTGGGGCAAGGAAAAAAGAGTGGGACAAGAAAATTCATAGGTGGCAGCTGGGGGTTGAACCCCCATCTGGAAACTCGGGTTTAAGCACTAGGTGCAACACGCCCATCTTGTCAAAGATCACGCGTCTGTTCCAATTTCAATGGGGTATACTACCGCCACGAGCTTTTGGTGCCCTCAACGATCAGGTACCCGCAAACCGGTCACGTGATCGCGCCGTCACCCCCAGGTGACGTCAAATGGAGGCTGAATTGAGCTTAATTGAACGTTCTTGAAAACACTCCCACACGTTTGCAAACTCGGTGTGATTGGAGGGAGCAGGGCTAGTCGAGGGAGCCCCAGTTAGCACCAAAAAAAGGAGCACCCAACCCAAGAGGAATTCTGGGTGTGTTTTTTTTTTGGGGGGGGGGGGGGTGGAGCCCAAGAACTGGGACTGCATGTGTTGTGGCCTGAGCCACCAACTGACACAAAAAAGAGTGGGTCAAGGAAAAAAGAGTGGGACAAGAAAATTCATAGGTGGCAGCTGGGGGTTGAACCCCCATCTGGAAACTCGGGTTTAAGCACTAGGTGCAACACGCCCATCTTGTCAAAGATCACGCGTCTGTTCCAATTTCAATGGGGTATACTACCGCCACGAGCTTTTGGTGCCCTCAACGATCAGGTACCCACAAACCGGTCACGTTATCGCGCCGTCACCCCCAGGTGACGTCAAATGGAGGCTGATTTGAGCTTAATTGAACGTTCTTGAAAACACTCCCACACGTTTGCAAACTCGGTGTGGTTGGAGGGAGCAGGGCTAGTCGAGGGAACCCCAGTCAGCACCAAAAAAAGGAGCACCCAACTTAAGAGGAACTCTGGGTATTTTTTTTTGGGGGGGGGTGGAGCCCAAGAACTGGGACTGCATGTGTTGTGGCCTGAGCCACCAACTGACTCAAAAAAACAGTGGGGCAAGGAAAAAAGAGTGGGCAAGGAAAGTCATAGGTGGCAGCTGGGGGTTGAACCCCCATCTGGAAACTCGGGTTTAAGCACTAGGTGCAACACGCCCATCTTGTCAAAGATCACGCGTCTGTTCCAATTTCAATGGGGTATACTACCGCCACGAGCTTTTGGTGCCCTCAACGATCAGGTACCCACAAACCGGTCACGTGATCGCGCCGCCACCCCCAGGTGACGTCAAATGGAGGCTGAATTGAGCTTAATTGAACGTTCTTGAAAACACTCCCACACGTTTGCGAACTCGGTGTGGTTGGAGGGAGCAGGGCTAGGAGAGGGAACCCCAGTCAGCACCAAAAAAAGGAGCACCCAACCCAAGAGGAACTCTGGGTGTTTTTTTTTGGGGGGGGGGGTGGAGCCCAAGAACTGGGATTGCATGTGTTGTGGCCTGAGCCACCAATTCAAGGAAAAAAGAGTGGGCAAGGAAAATCATAGGTGGCAGCTGGGGGTTGAACCCCCATGTGGAAACTCGGGTTTAAGCACTAGGTGCAACACGCCCATCTTGTCAAAGATCACGCGTCTGTTCCAATTTCAATGGGGTATACTACCGCCACGAGCTTTTGGTGCCCTCAACGATCAGGTACCCACAAACCGGTCACGTGATCGCGCCGCCATCCCCAGGTGACGTCAAATGGAGGCTGAACTGAGCTTAATTGAACGTTCTTGAAAACACTCCCACACGTTTGCAAACTCGGTGTGGTTGGAGGGAGCAGGGCTAGGAGAGGGAACCCCAGTCAGCACCAAAAAAAGTAGCACCCAACCCAAGAGGAACTCTGGGTGTTTTTTTTCGGGGGGGTGGTGGAGCCCAAGAACTGGGACTGCATGTGTTGTGGCCTGAGCCACCAACTGACACAAAAAAAAGTGGGGCAAGGAAAAAAGAGTGGGACAAGAAAATTCATAGGTGGCAGCTGGGGGTTGAACCCCCATCTGGAAACTCGGGTTTAAGCACTAGGTGCAACACGTCCATCTTGTTAAAGATCACACGTCTGTTCCAATTTCAATGGGGTATACTACCGCCACGAGCTTTTGGTGCCCTCAACGATCAGGTACCCACAAACCGGTCACGTGATCGCGCCGCCACCCCCAGGTGACGTCAAATGGAGGCTGAATTGAGCTTAATTGAACGTTCTTGAAAACACTCCCACACGCTTGCAAACTCGGTGTGGTTGGAGGGAGCAGGGCTAGTCGAGGGAACCCCAGTCAGCACCAAAAAAAGTAGCACCCAACCCAAAAGGAATTCTGGGTGTTTTTTTTTGTGGGGGGGGGGGTTGAACTGGGACTGCATGTGTTGTGGCCTGAGCCACCAACTGACACAAAAAAAAGTGGGTCAAGGAAAAAAGAGTGGGCAGGAAAATCATAGGTGGCAGCTGGGGGTTGAACCCCCATCTGGAAACTCGGGTTTAAGCACTAGGTGCAACACGCCCATCTTGTTAAAGATCACGCGTCTGTTCCAATTTCAATGGGGTATACTACCGCCACGAGCTTTTGGTGCCCTCAACGATCAGGTACCCACAAACCGGTCACGTGATCGCGCCGCCACCCCCAGGTGACGTCAAATGGAGGCTGAATTGAGCTTAATTGAACGTTCTTGAAAACACTCCCACACGCTTGCAAACTCGGTGTGGTTGGAGGGAGCAGGGCTAGTCGAGGGAACCCCAGTCAGCACCAAAAAAAGGAGCACCCAACCCAAGAGGAATTCTGGGTGTTTTTTTTTGGGGGGGGGATGGAGCCCAAGAACTGGGATTGCATGTGTTGTGACCTGAGCCACCAACTGACACAAAAAAAAGTGGGTCAAGGAAAAAAGAGTGGGCAGGAAAATCATAGGTGGCAGCTGGGGGTTGAACCCCCATCTGGAAACTCGGGTTTAAGCACTAGGTGCAACACGCCCATCTTGTTAAAGATCACGCGTCTGTTCCAATTTCAATGGGGTATACTACCGCCACGAGCTTTTGGTGCCCTCAACGATCAGGTACCCACAAACCGGTCACGTGATCGCGCCGCCACCCCCAGGTGACGTCAAATGGAGGCTGAATTGAGCTTAATTGAACGTTCTTGAAAACACTCCCACACGCTTGCAAACTCGGTGTGGTTGGAGGGAGCAGGGCTAGTCGAGGGAACCCCAGTCAGCACCAAAAAAAGTAGCACCCAACCCAAAAGGAATTCTGGGTGTTTTTTTTTGTGGGGGGGGGGGTTGAACTGGGACTGCATGTGTTGTGGCCTGAGCCACCAACTGACACAAAAAAAAGTGGGTCAAGGAAAAAAGAGTGGGCAGGAAAATCATAGGTGGCAGCTGGGGGTTGAACCCCCATCTGGAAACTCGGGTTTAAGCACTAGGTGCAACACGCCCATCTTGTTAAAGATCACGCGTCTGTTCCAATTTCAATGGGGTATACTACCGCCACGAGCTTTTGGTGCCCTCAACGATCAGGTACCCACAAACCGGTCACGTGATCGCGCCGCCATCCCCAGGTGACGTCAAATGGAGGCTGAATTGAGCTTAATTAAACGTTCTTGAAAACACTCCCACACGTTTGCAAACTCGGTGTGGTTGGAGGGAGCAGGGCTAGGAGAGGGAACCCCAGTCAGCACCAAAAAAAGTAGCACCCAACCCAAGAGGAACTCTGGGTGTTTTTTTTTGGGGGGGTGGTGGAGCCCAAGAACTGGGACTGCATGTGTTGTGGCCTGAGCCACCAACTGACACAAAAAAAAGTGGGGCAAGGAAAAAAGAGTGGGACAAGAAAATTCATAGGTGGCAGCTGGGGGTTGAACCCCCATCTGGAAACTCGGGTTTAAGCACTAGGTGCAACACGTCCATCTTGTTAAAGATCACACGTCTGTTCCAATTTCAATGGGGTATACTACCGCCACGAGCTTTTGGTGCCCTCAATTATCAGGTACCCACAAACCGGTCACGTGATCGCGCCGCCACCCCCAGGTGACGTCAAATGGAGGCTGAATTGAGCTTAATTGAACGTTCTTGAAAACACTCCCACACGCTTGCAAACTCGGTGTGGTTGGAGGGAGCAGGGCTAGGAGAGGGAACCCCAGTCAGCACCAGAAAAAGTAGCACCCAACCCAAGAGGAATTCTGGGTATTTTTTTTTGGGGGGGGGGTGGAGCCCAAGAACTGGGACTGCATGTGTTGTGGCCTGAGCCACCAACTGACACAAAAAAAAGTGGGTCAAGGAAAAAAGAGTGGGCAAGGAAAATCATAGGTGGCAGCTGGGGGTTGAACCCCCCATCTAGAAACTCGGGTTTAAGCACTAGGTGCAACACGCCCATCTTGTTGAAGATCACGCGTCTGTTCCAATTTCAATGGGGTATACTACCGCCACGAGCTTTTGGTGCCCTCAACGATCAGGTACCCACAAACCGGTCACGTGATCGCGCCGCCACCCCCAGGTGACGTCAAATGGAGGCTGAATTGAGCTTAATTGAACGTTCTTGAAAACACTCCCACACGTTTGCAAACTCGGTGTGGTTGGAGGGAGCAGGGCTAGGAGAGGGAACCCCAGTCAGCACCAAAAAAAGGAGCACCCAACCCAAGAGGAATTCTGGGTGTTTTTTTTTGGGGGGGGGATGGAGCCCAAGAACTGGGATTGCATGTGTTGTGACCTGAGCCACCAACTGACACAAAAAAAAGTGGGTCAAGGAAAAAAGAGTGGGACAAGAAAATTCATAGGTGGCAGCTGGGGGTTGAACCCCCATCTGGAAACTCGGGTTTAAGCACTAGGTGCAACACGCCCATCTTGTTAAAGATCACGCGTCTGTTCCAATTTCAATGGGGTATACTACCGCCACGAGCTTTTGGTGCCCTCAACGATCAGGTACCCACAAACCGGTCACGTGATCGCGCCGCCACCCCCAGGTGACGTCAAATGGAGGCTGAATTGAGCTTAATTGAACGTTCTTGAAAACACTCCCACACGCTTGCAAACTCGGTGTGGTTGGAGGGAGCAGGGCTAGGAGAGGGAACCCCAGTCAGCACCAAAAAAAGTAGCACCCAACCCAAGAGGAATTCTGGGTGTTTTTTTTTGGGGGGGGGATGGAGCCCAAGAACTGGGACTGCATGTGTTGTGGCCTGAGCCACCAACTGACACAAAAAAAAGTGGGGCAAGGAAAAAAGAGTGGGACAAGAAAATTCATAGGTGGCAGCTGGGGGTTGAACCCCCATCTGGAAACTCGGGTTTAAGCACTAGGTGCAACACGCCCATTTTGTCAAAGATCACGCGTCTGTTCCAATTTCAATGGGGTATACTACCGCCACGAGCTTTTGGTGCCCTCAACGATCAGGTACCCACAAACCGGTCACGTGATCGCGCCGCCATCCCCAGGTGACGTCAAATGGAGGCTGAATTGAGCTTAATTGAACGTTCTTGAAAACACTCCCACACGTTTGCAAACTCGGTGTGGTTGGAGGGAGCAGGGCTAGGAGAGGGAACCCCAGTCAGCACCAAAAAAAGTAGCACCCAACCCAAGAGGAACTCTGGGTGTTTTTTTTTGGGGGGGTGGTGGAGCCCAAGAACTGGGACTGCATGTGTTGTGCCCTAAGCCACCAACTGACACAAAAAAAAGTGGGGCAAGGAAAAAAGAGTGGGACAAGAAAATTCATAGGTGGCAGCTGGGGGTTGAACCCCCATCTGGAAACTCGGGTTTAAGCACTAGGTGCAACACGCCCATCTTGTCAAAGATCACGCGTCTGTTCCAATTTCAATGGGGTATACTACCGCCACGAGCTTTTGGTGCCCTCAACGTTCAAGTACCCACAAACCGGTCACGTGATCGCGCCGCCATCCCCAGGTGACGTCAAATGGAGGCTGAATTGAGCTCAATTGAACGTTCTTGAAAACACTCCCACACGTTTGCAAACTCGGTGTGGTTGGAGGGAGCAGGGCTAGGAGAGGGAACCACAGTCAGCACCAAAAAAAGTAGCACCCAACCCAAGAGGAATTCTGGGTATTTTTTTTTGGGGGGGGGTGGAGCCCAAGAACTGGGACTGCATGTGTTGTGGCCTGAGCCACCAACTGACTCAAAAAAACAGTGGGGCAAGGAAAAAAGAGTGGGCAAGGAAAGTCATAGGTGGCAGCTGGGGGTTGAACCCCCATCTGGAAACTCGGGTTTAAGCACTAGGTGCAACACGCCCATCTTGTCAAAGATCACGCGTCTGTTCCAATTTCAATGGGGTATACTACCGCCACGAGCTTTTGGTGCCCTCAACGATCAGGTACCCACAAACCGGTCACGTGATCGCGCCGTCACCCCCAGGTGACGTCAAATGGAGGCTGAATTGAGCTTAATTGAACGTTCTTGAAAACACTCCCACACGTTTGCAAACTCGGTGTGATTGGAGGGAGCAGGGCTAGTCGAGGGAGCCCCAGTTAGCACCAAAAAAAGTAGCACCCAACCCAAGAGGAATTCTGGGTGTGTTTTTTTTTTTGGGGGGGGGGGTGGAGCCCAAGAACTGGGACTGCATGTGTTGTGGCCTGAGCCACCAACTGACACAAAAAAAAGTGGGGCAAGGAAAAAAGAGTGGGCAAGGAAAGTCATAGGTGGCAGCTGGGGGTTGAACCCCCATCTGGAAACTCGGGTTTAAGCACTAGGTGCAACACGCCCATCTTGTCAAAGATCACGCGTCTGTTCCAATTTCAATGGGGTATACTACCGCCACGAGCTTTTGGTGCCCTCAACGATCAGGTACCCACAAACCGGTCACGTGATCGCGCCGCCACCCCCAGGTGACGTCAAATGGAGGCTGATTTGAGCTTAATTGAACGTTCTTGAAAACACTCCCACACGTTTGCAAACTCGGTGTGGTTGGAGGGAGCAGGGCTAGTCGAGGGAGCCCCAGTTAGCACCAAAAAAAGGAGCACCCAACCCAAGAGGAATTCTGGGTGTGTTTTTTTTTTGGGGGGGGGGGGTGGAGCCCAAGAACTGGGACTGCATGTGTTGTGGCCTGAGCCACCAACTGACACAAAAAAGAGTGGGTCAAGGAAAAAAGAGTGGGACAAGAAAATTCATAGGTGGCAGCTGGGGGTTGAACCCCCATCTGGAAACTCGGGTTTAAGCACTAGGTGCAACACGCCCATCTTGTCAAAGATCACGCGTCTGTTCCAATTTCAATGGGGTATACTACCGCCACGAGCTTTTGGTGCCCTCAACGATCAGGTACCCACAAACCGGTCACGTTATCGCGCCGTCACCCCCAGGTGACGTCAAATGGAGGCTGATTTGAGCTTAATTGAACGTTCTTGAAAACACTCCCACACGTTTGCAAACTCGGTGTGGTTGGAGGGAGCAGGGCTAGTCGAGGGAACCCCAGTCAGCACCAAAAAAAGGAGCACCCAACTTAAGAGGAACTCTGGGTATTTTTTTTTGGGGGGGGGTGGAGCCCAAGAACTGGGACTGCATGTGTTGTGGCCTGAGCCACCAACTGACTCAAAAAAACAGTGGGGCAAGGAAAAAAGAGTGGGCAAGGAAAGTCATAGGTGGCAGCTGGGGGTTGAACCCCCATCTGGAAACTCGGGTTTAAGCACTAGGTGCAACACGCCCATCTTGTCAAAGATCACGCGTCTGTTCCAATTTCAATGGGGTATACTACCGCCACGAGCTTTTGGTGCCCTCAACGATCAGGTACCCACAAACCGGTCACGTGATCGCGCCGCCACCCCCAGGTGACGTCAAATGGAGGCTGAATTGAGCTTAATTGAACGTTCTTGAAAACACTCCCACACGTTTGCGAACTCGGTGTGGTTGGAGGGAGCAGGGCTAGGAGAGGGAACCCCAGTCAGCACCAAAAAAAGGAGCACCCAACCCAAGAGGAACTCTGGGTGTTTTTTTTTGGGGGGGGGGGTGGAGCCCAAGAACTGGGATTGCATGTGTTGTGGCCTGAGCCACCAATTCAAGGAAAAAAGAGTGGGCAAGGAAAATCATAGGTGGCAGCTGGGGGTTGAACCCCCATGTGGAAACTCGGGTTTAAGCACTAGGTGCAACACGCCCATCTTGTCAAAGATCACGCGTCTGTTCCAATTTCAATGGGGTATACTACCGCCACGAGCTTTTGGTGCCCTCAACGATCAGGTACCCACAAACCGGTCACGTGATCGCGCCGCCATCCCCAGGTGACGTCAAATGGAGGCTGAACTGAGCTTAATTGAACGTTCTTGAAAACACTCCCACACGTTTGCAAACTCGGTGTGGTTGGAGGGAGCAGGGCTAGGAGAGGGAACCCCAGTCAGCACCAAAAAAAGTAGCACCCAACCCAAGAGGAACTCTGGGTGTTTTTTTTCGGGGGGGTGGTGGAGCCCAAGAACTGGGACTGCATGTGTTGTGGCCTGAGCCACCAACTGACACAAAAAAAAGTGGGGCAAGGAAAAAAGAGTGGGACAAGAAAATTCATAGGTGGCAGCTGGGGGTTGAACCCCCATCTGGAAACTCGGGTTTAAGCACTAGGTGCAACACGTCCATCTTGTTAAAGATCACACGTCTGTTCCAATTTCAATGGGGTATACTACCGCCACGAGCTTTTGGTGCCCTCAACGATCAGGTACCCACAAACCGGTCACGTGATCGCGCCGCCACCCCCAGGTGACGTCAAATGGAGGCTGAATTGAGCTTAATTGAACGTTCTTGAAAACACTCCCACACGCTTGCAAACTCGGTGTGGTTGGAGGGAGCAGGGCTAGTCGAGGGAACCCCAGTCAGCACCAAAAAAAGTAGCACCCAACCCAAGAGGAATTCTGGGTGTTTTTTTTTGGGGGGGGGGGTTGAACTGGGACTGCATGTGTTGTGGCCTGAGCCACCAACTGACTCAAAAAAACAGTGGGTCAAGGAAAAAAGAGTGTGCAAGGAAAATCATAGGTGGCAGCTGGGGGTTGAACCCCCATCTGGAAACTCGGGTTTAAGCACTAGGTGCAACACGCCCATCTTGTTAAAGATCACGCGTCTGTTCCAATTTCAATGGGGTATACTACCGCCACGAGCTTTTGGTGCCCTCAACGATCAGGTACCCACAAACCGGTCACGTGATCGCGCCGCCACCCCCAGGTGACGTCAAATGGAGGCTGAATTGAGCTTAATTGAACGTTCTTGAAAACACTCCCACACGCTTGCAAACTCGGTGTGGTTGGAGGGAGCAGGGCTAGGAGAGGGAACCCCAGTCAGCACCAAAAAAAGTAGCACCCAACCCAAGAGGAATTCTGGGTGTCTTTTTTTTGGGGGGGGGTGGAGCCCAAGAACTGGGACTGCATGTGTTGTGGCCTGAGCCACCAACTGACTCAAAAAAAAGTGGGGCAAGGAAAAAAGAGTGGGCAAGGAAAATCATAGGTGGCAGCTGGGGGTTGAACCCCCATCTGGAAACTCGGGTTTAAGCACTAGGTGCAACACGCCCATCTTGTTAAAGATCACGCGTCTGTTCCAATTTCAATGGGGTATACTACCGCCACGAGCTTTTGGTGCCCTCAACGATCAGGTACCCACAAACCGGTCACGTGATCGCGCCGCCACCCCCAGGTGACGTCAAATGGAGGCTGAATTGAGCTTAATTGAACGTTCTTGAAAACACTCCCACACGCTTGCAAACTCGGTGTGGTTGGAGGGAGCAGGGCTAGTCGAGGGAACCCCAGTCAGCACCAAAAAAAGTAGCACCCAACCCAAAAGGAATTCTGGGTGTCTTTTTTTTGGGGGGGGGTGGAGCCCAAGAACTGGGACTGCATGTGTTGTGGCCTGAGCCACCAACTGACTCAAAAAAAAGTGGGGCAAGGAAAAAAGAGTGGGCAAGGAAAATCATAGGTGGCAGCTGGGGGTTGAACCCCCATCTGGAAACTCGGGTTTAAGCACTAGGTGCAACACGCCCATCTTGTTAAAGATCACGCGTCTGTTCCAATTTCAATGGGGTATACTACCGCCACGAGCTTTTGGTGCCCTCAACGATCAGGTACC